>NQLW01000032.1:2531463-2593620 GCA_002312845.1 Kalanchoe fedtschenkoi | reverse complement strand
AAGTTACTGAAAAGGTTCTGCTTGACGTATTCTGCAGCTCTTGCACCCCCATGTCCTGTAAACACCACATGTATACTTTCAGTGACTTTCTCATAGTGCTGGCATCAGGAGTTACATTCAAATAGTTACATAAGTTAAATTAAACAAAACAAAAAGGGAATACACAAAATAAAGAAAGCTCAAGAACTTGGAATTTGATGATATGAGAATGCATCAACTCTAGTTCTGACCTTCGATAACAAATTCTCTCTCTTAGGCAAGAATGAACAAAGAATTTCCTAATTCTACAACTTTGTTTCCAGCTGTAACTGCTCATCGATATACAAAAAATGAACTAAGCAGTAAGCAAACACATGCCACTATCGACTGAGGCAACATATAATGTAAACTCAACATGATCATTTGCACCAGAAGAATAATATAAGAATGTGTTGAATATCATAGAAAAAAGGGGCAAGGACTTGAAAAGATTGGATAGGGGAGATACAATACCATCGAAGACCCCAAACAGACCGACTATCTGTCCATCAACACAATCAATTCTCGTCTCATAGAAATCTTCCATTGAAGACCTTTTTCCTGCGGAGCTTGCGTATCCGTAGTTGAATTTTCCATCCTCACTGCCGAAGATAACACAGGTACAGGCAAAATTAATCAGTAATGAAGTCAGTGAGAGATATAAACACAAAACGAAAACGGAGCAATTGATTACTCGACAAATTCTAATTACCCAGGAGTAAAAGACAGTACTCAGTTGATATATTTAATAATTAGTTTACACAAAAATCTAGGTAGGAAGGCTAACTGATGTCACCTGAAATCATACTATACTTGTTACGTGTTCTTCAAAAATCTGTGAGTAAGACGTTTATGAACCAAAAATAAATAAAACCTCTCTACATCTATAAGCACACCACAGCATTACGCTAAATAATCACAACAATAAATCTACAAGAAAGCTCTCAAAGCACCAATAAAAAATTATTTCGTATCAATAGTAGAAATTCACTGACAACCTGAGCCCTCCACCAGTGACCGGCTTGTCATCAGCTCGACCTTGGCTTGCTGACAACAAAACTGAATTCAGGTATCCCATCTTGTCACTGCTACTGCTACCACTCCCTTATGTCAAAGAAATGCGTCGACCATCAAAGTCCTCCTTCCAAAACCCAGAATAAATCACTGAACCTACAATCAATCATAATACCACACTTCACGACATCAAGAATACACTTCAATCCACCAAGCCACAAACTACTCACAACCACAAATTACAGCACCCAACCTCAGATACCAATCCAAGTTTCCACATAAACCGCCGAGCCATAAGCTACTCAAAACCACACGTTACAGCACCCAAAAACAAATACCAAACCCTAATTCCCAAATAAATAAATCAACAAGATGCTACTTACAAGTGATTTATTTTCAAATTTGGCTCTTTCGCTTCGTTCCCTATCATTTGTGAACCCCCGTTTGGTTTGTTTTCCATTCTGACCTTTTCGCAGTTCCGAACTGCGAAAATCCCTATTATTTTCGCTGTTCACAACCGCGAAAAGCTTCATATGATTTTCGCACTTACGAAGTGCGAAAATCATAGAGATTTTCATAGATCACAACTGCGAAAAATCATATGTCCACGTGAAATTTTTTTAAGGTTTCAATTTTAGCAGATCGGAACCGCGAAAATCTTAACAATTTTCGCACTTTGTAACTGCGAAAATTACATGGAGCTTTTCGCAGTTGCGAACAGCGAAAATAATAGGAATTTTCGCAGTTCGGAACTGCGAAAAGGTCAGAATGGAAAAATAACCAAGCGGGGTTCACAAATGATAGTGAACGAAGCGAAAGAGCCAAATTTGAAAAAAAATCAACAATCCAATGCCAGTTCTCACAAATCTGATTATCTGCTTACTCCGATCCACACTCAAAATGATAGCAGCCTTATACGAACCTAACAAAATCAAGACTCCAGATCTATCAAATGATTTCCCAGACACAATTCACATCAAGATCCGCAACACACTGCGACCAGAAATTCATAGAAAGAAAATCTCACTAAAAACTAAGTTACCTGAAACTGAGGCGAGGATTAAAAAAAAAACCTAACCAAGGTCCGAGGGAAGCAAAGCGGAGCCGGTTAGCAGCAGATTCTAGAGAGAGAAAAACACAGTCGAAAGCCAGAGCAGAATGAACGAATTAAAATGATTGTATTTTGATTTTTTTTTTGGATTAATACATTTTTAATACAATTAATTAAAAAATTATAATTCATTTAGAAAATAAAAAAGTCGATACAGCTAAGCGAAGATTCTCTCTCTGCTCCGGCGATGGCGATCAACAAGCAAGCAGCAGTGAATTCGTGGATAACGGAAGGAGCCCCGATCATGGTTGTGATGATCATCGCTGTTCATGTGTTCGGCTTGGTATTGAAACCCTAGCTTTTCAACCATTTTTTTGTTGATTTTTGTATGTTAGAATTTGAGTTGAGTTTGGGGGTTTGATTTGCTGCTGGGGGTTTCAGGTGTACTGGATGTACAGACTAGCTACTGAGAAGCCAGTTCCTAGAAAGAAGATACACTGAATCTCAGTGAGGTAGGGGTTGATGAATTGAATCTTTGTTTTTTGTGGATTTTTGTGTGTGCATTTTTGGTGATGAGGTTATTATGTGGTGGTTTGTAGTAAATTCATGTTGATTCCAGTAGCTTCGAGGAACAATTTATTGTGAGTTAGATTTTCTTATTGGGTAGTGATTGGAGTGCAAAGGCTATGGATCTGATCTGAGTAAGACGTTATGTTGATTTGAGTTAGATTGGGGTAGTGGTTTATAGCAAATTCATAGGCTATAGAAGATTTTCTTTTAGGGTAATGAGTTAAATTCACGTGCAATTTATGTTGATTAGAGTTAAATGTTATGTTTATGCAAGGCTGTGGATCTGATCTGAATGATGCCTGGGTTGGCTGCTAAATTTCTTGTAGGGTAGTGATTTTGTAGAGATGAATGTTGGCAGTGGACTAGAGAATGGTATGTCGGAAATGAGCTATTTTCAGGCTCAGTTCAAGGCATGAACTGAGATTTTTGTGATGTGGGTCATCTGTAGTTAGAAGGGTGTAAGGAACACAAATGACTCAGAGTATGACAATATCCGAGACTTACTTGACTGGTGTTATTTATATTCGAATCCTGCAGATTATGATTGGAGAAACCGTAAACTTTTATAGCATCGTAATCTAGTTGATTTGATTTGGGAATTCTGAAATTGATCTATCTACGTGAGGAGTTATATTTTCCGTCATGTGTAAATTTTGGTATTTGCTGATCACTCATGGTTGAAAACTGTGTCACTAGGCACTTATGTATGTACCTCTTGGGAACATGTGTATGCTGTGCCGTAGCCTTCCTTGTTTTTGTATCAGCATGCAGCCATGTTTGGTACAGATTATAAGAAAGAACCGATGAAGTTTTATGCTTAACAATCAGTTTGTTTGGAGCATTTCATTATTGAGTTTTTATGTTGACACGATTCTGAAAAATTTGGTCGTCTAGAAAGTTACCTGAAGCAATCAGCCAGGAGACTAGTGAATCCAAGTGCATATCTAATTTTCTATATGATTTTTGCCATTTTTTTCTTGAGGTCTGCTACAAATTATTCGTAGTCTTTTCCACATACATTTCTGTGCTACAACTTAAATGCTTGCACTAAAATAGAGGTGAAAGATGCTTGAAATTCACCATAGTGTTTTCTATACAGTCCACTCAATTAAACCTGATCACTTTGGAGTTTGCAGGAACACTGCAAAGCAATGGATGGTTTCAAGAACAACTTAAGCTACTGGGGACATGTAGAATTTGGCATAACTTCTGTTCTTCAGGAAGATTTAGCTTGTTTTCTGTGGGGTTTTGCTTTCAGACAGCACGACTGTTAAAAGTCTTTCGTACAACGACATTGCACGAATTTGAATAGAATGTAGCTTATTGTTATACTTTATCATTATGCAGTTTGAGGCAATCACTTCTGTTTATGTAGTAATTCTAAACTTAATTTGAATGATAATGTAATAAGGTGAACAAATTTAATAAATAAATGGTTAATATCAGGGCCGGTTAACAGGCAGTGCGTGTGGATCATTGGTACAGGGTCCCCAATTTTGGGAGGCCCCATCACCATGTCTTCTCACGCACTCAGCCCCTGCGGAAGCCACCACCACCCGCACTAAGGCCCCAGCTAAAGCCTCCGCAGACGCAAAATGCAGATGGCCAAGGTCCTCCAGGTTCACACAAAGCTCCAAGCCTTGGGTTTTGGTACTGGCACCATACATAATATTTGGGACGGCCCCCAAATTGGTTTCGCTCAGGGACCTCAAATTGTTCGGGACGGCCCTGGTTAATATGACCATGGAGATCTATGAGCTGCATATTACCCGATTTACAATGCAAATTAAAAGAAGATGAAATGATTTTGTTTTATTTGTGCAAATAAATCAGTTGTTTTATATGTCATTAAAATGAAATATTTTGATATATAAATTTAAGGATAAAGTAGTAAAGTAGACTTTATAATGCTTGGATATTTGTTATTTTGGCCCTTCGTGCAATTATACGATATATAACCTTATTCAAAATTAACTTTTACAATTTACAAATCTACTCCTAATCTCAAAGAATTTTTTTTTTACATATTTGTAGTTTATAACCTGATCAACCTTTAAATTGTTTTAGTCGCACTTTTATCTGACATCAAAAAAACGTAATTATGTTGTTTTTTTCATATTTAGTAACAATCTTTTTAATATTAACAATTGTGATGGTCAAATGTTATTATGGTTGATGTATCTGTTTTAAAATTGTAAAAGTTGGATTTTGGAAAATAAAAAATTATATTATTATATGTGGGAAGTAAAATGAGAAATACCTTAAAATTTTAAATTGATGATATTAATACCCTTAAATCTCTAAGGGGTGAGAATATTGTTTTATTTATTCAAAGAAAGTCATTTCATTAAAAAATAGAATATACAAAAATAGATGGTTCAGTTTTAACAATCTACAATAAAATGCATGATGGCTAGAAAATGCTATTTATTATTATTTATATTAAATTGAATATATGTAATATATATAGTTGTAATTAATACTTTATATATTGATCTAAAAGTTTGTAATTTTTAATAATTAAAGTAATCTAAATAGAGAGCGGGTTGAAATCACTTTCATGATTTTTTTATTTTTTAAAAGAATTTGATTAATTATACTAATTTATCCACACGTTTGATTTTAATTTTTATTATTTCGACCGAAAATTTATTAACAGTGTTTAATATTAAATGTGAAGGTCTATCTTCATTTATTATCCTTAATTTTTTCAAATTTCCAAAGCATATTCTCTATCGTCCTCGTATGTTTTATCTTTAAATTTCTGCAACAAAATCCACTCTCTTCTTCATTGGCTCAGATTCTCACTCTCCTCGATTTCCCCCCCTTTCCTCCAATCGTCACCTTCCTCTTCAAATTCCTCAATTCCGGCCAAACCCCATTAACACCCACCCCTCACAATCACTCCCTGTCGCAGAAAGCTCCCGCCTTTCCCACCATGGCTGCTCACTCAGCTCTCCCAGCCCAGGAGCTGCCGCCGCCGCCGCCCGTCTCCGCTTCCGAACGCAATCTGCTCGCCCCGAACCCAAATGTGTATCCGAATTGGTACCCCCCAGCGTCACCCAACTGCCTGTACTTCAACAATTTGAGCCGCCGCAGGTTGACGAGGGCTGGAGGTAGTGGAAATGGTGGGAATGGGGGTGCGAGGCTGAGTGTGGGCGTGAACAATTCGTCGAGATTTCGGCTCGCGTGGAGCGAGTTCAGCCGGGCTGTGAGCCTCCATTGCGAGAGGGTTTCTCTCGGGTTCGCGTCTGTCAGCGCCGGGAGCGAGAGAGTGGTGGGAGATGGAGACGCGTTGGTGGAGGGTGATGGCGAGGGTTTGAAGGGCTCTGATGGTGAGAAGGTGAAGAAAGTTCTGATCTTGATGAGTGACACTGGTGGTGGACATAGGGCTTCTGCCGAGGCTATCAAGGCCGCTTTCTACGAGGAGTATGGCGATCAGTACCAGGTCTGTCAGCTTCAGGTTATCATGTGTAGATTGGAGATGAGATGTTTTGCAGATACTGTGTTTTTCGAGCTGTTTCTGTTTGGTTTTTGTTGTGTGTTAAGAGTGTGTGTCTCAGGTGTTTATTACAGATTTATGGTCGGAGCATACTCCATGGCCTTTCAACCAGTTGCCGAGAAGCTATAATTTTCTGGTGAAGCACGGAACATTGTGGCGGATGACTTACTACGGAACCGCTCCCAAGCTCGTCCATCAGTCGAATTTCGCAGCCACCTCGACTTTCATCGCTAGGTAACGAAATGCAGCATTTGTTTGCACGCTTGCACCTGCTTAGTCTTATTATTTTCTATATCGGTTGCCATTAACGAATTGTGCGTTAAATGTTAAATGGTGTCAGAGAGGTTGCGAAGGGGCTGATGAAATACCAGCCCGACATTATAGTCAGCGTGCACCCGTTGATGCAGCATGTCCCGCTACGGATATTGAGGTCGAAGGGGCTGTTGAACAAGATCGTTTTCACGACTGTTGTCACAGATTTAAGCACTTGTCATCCTACATGGTAAGAAGGGGGCAGAATTAACTTTCCGTTTCTTATACGAAACCGTTTTTATTTTTACCGTTGGTAAGTTGATGGATTTATGACGAAAGGTTCCACAAGCTTGTGACGAGGTGCTATTGTCCGTCAACGGAGGTGTTAAAGCGGGCGTTGAAAGCTGGGCTACAGCCGTCTCAAGTCAAGGTTTACGGTCTTCCCGTGCGGCCCTCGTTCGTGAAACCAGTCAGGCCGAAGGTCAGTCACAGTCACAGTCACAGTCACAGTCACAGTCACAGTCACAGTCACTCATCCCGAGCGTCATTTCATCGGACTATATTTTCTGCTTGACTGGTTTGAGTGACTGCGCAGAAAGAGCTGCGCAGAGAGCTGGGGATGGACGAGGATCTTCCTGCGGTTCTACTAATGGGCGGAGGAGAAGGGATGGGGCCTATTGAGGCCACCGCTAGAGCCCTCGGGAACGCCCTGTATGATGAGTATCTCGGTGAGCCGATGGGTCAAATCCTCATCATATGCGGACACAACAAAAAGCTGGTCAACAAGCTGTTGTCAATAGACTGGAAAGTCCCCGTTCAGGTGAATTCGTACTTCAAACATTTCATTTCCATTTCGTGCGGACATTCAACTCCGTCCCTGGCTGAGCTCGTTCCCTCCTCGTTCTAGGTAAAAGGATTCGTCACCAAAATGGAGGAATGTATGGGGGCGTGCGACTGCATTATTACCAAGGTAGGCAGACGATGGCCTGACCTTTTGATAGTTAAGATTTTTATTGAATGCCTGAATGAAATGATGTGTTGATAAGTCAAATTGTCACGTTTCAGTTTACCGCTGAGTTTGAAAATTTTTTAACTTTTCAACGCGCTCCGTGAGAATGGTCAAAATGCTACCCAAAAATTTTATTTATATTTATTGATATTAGGCGGGACCTGGGACAATAGCAGAAGCCATGATCCGCGGTCTTCCGATGATTCTCAACGGCTTTATCGCTGGGCAGGTACGTCTCGCTCTTCCCGAGTTCCGATCTCAGTTTCTGTCAGGTCAACATGGCGACTTATTTGTAATTTGTCACTCTCTTCTACTTAAGCTAGCTCGTCATCATATGTTAAGTTTCTCAGATACTAATTATCTGGCAGGAAGTTGGAAATGTGCCGTACGTGGTACAAAACGGCTGCGGCAAGTTCTCCAAGTCGCCCAAGGAGATAGCGAGCATAGTCCAGCAGTGGTTTGGACCGATGGCGGATGAGCTGCAAGCCATGTCCCAAAACGCGCTGAGACTCGCCAAGCCAGATGCTGTGTTCAAGATCGTAAACGATCTCCACGAACTGGTCACGCAACGGAAACTCGTAACACAAGCTGCCTGATGTCTCAGTCCGAGGCTCCCAACACCGGCATATCGACATCCTCAGGCTTATCTACATCCTGCTAAACAAACCTGAGTAGTTCCCTTGCGACGGATTGCCACATTTTGTTTCATATGGCAGGTTGAATGAAATGAAGGTTTGCTCCAGACTTCATGTTCTCAATTTCCAAGACAGGCAGAGACATTTAAACTTTTAGCGATGAAAACATGACATTTAGCGACGAAACAGGACACTCAACGAAGACTTTGAACCTGAAATTTCGTGTTTTGTAAAAACCAAGCAGCTACAAATCTGAACTGATTGCCATTGCTGAAACACAATACAAAAATGGATCAGGAAATGGGTGCTGGCATTAGTCGGCTCCACCATCCCACGGTCCTCAGATTCCCCGACCAGAGCTCTTGTCAAAGCCCGTGCGGAATTCCAGATTCATCCAGGAAAATATTGTCCTCAGGGACACTTCCTTGTGTCTTTTCCTTGAGTGTTATTCTGATGGCTCAACATAAACCTACTCTCATTTTCTCCATACCCCACTCTGTTTAGACCTTTCCAGCTGTTGTTGTCCGGTTAGCGTTGATTTTTTCCCTGTATCTCCTGTTAAGTGCACCGCGCTTGTTCTCCGCTGTAGCGTGTATGCACGCCTTTTTCCGTTCTAATAAATTTCTTGTTTTCAAAAATTAAAAAGGAACAAAAAGATCATATATAACCGGGACTTGGCCAGCCAGGCTCACCGCATTCTGCCCCTTATGCGGTCCATGGCGCTCCGGTCTCGGTCATGATCGTCTCTTTCTCTCCTCGACCTGTTTCTGTCCCTGTACAGTCCTATATCTCTGTTTCATGGTGTCGGTTGTGAATTTTGATGAAGCCTCTTACCTTAGGAAGAGCACAGTACATGCAATATAGGCCAAGAACAATTTGCACATTTAAGTAAATGTCTGTTACAATAGAATTGAATATCACAAAGTTGAGATTGCGTCGTAATTCTTGTAGCTTCCTAAAAGTTTGTGTCTTTGTAAAACCATCTTCAATTTGATCTCTTGACGATATAATATCAAGCAACTTTTGTGCTACCCTTTCTCTAACAAAATGATAATCAACCCCAATGTATTGTTCTTGCATGAAACATAGGATTAATTGAGAGATAAGTCGTTACAATGTTATTATCACACCAAAGTACCGCAACTTGTGGTTGAGACAATATTAACTCACGAAACAAAGTTTGCATCCAAATTACTTCTACAGCTGCATTGACAAATGCCTTGTACTCTGTCACAGTACTCTAAATAGTAACCTATTTTCTCGTACTTCACGAAACAAGATCTGAACCCAAAAAAACAACAAACCCTCCTGGAGATCTCCTATCATTTGAGCGTCCCGCTCAATCAATATCAAAGAAGCTCTCAACAAATTTGATTTTGACCTCACAATTTTCAAACCATAATCAATAGTGCCACTGACATATATGAGAAACCTTTAACTGTGGTATAGTGTATAGTAGTTGGTGCATGAATATATTAACATACCTTATTTACTGCAAAATTCATATCTGGTCGTGCCAGAGTTAAATACGATAAATCTCCTACTAACTCAATACCTTGTCGAAGCATCACTCCCGATAGAATCTCCAATCATAGTTTCAAGTTTCTCAGAAACTGAAAGAGGTGCACCCACTGATTTACATCTCTGCAACCCTGCCCGGTTGATCAGCTATACCGCATACTTGCTTTGTCACAAAAAATGAAAAATCCTTCAAAAGAATATTGAACTTCAATTCCCAAAAATAATGCAAGCATCCCTAATCTTAAATAGTTTGATACCCAAGTACTCTTTCTGTGCGTTTTTACTTGTCACTTAACCGAATTTATTTGTCCACTTTTATTTGTCACTTAACAATTTTCAATACGTATTTAATATCAACAAGTACCTTAAACGACAAACATTAATCACTTCATTATTATAAGAAATAAAAGAATCATTCTTCACGAGTCATAATCTACTAATTACACGAAATTAAAAAAAAATATTAACCACCTACCAATTAGTATCATGAAAGCGGATGATTCAGGCACGGATCATTCTTATATACGATGATGACGACACACATGTATGAATTGCCATGAGAGCGAAGCAATGCACAGCGGTTTCCTAGATAGGTCAGCCTGATTTCGGACCTTTTACTCAAAAATACTAAAACTTGACAACACATTCATTCTAGAGTGTTCAGACAATGTGGATCAGCCTTGGCCTTATCGTTGGGATTAATCGTCCCTCCACCAACAAAAACCTTCGAGCTTGGTGCAGCATCCTCTTGAAACGACTCCACAAATTCCTGGTACAATCGAGCTGTTTCCTCCTCTTCTCGCTGCCAAATTGAGACAGACAAACAAAAGGAGAATTTAAAAGAAAAGCAGCTCACTTTCAATAGTGCAATTAACCGCAAAGCCTCCAGCAAGGTGGCCGGCCATCTACTTTTGTTTCCGAATTTTTATTTAAAATGATCCTTTTGCAACATTTATTTTTCCAACTGGCCCTCAGTTAAATTAGTTTTGGGACATGACCTACTTCTACCAAACCGCCGTTGGAAATGGTGGTTTCTTTTAACCAAGCCGCGGTTTGAGGCTGATTAGGCTTGACGCTGACTGGACTACCCAATCAGTGTACACGAGGGCGGACCGCCGTTTGAGACAGTGGTTGGATCTAGTCCAACCGCGGTATCAAGTGGCGGTTGAAATAAAAACTAACCGCGGTTGGACTAGATCCAGCCGCTGTCTCAAACAACGATTATACCTGGGGCGCCTCTGAACTTTTTTTCATTTCCAATCGCCGTCTGAAACGGCGGTTCGGATAATATTTGGCTAATAGCTTCTTTGAATGCTTTCATTTATTTAGTTTTTATCTTATTGGTTTGAATAAAATAATGTATTTAAACTTGGAATAAAAGTTTTGAACTTAGAAGCATATATTCATTTTCAATGAAACATATAAGTAGCATATGTAAATGGTTTTACACATTAATAGAAAGAAATAAACATGTAAGTAGCGTATGTGTGAATCTAATCATTTCCTACGACGAGGAGGTGATTTCTCATGTGGTGTTCAATGAGACGGCGCGACCTTCGGACGTTTTAACTGTCGAGGCGCATGGTCACCTTCATCCTCACCCTGATCATGTGTCAGCTGGGTCACTTGAGATGGCCCCACTCCTTCGATTCCATGATCCTCATCGTCATCTGAATCGGTGTGTGCCTGACCGATAGGCGATGGTATTGGCAAAAAATAATGTTAGAAACAATATCCAAGTGTTCAAAACTGGTTAGAATTCAAGTTCATATAGTACCTGAAGGGAGTCGAATATCCTCGGGATCGATCCTGAGCCTAGCAGCTTCGTTAACGCTCTCTAAATCACTACGACAAGTGTGAAAAAGATCGTGCACAATCCTATTCACATGCCAACTCGTATCGCTCATGAAAACTTAGGCTGCTGCCTTACAGCTCCTCAGCAATGATTTCACCTACATATTCATGTAAAAGTGAGATTGGTAATATAATTATAATGTATGCAAGTAACATGATTACAGATTCTAATGTCACTCACCAGCACGGTGTGCTCAGGTGCGGATGGCTGATAAGTAGGAACCTGAAAAGTGGGTGTCTAGATGACGCGTCGTGTGATCCTGTCATACTAGTCACTGTACTCTCTGAGAGTTGTCCTATCATACTCCTCAGCACCCTGAACGATGAATTCATGACGCGAATCCCACAATGTGATCACTGAGGCGTGCTCCACGGTCCAATCCAGTTTCTCTTTTTTACGGGAAACTGCATGAAGCTCTGTGTGACCCGGGCGCGGTCTATTCGGTATGCGAGGCTGCCATCCGAACTGGCGTGTGACACGGCTCAGATGGTGCCACTCCACGACCACGAAACATACGAGCGGGACCTCGGAACTCCATATATGACTCCCATGTAAACAATAAGAACTCAGGCCTTGCAGTCGCTCCGGTGTGTACGGAGTCCAACGTAACTCACCGGAGGTCTGTTGGTCTAGCTGATTTGATAGAAGATCAGCACCTGTCGAGGTGTCTGTCTATATGCGCGTGTTCCTCCCAATCGGCTGTGAATTATATAAAGTCCTAGGGTTTTAATGAGTTAACTATTACCCTTACGTGTCTCTTAATTTATCTAAACATAAGGGCAATTTAGTAATTATGTTATATTTTTCCTCCATCCCCTCTAAATCCTTCCTAAACTCAGGAACACCCATTCCACTTCTTCCCTTTCCTCTCCTCTCCTTCCCTTCCCTTTCCTCTCCTCTCCTTCCTTTCCCTTTCCTCTCCTTTCCTTTCCCTTCCCTCCAAACTCAGGAACAGAGCCTAAAGCCTCAAAATCACACTACTCCTTAAAACCTTGACCATACACAACCCTCAAACATATTAGAGTTTTTTGCCAAATTAACATCCTTTCTTCATTGGCTATCAAAAACACAACTGCCCTTCGTTTTTTTTCATACTACCCTCTTTGCTCTTCACTATAGCGAAAATATACTAGATTTTCGCTCAAACGGAATGCGCAAATGCCACGTGGTCCACTTGTCTGACTCACTTACTGATGTGGAATATGCGCTCTTCGGTTAACGAAAAACACTAGCAATTTTCGCCAAACCGAACATCGACAATACCTTTTCGCTACTGTGAAGAACAAAAACATATTTTTATCCTTCAATTGAGTGAAAATATCATAACAATTTCGCTCTTGGGAACAGCGAAAATATCACATGAGGAGGAGGTGCGGTGGCGACGCGAAAATATTTTTCGACAAAGCTGTTACATGGTCATCTTCTACAGAAGAAGCCGAAAATGAAGAAGGCTTCAGCGGCTGCTTTGGGACTCTGGGCGAACGACATAGTCTCCAAAGCTGTCCTTGGGCAAAAGTATACCGGAGAAGGTGATGCGAGCGAGATCATGGGAGCACTATCCAGGAAGGCCAGTGAGCTGACTAGCGCATTTTCCTTTCGCGACTTCATCCCTGCGCTGTCTTGGCTGGATAGCGTCACATGGTTCGCAGGGCGAGTTGCAAAGACGTCCGGAGCGCTGGATACGTTTCTGAATCAGGTCATCGACAAGCACGAGATCCAGTCCGATAACGCTGATGATCTGGACGACATGAAGGATTTTGTAGACATCATTTTTCAACTCCAGAAGGAAGACAGGATTGGCTTGTATTCTTCTGTGTTTAGGACATGTTTGTGGCTGGGACTGACACGTCTACATCGACTATGGAATGGCTGATGGCAGAGCTGGCGAGAAAGCCTAGCGCCATGAAGAGGGTGCAAGAAGAGATACGGCTCGTCGTGGGAGACCGGTCGAAGATCGAGGAGCTTGACATTGCCAGGATGGAGTACTTCAAGTGCGCTATCAAAGAGACGCTGAGGCTACACAGTGTCAGCACGCTAGCCCGAGTGTTGTGATATTTTCGCTGTTCTCAGGAGCGAAATTGTTGTTGTTGGAAATAATTGTACTAACATGCTGGTTCGATTAACTGCATAAATCAATAAAATACTGAAAAGAGTCAGAGAGCGAAGCATGTTGCTTCTTTTACCGAATCACTACCGTAGGTAGTTAGCCTTAGAGGAAATCAGCCCCGCCAAGGTGCTGAGTGGGATGCTTGCTAGATCCTCCCAGGATAAGACGGTAACCAGTTCTTTCGCCTTACACCGCCAGATAAGACTGCCACGAAAGCTTCTGATTGTAGCTGACCTGCTGATTTGTGGAGGCAGGAGAAGAACACTGTAGTTAACAGCAGAAATCGTGTCTGCATTACAGTAGATAGAAGGAGAGGAGGATTTCGGTGTACCGAACAAATGAGGAGGACTCCTCTACTTATAGCAGGGACCTCCTCGGGCAGTTGTTGCAATTGCAAAAGTGAGGGACAGGTGGCATGCGCATGCACTGCCCATCACTCCACGCATAGGGGCGCAACTCCCAGGAACTGCCTGAAACCGCCGGAACCGTCAGAACCGCCGGAACTGCTGGTCTCCACTTCTCCATCTGTTGTTGACTGAGCAAAAATGGAAGCAGGCTGAGTAGTGGGCTGTAGCAAAAATAAAACGGGCTGATCCGTAAAAAGAATAGGCCCAGCCCACGCCGGCACCGCGCACGCGCCCCGCGGTGGTGCGCGCGTGTGGTTCCCTGCTACTCCCTCACATTCCTTTTAACATAGTCCAATTAAGTAACTATATATAAGCTAATTGAAATATCATTTCCTACTCGATATGGGATACAAGGATATTTAATGAGCTTCCTAATTAATTATCTATGGATTTTACCAAAGATAATAATCATGCTCATTTATTATCTCTTCCTATATGTAACAGTTGTGATATTTTCGCTCAATTGAAGGATGAAAATATGTTTTCGTTCTTCACAGTAGCGAAAAGGTATTGTCGCTGTTCGATTTGGCGAAAATTGCTAGTGTTTTCGCTCAACCGAAGAGCGCATATTCCACATCAGTAAGTGAGTAAGACAAGTGGACCACGTGACATTTGTGCATTCTGTTTGAGTGAAAATCTAATATATTTTTCGTTATAGTGAAGAGCAAAAAGATTAGTATGAAAACAAAAACGAAGCGCGATTGTGTTTTTGATAACAAAGGACGTTAATTTGGCAAAAAACTCGACACATTATTGAAATTCCAAATTTGGACGACAGGGTAATCACACACTCACCTTGTGTCAAACTCCCACGACGCGCCGAGCAGGTTTGAATAGCCAGTCCAGCTGACTCCGAACAAGCTCGCGTTGCGAGAAGAGAGAGAATGTAAAAGCTAAACTAAATGGTCATGGGAAATAAAATACTTCCGATACCAGACATGAAAATGTAATTACTCCTCCGTAAAGCCGTAATCTGGTAAATACTTTGATTTTCGATTTACATGCTGGACTCGTTGAAAATGAAATTACAAAAAACAGGAGTCATTTTCACTTAATTGCAAATTCGAGACCACCAGCGCCAGCGGTTTCAGCGCTCAAGGTCGACCCCCTCTCTCCCTCTCACATCTGTCTTCCATCAATCTCCTTCTCCATCAAACTAGCGTCTTCTGGCCTCTTCTGTTCGTTCATTCCAGATTGAATCGTCTCAGCTCGTCTCTAGATTTGCGCGGATTTCCCTTCTGATCGAATCGGCTCAACTACCGCTGTGTGAAGTCGTTCATCGCTCTCAGCTGAGCTCCGATTCAACAGGTGGGCATGCTTTAAATCCATTAAAGATGCGTTCTTTTTTAGAATCTAAGCTTGTGGGATTCCGCTTCATCTGCTAGATTCTTGTTACTGTTCACTTTTTTTCTTTTTGTTTCTTTTTCTTTTTCTTTTTTTAATTTCTGGGTTTGAAATTTTCCCTGATTGAATGGACATGATGAATTTATTGTATGTTTGATTGATGGGTCTTGGGTGGCGGGTGATGTTGTCAGCTTGGCTGATGAATTTGTCCAAGCTTTGAAGTGTTAAGGATTGTGTTTAGTGATTTATGTGAAATGCAGGCTTTGACAGATTCAGATGGGAACATACTTGAGCACTCCCAAAACTGATAAGCTGTCGGAAGATGGGGAAAGCAGCAGCCTCAGGTACGGTCTGTCTTCGATGCAGGGATGGCGCTCCGAGATGGAGGATGCTGTGAGTAGCTACTGAACCTGTTGTTAGTTTTGTTTAATCTGCCGCGGTTTCTAAACTTGAATTAGAGTTTTTCGTAGCTTCACATTCTCACTCTATTCATGATTTTTCGGTGAACAGCATTCTGCAATTCTTGATTTGAATGGATCAACATCGTTCTTCGGAGTATTTGATGGTCACGGAGGTAACCTGACCGAGCCTGACTTGTATATTCTGGGCGAATATTGACAAGTTGTTGCCCGTTAACTTTTACCGGCTTCATTCAGGTAAAGTGGCTGCGAAATTTTGTGCCAAGTATCTTCATCAACAGGTGCTCAAAACTGACTCGTATGCAGCCGGCGACTTGGGCACGTCCTTGCAGAAAGCTTTTTTGAGGTCAGTGACTCGTTGCTTACAGCCTCATGCCTTGTAGTGCAACTGTCAGTCATTTTAGGCATCAGTGAGTATTGTTCATAGTTATTTGACTTTTTTTCCGTAAATGAGTGGCAGATTTGATGAAATGGTATTGTGTGCGTAGAGACGTGGGACTCGTCGTGCAATTGTATGATATTTGATGCTATGTGCGATTTCAGAATGGATGAAATGATGTGTGGACAGCGCGGCTGGAGGGAGTTGGCCGCTCTTGGAGATAAAATAAATAAGGTTTCAGGATTAATCGAAGGGCTGATATGGTCACCTAGAGGTGGAAACGGTACTGCCCCGGTGGATGATTGGGCTGCCGAGGAGGTAATCCTACACTAAGGCTGTGTTTGGTTTAGGGAAAGTTTGAGGGAAAAGAAAATTTGTGGGAAATTGAGGAAATATTTGTGGGCGAATTAGATGAAAAATTGGAATAAATAAAAGAATGCTTTAGTGTTTTCCCGCAATTTTCCACCCCTAACCAAACAAGGGAAAATAAGATGGATTCTATAGGAAATTTATTTTTCCTCCCATTTTCCTTTCCTCCTCATTTTCCCTGAACCAAACACTGCCTAACTGTTCAATAAGAATTCAAGGCTAATGTTGCCAATAATTTTGTCATTTGATGTTGGCGCAAGTATTTAACATATGAAATTGTGAATATTTCCACAGGGACCCCACTCGGACTTTACTGGGCCGTCTTGTGGGTGCACAGCCTGTGTTGCTATCATCAAGGAGAACAAACTGGTTGTTGCCAATGCTGGCGATTCACGCTGCGTGATCTCGAGGAATGGCCAGGTATTTACTGAGCAAAGTATTATATTTCTAAATGGTCTGGTATAAATCATTCTATTTTTAATGCTTGCTTAGGAAGGCCAGGCGATGGTTATCCGGTAATCGTTTTTCTAATTCATTTCTTGATCGCAGGCTTATAATCTGTCGTTAGACCATAAACCAGAACTTGAAGTCGAGAGACGTCGGATTTTAAAAGCTGGTGGGTTTATCCACAACGGACGAGTCAATGGGAGCTTAAACCTCGCAAGAGCTATTGGTATTACTCATTTAGACTCCGTTGTGTTCAGAAGAAAATCTTTCTGATGATGTTCTCAACGTCCTGGCATCTTGAATTCACTTTTTTGAAGGGGATATGGAGCTGAAGCAGAATAAAGACTTACCCGCTGAAGAGCAGATTGTCACCGCCAACCCCGACATCACCGTCGTTAGTCTCTCGACTCTCTTCATCTCGCAAATCTCATTTCAGGATTCTTCACTACTTGAGCTAGACTCTTCAGATCGTAATGTCTTGCCAATAATCTGCAGGTCGAGCTTCGTGAGGATGATGATTTTGTGGTCTTAGCATGTGATGGCATATGGTACGCATCTTCCGATACTTATTTCAGTTCTTAGCCTCAACGGGAAAAGGCTAACTTTTTCTCATGTCGTGTTTCAGGGACTGCATGACGAGCCAACAGTTGGTAGATTTCGTCCATGAACAGCTGAAAACCGTGAGCCTCCTTTCATTAAAATCATGCTGATTCTACGACTCACTTCTACCGTTCTATTTGTACACGAGAACTGAACTGAGCTGAAATCCTTGCGCTGCAGGAAAACAAGCTGTCTGCCATATGCGAGAAAGTCTTCAACAAATGCTTGGCCCCATCCGTAGCTGACGGCGAGGGATGCGACAACATGACCATGATCATCGTGCAGTTCAAGAAACAAGCCGATCATGAGGAACCTCCTCCACAGGAGACTCCAGATTCCAGTCATGGAGCAGGAGATGCAGCTTGAACAAATAACACCCAGATTCATTTCCATATTGATTGTGGTTTGATTATGCTGCAGTGGACAGACCTATGTACAGATATAGAACCTCAGCTCCTACAAATCTGTGTTATATTAGCAGAATACATTTGTTCAGGTTTTGATCTTCTGTTGTTCACTGGCTTCTGCAGAAAAGCATTAAACTGGTTTCAGTCTTGAGTTTAATTTTACTGCATTTGAGTTTCATGCGATCATTTAGTTAAGGCTTGAGAATGGTCAAACCTTTGAGGTGCTGTCAGCGTAGAACAAGTGTCCTAGACAGGAGAACGCGTCTTGCCACGTGTCAAACACCCAGGTGATTATCAACATGTCTGTCAAACTGCACTTCATCAACATGAATCCCTCTGCTCAGGAATCAGAGACTGAAGTTGGAGCAGTAAGAGCCGGAAGACGGAAGGAATAGAAAGAGGTTGCAGAGATGGCAACGAGTGAGGACTGGAGGAAGAATGCAGACACGACAAAGATGTCACCGGAGCAAGTGAAGGCTGCAGGAGTTGATGCTTCAAAGAGGCCGCTGGGGCACAATCCGGGGCGGCGGAACTGCCTTACAGCCCCACCACAATGGCCATTGCTGGGCTGCTGATCACTGGTGTCATCGGCTATGCTGTGTGGTCCAGTCAGAAGAAGCCTGAAGCGGATGCTGTAAATGTGCCCAAGGTGGCTGCAGGTGCGGCCAAGCCAGAAGACGTCCAGCCGAGGGGCGGTCGGAAGTAGCTTCTTGTAATGTTTAGCATTTAAATGTTTGCGTTTCTTTCCTGCTTTTGTGTAACCTGATCTCAAATAATAAAGTACATCATGCTTTAACATATGGATTACAAAATGCCCATCAATTGGGGCGGACTGTCTAGTGTCTACAATATGTGAATTCTCAGGAAAAAAAGAAAGAAAAAGAAGTGCTAGCACTTCGTGAGCTTGTCTATCTGACATTCGCGGACTCTGTCAATATGTCAATTAATCAATCTTCACAGAGGAGTAGATGAGTCTCGTGAACCAAAGGCAGGCATAGAAACCAATGGTGCCTGTCAACACAAAGAAGGCGTAGGAGGCAATCAACATGTACCCAAAGTAGAGCATACCCGAGACTGGCTTGGTGATCTCCAACTTGGTGAAGAAGTAAAATGCGGCATAAAGGAAGAGGTAAAGCGCTGATGATCCTGCGGTCAGGTATGATCTCCACCACCATAGGTAGTCTTCACTGCAAAGCTGGAAGTAGCAGAGGACGATGGTGATCTCTGCGCAGGTGATGAGGAGGATGATAAAGACGATGAAAAGGAATCCGAAGATGTAGTAGAACTGGTTCAGCCAGATGGATGTTAGGATGAAGAATAGCTCTATGAAGACAGCGCCAAATGGGAGTATGCCTCCAATCAGGATTGAGAAAACTGGGTTCATATACCAAGCCTGTTCAGGGATTTGTCTTGGAATTTTATTGGTCTTGACAGGGTCTTCAATAGCTGGCTTTTTGAATCCAACATAACCACCAACAAATATAAGCGGAACAGAGATGCCAAACCAAAGGACGACAAGAGCAAACATGGTGCCAAAGGGAACTGCGCCAGATGATTTCTGACCCCAGATGAGGGCATTCAACACGAAGAAAACAGCAAACACGGTGGCTGGGAACATGAGCGCAGTCCTGAGAGCAATTCTCTTCCATTCTAATCCCTTGAACATTTTAAATAATCGGGTTGAAGCATAACCAGCAAAGAGGCCCATGAACACCCAGAGAAGGAGCATAACTGTCATAAGACTTCCTCGGTTTGAAGGTGATAGGAAACCAAGGACGGCGAATATCATTGTCACCAGTATCATACCAAAGAACTGGACTCCTGTTCCAACATATACACAGAGCAAGTCAGAGTTCACAGGGGGCCTAAAGACATCTCCATGCACAAGTTTCCACCCAGTTTCTTCTTGGGCTTCTTCCTGAGTCTCAAGCTCGTTGTACCGGGAAATGTCACGGTATAGGGTACGGAGCATAATCATGGCAACCATGCCGGAAAGGAACAGAACGATCATCAAAGAATTGACAATTGAAAACCAATGAATTTGATCATCACTCATCAAAAGATAAGTATCCCATCTTGATGCCCACTTCACAGGACTTTCCTGTCAATAACAACAATTACAAAGATACAATGAGAACCACAAGCCTTAAACACATCAGACAATAAAAGATCCATGACTATTCACAGACATAACCAGACAAACAAATAGAGAGACAGAAACAAATATCATGTCACTGTATGGTGAAGCCATGAATCAACTCTATGCAGACAGAAGAGTAGAAAACGACTTAGTGTAAACTACCTAATCAAGACAGTACCTGAAAATCGACATCATATGTAAATATTATTTCTTTATTATCTTCCACTTCTTGGGGATTGTTAGAGTTTGTTACTAATTGCTTCGCATGGGGATCACAAGTCTTCAATCGATTCTTTTCATTCCAGTCCCCTTCATACTCATGCCTCACGCTGGAAGCATAACAGGTAAATCAAAAAATGTTAGATGCACGAAAAAAAACTGGAAAAGAAAAAATCACGCAAAGCAAAGATTCGAAAAGATACCTGAATGGCTTGACTTCGAATCCAACAATTCTTGCAGAGTCACTTTGAATATCTTTATGATACTTCACAACAAAAGACAGATGATTGTAGATGAAGTGCCTCTCTTCCTTAGTCTGTAAACCAAAGCAAGGAGTTTAAGCATGGTATAATTGCACACATTATATATAATAATACCACATCAGAAAGCATTGCTTACATTCATATATTGACCCTTAACTCCAACATGGAAGCCAAGCTGGTAAATAGGCGTGGGATCATGATCCAACCTCTCCACAGGGACAACGAGAGGAAGATTGTCTAGAATCCTGTAAAATATAATACAAACTATTTATACTCTGAGATGGCGAAAAATTTTCAAATACAAACAGGCCGGAAGGGTAAACGAAGAGAACGATCCAGCATACATATTAACACGATATTCATCATCAATCTTTTCCTTAAACTCCTTGGAAGTTTTGGCATCGAGTATAATGCGGCACAAGACATTACATAGCTGTGGCTCACGCATTTTGAACTGAAAACCAACATAGGGCAAGTTCAAAAAACAGATCAAGCATGATAAAGGTAAACTTCCACAGCTGTATACAAGTACTCACAACATATGGAGAATTTTCAATGCGGTCACCGCGAAGTACTTCCCCAAGGTTCTCAGCACTATCAATAATTTTCTCAGGGAGACAGAAAGGGAGAGAGTAATATGAATATGGGAGCTGGGTCTTTATAGATGTCAATTTGTTTACTTTCACCTTCAGTTCATCTCCCTGTAGCCACAGACAAGGAAAAGAAAAGTTGACTTTTCAACGATTTTGAGTCACAGCGCAATAGAGCTGAATGAACTCAACACAGACTCACAGAGTAGCCAAACCACATATAAATAAGGGTCCACATCACGCCGTTCAAGCAAAAGCACTCAGAGAAACATTAAAAAAAAAAAGAAGTGTGATACTTACTACAAATTCCATTGTCACACATTTCCTTCCACGGAGAGTTACAAAAGTATAGTTACACAAATTATTCAACAGCTCAGCCACAGCTCAATAGTTAATAATCACTACTAGAAATGATCCCCAGTCTCCATATAACCAAAAGCACATTGCATCCCAACTTTGTAATCTAGCTTCAAAACCTCATAATTCATCACCAAGCGGCCCAATTTTCTTCCTACGCATTTCCAACAATCATCTTATAGCAAATAACTAAACATCTACCTCCCAAATACCTATCAACAACATCCTGTAATCAAAATAGAGTCCTGCATCCAATTTCCAACTGCATACAAAACAAAATCACAAAGCAACATCTCCAAACCGTATTTCCATTCAAAATAACAAATAATCAACCCTAACACATATTCGATCTACCGCCAACTACTCCATGATTTCACCATCCATGCGGCCAAATCCCGCAAACTCAAACCCTAACAAAACAAGAAGACATCATTCCAATCCACTAACCCGCTGGAAATCCTCCGGCGCGACTCCTGGAAGGTAGAACCCCCAGCCTCCATGGATCGAGAGGAGGACAGTCAAGCAAAGCACCGCAAGAGATCGCGACGATCTCATCGCGTGGACAACGAACGAACAAGGCCGAAATCTGGATCGACGATTAGGGCTCCGTTGCGTGGATCCGAGCAGTGAAGTGTAGAGAGAGGATGAAGCTCGTCGTCGTTTGGTCCGTCGGTTTGCCTGGCGCAAATTTGAGAATGAGATCGAGCGAGAGAGATGAAGTGTCGAAAACGCAATTTAATTATCCTAATTAATTGATTAACTATAATTAAGTATTAAACATATACTCCTTCTATACTCTTTTACATATCAGTCGAATTTTTTTTATTTATTACTTAACAATTTTCAATGCGTATTTAATATCAACAACTATCTTAAAACATCAAATATTAATTACTTCTTTATCATCTTTAATAATAAAATCATTCATCACCAATAATAATCTAACAATTTTACTTTTTGCATGAATGTTTTTAAAAAAACATCAATCATCCACTCATTAAATTTGTTCAACAACTAATTTCATCTTAATCTATTCAAATCTATTTTAGACGATATATATTAGAGGACGAAGGGAGTATAAATTAATTAATCATTTGATTAAGAATGGTGGAGAACTGGAGGGGATTCCTGCGCGTGTTTGGTCATTTGGCCCGGCCCAGTACGCCAACCTTTCAGTCAACGCTACAGTGGAGTAGAAGAAGATGAGAAAGCAACTAAAGTCAACGCCACGCAATGAAGAAGAAGAGCAAGCAGCAGCCGCTCTGTCGCCGGCCTGGTTTCGCTTCTGCTGCTGTTGATCAGCCACGCTTCGACGGCGAATTCATCTTCAACCAGAAAATGATCGATCCCGACCGATATGTCTCACCTTCCTCTAGTCCCCGGCGTGCTTTCCACCCGTAAGTTTCACCGTGGCTTAAATGATTACATCGGTTAATCGAAATAGGAGTTGGTGATCGAGATTTTATGAGATGAATCGGAGTGAATTGAATAGATTTTTGGATTTTGTGATGATGAGCAGCGGAGGTGCTGCGGTGGATGTGATCGTGCAGTGCTGGCAGCTGTTGGTGCATCCGGATGATCCGCTGTCAGGCGATTATGGTTTCTCGGAGGAGTAGAAGAATGCAATTTGGAGTCAGGCGATTATGGTTTCTCGGAGGAGTAGAAGAATGCAATTTGGAGCTGGTGAGGGTTTTGAAGATTAGTGCAAGGGTCTTGAGACATGTTCTAAGAGTGCGGTCAAAATTTTCTCTCTGATATCATGAAGATTGGTCGGATCTATACTCAAAATGAAATGAATGGGGAGTCCAACTGTATATGATGATCAATCTTGAGATCAGTATGAACAATGTGGGATAATACTATTATGCTCAACAGGTTTAGGAGTTTATAGATCCATTGAAGATGCTGCTGATCGCAACAAGTCTGTTAGGTATCCTCCGGATAAGTTGATTCAGCTGTGAAATATTCTGGCAACATACTGCAGCTCTCATTTGGCAAAATACAAGCAGACGAGCAACCATGGTTTGACACAATCAAGTCGGTAGAAGCTGGCGAGACACCTCCGATAAATACCATGAATTGCCTCGGCCACTGATCCTCACCTAAAGCATCTCCTCTTCACCAACGGCCTCTATTCTTCAATGGAACACACAAACACCTGTGGCCGAATCCAAATCAAATGCTGCGCAGTCCCGGGCTACAGCTCCACAGGCCCTGCCTCTCAAAACATCATAGCCACAGGAAACACCTACTTACATCCCCGCTCACATCGGAACCAGCAACCTCGTCTAGGATTACTCAGCTTCGGCACTTATAGCCCTGCCATCATCTCCCAGCTACAATTGATCTTCGAAGCTGACTGGAAGCCCCCATACACCATCCCTGTTCAGCCATTGCAAGAATCTCAAGCTTACATTAGCTGAATTCATCACATCCTCAAATATTTATTGTATCTGAAAATCTCTTGACTTAGCACAGCAGATTTCTCCTTCAAACTTGAGCTTACAATTTCACTGTTGGTTCATCAATCCAGATCTGAAATCTATACCGTTGGATCACCATCCTCCAATCGCTTCTGTTACACCATCGACATTTCTTTCTCCTGAGTCAATGCATGTTCACCACCGGGTCGATCCCAGCGTCTCCACATTAAAAGCAGAATCGACGCGATCCCGACGCCGACCAAATCAGCAACCGCGTCCTTCCTCGAAGCTCCGGCGGATCTGAAAATTCCGACCTCATCCGCCGCCTCCTTCGCAGCTCCGCCCAGTATCGACACCACGCATCCCAACTCAATCGCGCGGCGTCGAAGAAACGAGTATCTCGATCGCATCGCCACGAGGGAGACGAAAACGACGATGACAAAACCGAAAACGACGTGGTAGAGCTTGTCGACTGCCAACCAGTCGTCGCCGTCGTACATGGCGGTCGCTCTCGCTCGAAGTTGCCCCTCCTCCGAGTCTGCGGAGCTCTAGTAAACTCGATACGTAGGGATGACAATTCAACCGAACCGAATTGTAACCGTCCCCGCCCCGGTCAACATGGATAATAATCGAGTTGACCACGCCCACGGTTAAAACCGTAACCGAACCGAAAAAAATTGGACGGGTAGGTTAAGGGTATGGTATTTGCCATATCCGCCACGACCCGACCCGACTTTAGTTAACCATCCATAATAGTATTTAAATAAAATAATACATATAGTATTGAAAAAATTATTTAATTAGTACATTTAATTCTATAATACATATTTCTCTAGTAATTATTGAAAGAATTTAAATAAAATGCTCAATTTGTAATCATAATATAGTATTGTGATTCATTGAGTTAGCTTTATTAGATTATGCTTATTATATTTTGCTACGACTAGAAAAAAAATCTTGATCTCAAGCTGTGCGCCGTGTTTTCTTTATTTATGTCATCGAATGAAGCGAATTATCTTAGTGAAACCATAGACAACATCAAAACATTCATGTCTGAAGCTACGCAACGAGTTTTATTTCATTTGTCACTTGCTGAAGCGACGAAATAGCTATTATTTTTTTATCATCGATTGAAAGCTTGGCTGAAGCGGCCGATTGTCAAGTATGACTTTTATGTTATTTGTCTTTATTTCTATTATCCAAACCATTGACGACACAATTTGCAAAAAGTACAACCTTAGCCAAAGTGTAGTCTGTCGTCTCTCATCTATACCAAAGATAAGATTTTTTTATATTTTGTCTACAATTTGTGTCTTTACAAAGACTTCTATATTTTGTAATGTGTTTTACATTCTGTTTATTTTTATGAAGGTCGTGACAAGTGATGAGGATGATATAACTTCACTAATGAGGGATTCACTCTCTATTTTTTCAGACAGTGTAGTAAAGACCATTGTTTGGAACTATTTTGAGACGGTTCCAGTTCTTGATTTAAAGAAAGCAAGATGTGTATACTGTAAATGTCTTCTTAGAGTAGATTTGATGGATGAGACGTCACATCTACATGCTCATGTGAAATCATCTTTGAAAAAGAAAAATCAAGTTGTAAGACAATCATTTTTTAATGTGAATAATAAAAATAAAGTAAAATCTCAAGCTTTTGATCAGCAAAGGTTTAGGAAGAAATTAGTTTCAATGATCATAGTTCATGAAAATCCTCTTTCAATTGTCGACCATGTTGGGTTTAAGAACTACTCATTTTCTCTTCTGTCTTAAATAAGATGAAACAAAGGATCAGGTATCTATTAAGATGCAGTACGTGTCACTTGTTAATAATATCGCACTACTCCTGATTTTAAGTAAGATGTGACGCCCTTCGATAAATTTTTTTTCACCAAGTTGGGGATAAAAAGCTTGTTATGCACTATTAACTGGTTGGCTGATCAGGACGAGCAAATTATTAATAAAAACATATTGTACTAGGATATTAATTAGTATCATTGCTTTTTTTAGAGATATAAAACTTAATTTAGGTATTTCCAATGCTTGTAATAAAGAAAAACTATGCGAGCTGAGACTATTCTTTTTCATCCGTGGCCAGTTGCAATGCTTTTAGTTTTTCATATGAGAGATCAACTGTTGGTTAAATGGTTAACCATGGTTAAACCGAAACCCGATGGGGATGGGGATGGTTTTGATTTTTCCATACCCGATCGGTTATGGTGCGGGTATGGTTTTGATATGTTTCGAGGCGGATAGGGTATGGTAATATCACTAACCACCCCGAACCGCACCATTGCCATCCCTATCGATACGTCTGTTCACGGGTTAACGGGCCGGGTCAGGCCTAATAAAGGAATTTATGATACCGATCCAGGCCCAATAATATATACCTGGATTATGATTTAAGTTACAGTCATACAAATATGATTATTTTTATGTGATTTTTTAGTTCTTAAATTCATTCATTGATAATGATTGAATTATATACATTCAACAATAATTATATTTGAATAAATCAAAGGTTTTTAGGAGGAAAGCTAACTAATAGAAAAATGTGGAAGAAGATTGGAATGATTTAAAGATTCTTATGGGAGAAATGGACAGATGAAAAATTGGAGGAAATCGCAATTTCATGCAATTTCGAGGAGTTGCGCCCTCATAAGTAGATAAAATGAGAAGGTTGCAGTACCAAATATCTGGGTCTTTGGAACCACCTCGTCCATCCTTTAGCATAAAAAGAGAGATATCACGTTGAATAATGGAAAAGTGTGAAGAAAATTTGGAAGGACTCAAAAATTCTCATGGGAGAAATGGGAAAATGAGAAATTATGGAGGAAATCTCTGAATTCCATGTGTTTTCGAGAAAATATATTGCACTATAAATAGAGAAACATCTCACACTTCATTTCACATATGAGCAGCAAGACCAACTTTTATGCAAACTTCTCCTTTCCCTCTCAACTCTCTTCCGCAAAACACATTATGTAGCTGGTTACTTTCGTAAAAAGCAACATGAAGAAACTTTCGAAAAGATTGATCTATTTGTATAAAATAGAGTAAGCCGAAACCGTCTTATGCGGAGACGATATAAATAATGACCCGATCATACTTATACAACTCATTTCCTCCAACACAAAAGGTGATTCAGTTTGATTTCAGTCAGTAATGTCAATATTATATTTTTATACAGTATAACCATGTTTATTTGTGTACTAATGTGTTACTCTACAACAAGTATAGTTTGGTTATCATATACTCTCTACTTACTAGCGCACAATGGATAGTTCATGACACTTTTAATGTTTTTCCACTTTTCATTTTGTAAGCTATATTTCATTTTTTTATTTTTTAAATTATTAAAATTTGAATATCTTGTCATATAGTAAAAATTGTTAATAAAAATGTCAAATATTCAAATTGAAAAATGCATAAATTTCATTTTTTCTTTACAGAAAACCATAAATCCTCATCATAGATATATTTGACAACTCCACCACTTCTCATGTGAGGCCCCAGTTTGTAATACGCAACGGCTTCCGGCGCGCAGTAGCCGAGCCAGGGCGCCCGAGAG
Organism: Kalanchoe fedtschenkoi; assembly: GCA_002312845.1. NCBI lineage: Eukaryota > Viridiplantae > Streptophyta > Magnoliopsida > Saxifragales > Crassulaceae > Kalanchoe > Kalanchoe fedtschenkoi. The sequence continues at coordinate 2,566,148 of NQLW01000032.1, read as the reverse complement.
TAATTCATGGAGCGATACAAGTGATGATCGACTACCTGCCGCTCCACCACCACCTCCTCGATCACCGCTGAGGCCTGGATCAGCAATTTCGCCAGCCTAAAGTTGTCCTCATTCCCGCAGAACCCGCTTATGCGGACCGACGTCAAATGCGTATGCAAAGGATCCGTGAACAAGTCCCTCCCTTCTATATCAAAAGGCGGTACCTGAAAAACAGTTTACCAAACTAATTTACGGTTATTAATCGAATTTTCAATGCAACTTATTACGGTTCTTACCATGATGAGTTGTGTGAGGAGAGGGCAAGATTGTAAGATGCTCGACACTGTTTCGAGGTGGAGATATGAATCAGGATGGAAGTAAAACTCGAGAACACGAAGCTGGCCCAGAGCGCTCATCCTGCCATGGAAACTTGATAGCTGAAATGATCCGAGAGATGAGTTATTAGCGACGGGTGACAACTAATTAGCGAGGAGATAAAAGTAGTTAGCGACAAAATGAAATTAATTACTGACGAAAACTTAATTAGCGACGGAATAATAACGGTGAAATTGAAGTAATTAACGATAGCGACGAGCCACGATATGAGAAGTTGTACTTTTTAAGTGAGATTTGGTTATGTTACTTACTGGTGGTAGAGTTGAGGAAAACCGATGAACGGTTAATCTTCTCATGGCAGGAAAAAACTTATCTGCATCCTGAAAAACAAACTCGACACCGGCTGGATCCGACATGAGCAGGGTGAGATCCGAAGCCCCACGAGCGCCTTGGAGATCGTCAAACTTGACCATCTTCCCCGCGTACTCGAATTCGGTCAGCCTGGCTGATGCACCGCCGTCAACCAGCTTGATCTCCAACAAACCGAGACAAAACCTTATATGCAAGATTTTAAGCGAACCGTTAGATTTGAGCACCAGTGTGGGAGCGACAAGACAACTGTCTAGGACTAGCATCTCGAGATTTGGAAACCAACGAAGGACGTTGCGTTTGCTATCGTGTTCGGGGTCCAATAAGTCGAGAGCAGTGAGATCAGCGCGGTGCAGCTCGAGGACTTTGAGTGAGTCGCATTGGAGAAAATCGGTTAGGCCCCGGCCGAAGGCGCAGCAGGTGAGGTCGAGGCGCTCCAAAGCGGGCCATGCGCCGAGAAGGCGACAAGGAAAAACGTACATGTCGCTGACTAACGACCTACCGATCTTGATCCTCTGGTGATCCACGCACTCGAGCTGGATCCGACACGACCTGACGCCCTTATCGACCGTGAAACCGACCCAGCAGTCGATGTCAGCGGACGAGTCTCTACCGAGGCAGTAACTGACGCTGAATTCGAAAACTGGCAACCTGTTCGTCGAATCCCATAGCTTTTCGTGGCGCCGCACGAACTGATTCACTCCGTCAACGAATGAGTCCCTCTGGGCTTGGACGTGTCGGCTGCCGGCGTTGCTCGAGCCCGTAAGCCTCTTGCCGTTGACCCGGCTGACTTTGGTCCTGTCGAACTTGATGGTTTGCAGGCATGCGGGCAGGTGGATCCACCTCTTGCATGCCAGGCTCATCCTCGTCACGTCTTTCACGTCCAGGCTGGATATAATAAGCATCAAAGCTCCCTCCGGAAGATCCTCCGCTCTGGTAATCTCACCCTAATCAAACAGTCAACTTAAAGTCCGTGAATTGACTATAGTTGACTATATGATAAAAGACAAGATGATCCATTCGTACCTCATCGCCGGCAACCTTCTCAGGGTTTTGATACGACGATGCTGTAGACGACATCATAATCAGAGCAGTTTGACAGAAGTTGATCTTGGTTGAGCATAGGGAAACCCTAGAATATAATCTTTATATTTATAGCAGCATGGTTTATTTTTATTTGAAGTTGAATTTTTAAGAAAATAGAAATCCTTAGAATCTCTTATAATATTTACAGTAATCTTAAAATATATTATTATTCCTCGAAATATTTTTCACTATTTTATCTAGTAATAACCCTGTGCTAGCAATATATCACTGCTACTGATTAACATTACGACAGCGCTTGTTTTGTAACAGTGTTTTGAAGGTGCCGATTAAATCGTCATCGTAGTAAGTTAAAGATCACAAGCGCAGTTTAAAATTAAATATATTAGACGACTTGCATTCAAAAAGCAAATTTTAAGTTTCAATATACAACGCTTTTGGTACATTAGACGGCATTATGAAGCGTCGTCTAATCCACCGACGCAGTAAATGTCGGATATTAAGCGTTGTCTATTATCTCAGATAAATGACGGCACTTTTTAATTTGAAACGACGTCTAAAATTATTATTAATTAGATGACGCTTTTTAACTTAAATCATCATATAATGTCATTTTTTAAATTTGAGAAGTAATTTGGTGTAGATTAACGTGTTTATTTTTAAAATAGATAATTTGATTACATTTTCACCCTGCCAACAGAAACCACATTTTGTGCCTCATAAACAAATTTCAAAATTCTTATATGTATTTTGTTATTCATGCCATTTTTTCAGAAGAAGGCGTTTGTAGATCTAAAGTGTCGTCTAAAGTCAGACTTTAGAAGGCACTTATAAATCAAAAGTGTCTTTCTAAAGCAGTATACTTTTGAAGGCGCGTATAAGTCAAAATTAAAGCGCCTTCTAAAGTGGTATATTTTAGAAGACGCTTATAAGTCAAAAACACTGTCTATAATCATTTGAGTTTAGAAGGTGCTTATAAGGCGTACTAAACTGGTATAAGTTAAAAGGCACTTATATGTCATAAGCGTCAAATAAAGTCATTTATTTGTAGAGAAGGCGCTTATAAGTTAAAAACACCTTCAAAACCAATTTAGAAGGCACTCATAAGTGAAATGACTTTAGCCGGTGCTTATCAGTCAAAAGCGCCTTCAAAAGTTTTATACTTTAGAAGACGCTTATAAATCATAAGCACCGTCTAAAGTGGTGTTAACCAAAATAAAAAAAAGTGGTGCTAACCAATTAACTGTTGGAAGTCCATCCGCAAAACTTTATCGGTTAAAATTCTGGATGAATTGCCGGTTAAAATATTACCTTTAAATATACTATGTTAGCGTATAACTTCACCTCTAACTTAAAGAGTAACTTTATCTTTAACTTAGTCTCTAACTCAGCCTCTAACTTAATCTCTAACTTAATCCCTAACTTTGCCTCTAACTTAGTCTTAATTAGCCTTTAGCCCATACATTAGGTGGTATATTACATGTTATCTTAGCCAAAAAGGCTTTCTGGATGGATTAACCAGTAGATTAGTCTACGGTCAAACTCTCAAATTTTTTACCACAACCAGCAAGAGAATTGGTAAATAAACTAATCAATATTTTAATGGTTACTTTAACGGTTAAATTATTTTTAACCAAAAATTATATATTTTAGTAGTGTTAGACGACGTTTCAAGGTAACAAGAGTCGTCTATAGTTTACCTTAAACACGACGCTTCTGACCTACAACCGTTGTCATATGTCCCAATGACTTAAGTAAGCGCTTATATTTAATAAATGTCGCACCGTCTGTTGAGGTAGACCTAAGATAATGCTTTAAGGCTACAAGCGTCGTCTTATATGTAAATATTTAATGGTGTTTATTAAATATAAGCGTCGTTAAGTTAAGGTGAACTTTTTACAACGTTTGATACCTATAAACGCCGTGTTAAGTTACGGAAACAACGCATTGTTGTTTTTCTTAACTTTACATGGCGCTTAATATCGATAAACGTCGTCTAAAATTAAAGCGTCGTTGTATGCGGGCGACATAGTAAACATAAATTGTAATAGTGAATTATGATTTTACTTTTAAAATAGTATATTTCCTTATATGTTTTACAATTTATTCACTCTTCGTACGGATATACATGTTGTTTAAAATAAAATTAAATTAGTTATGAAGAAGTTGATAGTAATTGTTGGCAAATTTAATAATTGCTTAAAGCATTTTTTAAAGATAGTGTGAAATAGAGAATTAAGTGTGTTATAAAGGTGCAAAATGTTTTTTATAAAGTAATCGTTGTTTTGACTTTTTAAAACAGGTTTAGTTATTAAATACGTATTAGTGTTGATAAGTTATAAAAGTATTTAATTAAGTTTAATTTAGTGACAATTAAAAGATGATTCATCTCTCATGTACCCTCTCTCACCTCCATCATTGGTCCTTGTTTGTATTTTCACAACTATCCTGATGTTTTTCCTCTTGATTCGTACACAATTATTCTCTCTTCGTCTTATTATTTTAAATACTGAAAACTTTCGTGATATTTTTCAATACACATCAGCATCCATCAGAACTTATATCTTTTATTGTAGCTTATTTTTCGATTATCAAAATCTCTCATCCTATTGACAATCATCCTCTTTGTTCAAATCTTCATCATTAATATGATGTGCTCAGTCATCATCAACAGCACAAGCGAAATGTAATTGTGATGAATAACAACTTTGTATAATATTGTATCTGGCACCTGAAAAATAATCAATTGTTTGTGACCATAAAATTCTCGATCCACTAAAGTTGAAAAGTTGTCTCACGTGACTACGATTTCTCTAATAGCATAAACTATGCTCTCTTTAATGACGACGGCTGAAGTTGATAGATTGTTTAGTGATTACAGTTTGTGCAAGTAAGACGACCACATTGATTCCAATGATAGTGGTAGGATTTCTGATCTGGTGCATCAGCTCTAGTGGCGATGAGTAAAGTTTTTTCAATTGTGTTAGCGTTTACCTATTGAACTCAAACTCATAGTAATTAAAATTCGGTTGTTTAGAGTTCATTTATGATTAATCAACTTTAGTCTATGACTAATTATGAATAAATTTGTAAGGTTGCAACAGTAGAGTAGTGGATATTATTATTCACAAGATCGGAACCAGATTGGACCAGAACCGAAATCTATAAATTTCAAAAACTTCTTAGGACGGATCAAAAAATTGTGGGCTTGGACGTCTAGAATGACAAATAATAAATAGATTTTATTTAATATGAATAAATAATATTTTTATTTATATTAAATAAGACATATTTAAGGATTATATAAATATTATTTTTCTTAAGAATTTGTCAAACCGGTCCATTCCGTTTTTTACAGGATTTTTTTAGTTTGGAAAGAATCGAAAAACCCAGATTTTTTGGTCCGATTTGGTCCATTCCAGTCTGATTTCAGGTCTTTGTTGGTCTAGACTGGATTTTGTACACCAAATGGATATTATGCATAGTTATTATTAAAACGGATCGGAGGTCAAACCATTTTTACGTCCAACTATCGGTTCTCTATTTGGACCGGCTGGCTGAATCGGTTTAACCGCCAATCCAATTAAGTATAAATTTCTAATTTCTAATTATAAATTATGATATTGTATTGAATAACTGATTCATTAGGTTGTTTGGCGGAGAGGTTCTCGTGGGTACTCAAGTTGGTTAATAATCAATTTATTGCTTAACTAGTCACAGCCATCCATTTTAAAACTTGCCGTTTCGAGCAATTTTCCTTTGAACCTGCCAATTCGGTCTGGCTCAGTTCTACCCGATTTGATTTGAAGACTGATACATATATGCAAATCGAACCAGAATGAGATTTGATTTCGGGTTTAATCGGTTGAACCGAACGATCCTGTACAGTTTTAATAACTATGATATTATATTGGTTAAAAACTGAGAAAGAATTGGTCTGGATATGATTAGCTCAACAGATTCAATTCTTTAATATATATGACTCATGAATAATATCAATTTAGTTATTGGGTTTGTCCCATGAGTCAAAATTCAATAACTTCTCCTATTTATAAAAGTTACATATTAAAATTAGGATTTAATTTTTTAACACCACTTCAAATATTGCTTTCGATTTGATCGTGAGGTGAGAAAAGAGTAGTGAGACTGTGAAGGTCATTTTTTTTATCTGAAAGCTAGTACTCTATAGGTGTAGTATCGACAATTTGTATGTGGAGACCAACAGATGACATAATTTTCAGAGGCAAACCTATAAAGTTGTTCACTATTGGTAATATTGTATTACTATTTTTTACCTTAAGAATTTCAATTTGGATCCAAATACGGGTATGAGAGTTTGATTTGAAACCAAAAACGTTAAATGAAAGATAACTCAGATCCACATCTTTATCCAGTAATTCGAATTAACATCAAAACATAAAACTATTTCATGGTGTTCCGGACATTGGCTTGTGTCTATTCGTAAAATCAAATTTTCTTCAATTTCGGTTCAATTTGGATCGATTCTTCTTCAAACATCAATTCAATCATCTATTCTTCTTCCTTCTCCGACTTAACCAGACTGTTAATACCCTTAAATCAACTACTATTAATGTAATTATTATTTTCTTTATCCTGACACTTCATCCTAAAGACATATTTTACCCGTATTTGTTATGCTTAGAGAGCATAAATTATACCAAAAATATGAAATGGATTAGAATTTAGCAATTACTATGCAACTGGCTCACTCAAAGACTTCTTCAAGATAAAACTTTTTTGAACCTCCATCTAAATCACGTAAGCTAAAATTGCATAAGTGTATTGATGATATCAAAAATGCTCATCGTGATTATGTAGGTCTCGTGCTAAAAAAATCCATGTTACATTTGATTTTGACTTGTTTGGTATATATTCAGATTTCTGGTATTCATTTATGTATTATTTATATAAATAAAATTTTATTTTAAAAAAATTTACGATCACATAAATGTATACATTGAATAAAAAAAATAACAAATAAAAAATGACAGAAAAATAAACAATAAAATGTTTCAAATAATATATACATATTCCTTATTATTTTTTATGATGTCACATCTCCTCTTCCATCCGCATTAGATAAATTTTATAGTCAACTCGTCGTGATTAGGGGCATCGTCAATAAAACTCTATGGATGAGATTTATGTCACATGATAAACCTTACGTGACACAAACTTTCAATGTGAGTGATTGTTTATTTTTGTCTCACATGAAGCGGTATTACATAGATGATGCGTTTCATGGAAGATATACGACGCTTTTAACTAAAGCGTCGTTTATATTCTTGATGAATACTTTATAGGCGCTTTCAGTCATAAGCGTAATATATATTTTAAAGGTTTTTGTTAATAAAATTGGACCGAGTTTTTATGATATTTTAAAATTAAAAGAGCTAGTTCTATGAATTGTTTAAGAAATTAATAATTAATATAATATGAAAAGTAGAAAAATTATTATACAGTAGTGAGTACATGTATAAAGCTATATGAAAGTTTATTTAATGCAAATGCATTGTTTATGAAACGAAGGTTTATGAGGATGGTGAATTGACATGACACAAAAATCTCATGTGACATGACACAAATCTATTTTTTAGATTTATGAGATGAGAATGTCCTTACATCTTCAAAACGGCCAATTTCATTTTTTTATATAAAATATTTATTGATGGAGAAATTTTTAAGTATTTGACTATTTAGAAAAAAAGAATGAAATGAAAACATTAAAAGAAAATGGAAACAAATCTGAAAACAGCATTATCTTTTTTTTAAGATTATTAGGGTGTGTTTGGTAGGGAGGATAAGCGGTAGGATAGGATAACTACTACTTATATTATGTTTGGTTGGAATTAAAAACAATTATAAATAATACCAGGATTGAAAATCTTCTTTACAATCAGTATAATTAATACCTACAAAACAGGAGGGTTAATTAATCCGAATAGAAATATTTTTTTTTAAAAGAAAGTACCCATCATATTTAGATAAAATTGTACATAAGACGAATTCAGATGCCGAACAGTTACAAGTTTTAGGGTTTGGTTCTTGAAATTTGACGACGGTGCTCATCAGTTTTGAGAAGAAGTGGTGATCCGATCCCCTGCCAGCCGATTCCATGGCTCAGGATGTGGACGACTGCAAGATTTAAGATTTGGTTCTGGGAATTTGACGACGGCTGCAAGCTGGTGGAGATCCAATCTTCTGCCAGCCGATTCCACGGCTCAGGATGTAGGCGGGTGAGGGAGTGGCGCTCGCCAGGCGAGACTAACACATCGGTCATCATGCCCACACAGTGGCTAGAGTCGCGTAGGCGCGCCTCACTCCCAGCCGCTAGAATCCTCGATCAAACAAGGAAATGAATGACTTGAACCATTTCAATTTTCTAGTATGGGATATTTTAGTCAAATATAGAAAATAAAATTTTATCCGAGCACGCAACCAAACATAGTAATTGAATATGAACAATACTGGTGTAAATAATATCAGTATTAATTATACTTATATTATTAATACTTCTAATCGTGTATTGCTATCAAACGCACCATTATAGTTTACAGTCATTCAAAATAAGGTTGTTTTGATGTTAATAAAGGTGGTTTTCGAAGAAAAAAATGGTGGTTTTGAGTTTAATAATATAAATTAATTTTTACTTTATACATGTCTAGTAATAATCGACAATATAATTCAAAATTACATAGTTTTCATTAGACGTTATTCGACTTAGCTGCCCTGAATTAAAATTATTTTTCATCTATAATATAAAGTGGATTACTATTTACTCATTTTTATTTAGTTCTCTAACTGAATTGAATAACATATTGAGTTTCTTCATAGGAAACTAGGAATACAATGTGATAGAGCTATTCATTAATTATTTTTTCTCTGTCATATTATATTTTAACATTTACACACTAAGAAGAAATTAATTTAATAGTTAAAGGAGCATTTTTGTTATTTTTAATTTATATATTAATAACAAACTTTGAAAATATCTAACTTTTATTGAAAGAATCTAATAATTTTGTTTTGGTTTTGAGTAGTGGTGACAAGAGTAAAATTAAATACTAAATATGGATACATAAATGTAATTAAATTGAAATAAAAGAGGACAGTGCCGAAAATATATTTCATACGACAAAACAAATCTCAGTTAACTCAAAACGACACATTTTAAGTCGTAACCTCGAATCGGTGCGCATCAAATTAATTAATAATAATACTATTTAAACATTAATTAACAGATATTAATCACCTAATTTATATCCGAAAGAGTAATTGATTTCTTATTTAATTAATCGGATCAGCATCATCATCGTGTCAGCCTATGTCAACACTTGCGTGCGTGCGTGCGTGTCGTTACCGATCTGATGATTCCGAACTCGATTGGAAGCTGACAAAACCACAATCCAACAAACCAAAGTACTAAAAGCAACAACACACAAATCAATCTTCATTAAATAAATCGAAATCCAGACTCCCATTTCCACTGTTGGATTACCCGATTAGAATTCGTTGACAAGATTGCGTCTTTTGGGTGGGAGCCAAAGTCTGACGGAGTGTGCGCCAAGACAAGCTTTACCGTCATTGGGGGGAAGAAGAGGCTTTTTTTCGTCTTCACTCACACTCCCTATGATGGGAATTTGATGATGGGGTAGAGTCTGGGGTTGTGTCGGTAATTGAATTTGGATCGGTGAAGGAAGGGCATGGCTTTGTTTAGGAAATTCTTCTACAGGAAGCCCCCTGATGGGCTGCTTGAGATCTCCGAGAGGGTTTATGGTAAGCTTAGATTATGTGTGTGTTTTTTTATGCACACCAGGTGATTGATGAATTGTCATAGGGTAGTTTAGGAGGTGTTGGATGGTGGATTGCCTGGTAGTGAAAATGGTGGATTGTGCGGTGTGATTGATTTGCTTTTTGTTTTGAGACTATTTTCTTGGTTTTGTGTGTATTGAAAATCCTGGGAATTTAGGTTTAGCTGTCTTGAGGAAATGTAGGTTTATGTCTTGAATCTGAAATGTCGATTTTCTTGTTTTGTTTGTTGTTATGAAGTGTTCGATTGCTGCTTTACTACGGATGTGTTAGAAGATGAGGAGTATAAGGTATACCTGGCGGGCATTGTGGGTCAACTGCGTGATCATTTCCCGGACGCTTCATTTATGGTTTTCAACTTCCGGGAGGGTGAAAACCAAAGCCAAGCTGAAAACATATTGTCCGAATATGATATGACAGTGATGGACTATCCCCGACAATATGAGAGCTGCCCGATACTGACCATGGAGATGATCCACCATTTCTTGCGATCAAGCGAAAGTTGGCTTTCGCTCGGACAGCAGAATGTGATCTTAATGCACTGTGAGCGGGGCGGGTGGCCAGTTCTGGCATTTATGCTCGCTGCACTTTTGATTTACCGGAAGCAGTACACTGGAGAACAGAAAACGCTGGACATGTTATATAAGCAGGCGCCTCGTGAGCTGTTGCAGTTGATGTCGCCACTGAATCCGATTCCATCGCAACTGAGATACTTGCAGTATATATCGAGAAGGAACGTTGGCTCGGAATGGCCCCCGTTGGATAGAGCACTTACATTGGACTGTGTCATTCTACGATTTATTCCTGATTTTGACGGAGAGGGAGGGTGCTGTCCGATCTTTAGAATATACGGACAAGATCCTTTTATGGTTGATGATCGGGCTGCAAAAGTTCTCTTCTCAACCCCAAAGAAAAGCAAAGCTGTTCGACGCTTTACACAGGTGACTTTATTTAACTCTCTTTGTACGTTGGCCGTTTTAGTAATTGTTTGCGTCTTGCTAGTTGTAGTCACCTCTGTTACTTATTACTTTGTCTAAAATCCGATCTACCATAATTTGTTTCAAGCTTGGATTTTCTATGCAGGCAGATTGTGAGCTAGTTAAGATTGATATCCACTGCCATATTCAAGGCGATATCGTGCTTGAGTGCATCAGTTTGGATCGTGATCTGGAGCACGAAGAGATGATGTACCGGGTTATGTTCAACACAGCGTTTATTAGATCGAATATTTTGATGCTTAATCGTGATGAGATTGACATCTTATGGAACGCTAAGGATCAATTTCCAAAGGATTTCAGGGCAGAGGTATCCAGTTTCTCAACATTTATTGTCCTCCATATATTTGAATGATTAGATTCCGTTATATTACTCAGGTCACATATTTAATGCAGATTTTATTTTCGGAGATGGATGCTGCCCGCTCACTGATTACTGTCGACATACCTCACATCGAAGAAAAGGAGGGCCTTCCCGTTGAAGCGTTTGCAAAGGTGCAAGAGATTTTCAGCAATGTGGATTGGCTGGATCCCAGGTCAGATGTCGCTTTGAACGTGTTACAGAAAATAGCTACATCAAATGCTTTGCAAGAAAAGTTGGAGACAGACTCGAAACATGCTGCAGGGAAGATATTAGAGGAGTCAATTCTCGAGGTTGTCAAAGAGAAAGTAGTGTCCAAGACATCGGAAAATAAATCCGCGAGTTTAGCAGCCGTGGCGGAGAAACTCACCAAACCATCTACTAAATCGTTTCCGGGTGATGTTATGAAGAAAACTGATTCAAAAGAACCTCAAGCACTCCCTGAGGAACAGGTAGATTCGAAGTTGTCTGAAAGTAAAGAAGCAAGTCTATTACCTGTTCTTGGTAGACAATCGGAACCCTCTATCAAACCATCAGAAAGCAGAAAGATTAGTTCTATAGCTTTGCCCGGTGGACAGTCACAACCCTCCGACAAAGAACTTCAAGGAGTTTTTGAGCAACAGGAAGAATCTATGCCATCAGAGAGCAGCAAAAAAAGTCCAGTGACCGTTCCTGATGGACCAACAGAGCTCTCTGTGAGTGCGTCTCAGGCTCCAACTTTGACTCCTAAGAAGGTTGATCCTCAAGAACATCGTAAGGTTCATGAATTAGAAACTGAAGATGGAGCGTTGGTTAGCAAGAGTAGAAATTCTGTTCGGGTGACTGAGAAACTAACTGAAGCCTCTAATGTACCGTCTCTAGTTACAACTTCCGCTGGGCAGAAGATTGATCCTCAAGGACCTTCTAGAGCTGGTATGAAGCAAGTAGAATATGAGGCATCTAAAAGCGAGACTACAGATTTGGCGGTAGAGGTTGAAAGCCAATCAGCTTCCACTAGCGAAGGATCTATAGACCTGACTTCCAATCAGAAAAAGGTTGACGCTCAAGAATCTGGCAAGGCTCTTGAACGACCTGCTCAACTGAAAAATCATGGTGCAGAAGGTGCTCATGATGCCACATCTGCGTTATCAGTTTTGCCAGAACCTTCGCCTCCCAAAGTTGAACCACCTCCTCCTCTTACTCGTCCACCTCCTCCTCCTACTAGTGTTATGGATGTGTCAATGAAACCGGGGCAGGCTTCAGTTGACAAACAGTCAAGTAAGGTGGGAATCACATCGCTCCCTTCACCATCCAAGAGTGAGAAATCTGCAAGCTCGGTGGCATTCCCTTCTTCTATCCTGAAGCCGACTCCATCACCACCTCCCCCTCCACTTCCTCCTCCTCAGGTGATTTCTGATTCTGCGGCATTTTCTGTCAGCATTACACCTTCAGGGCCGCCACCTCCTCCTCCTCCACCTGCACCTCCTTTCGGTGGATCATCATCTGTTTCCTCAACATTGAAAAAGCCAACGGGCCCTCAAGGACCTCCACCACCACCGCCTCCTCCTCTCTCACGCTCTGCGGATACATCTGCTTCATCAAGTTTGGCCACACCCACCTCTACTCCCCCTCCACCCTCCCGCCCTGGAATCCCTTCAACTCCAGCTGCATCTTCAGCATCGCCGCCGCCACCTCCTCCAGGTATGACTAAAACCCCTGCACGTGGCCCTCCTGTTCCACCTCCCCCCGCTCCTGGGTTGCCTAAAGCAGCCAGTGGAAGTGGTAGCGGACCTCCACCGCCAACTCCTGCTCCACCCCTCATTGGAAAGGGAAGATCCCTGTCACGTACATCTCCACGGAATGCTAGCCAAACCAAGAAAAGCAACCTGAAGCCTTATCACTGGTTAAAATTGACAAGGGCAATGCAGGGAAGTTTATGGGCAGAGGCCCAGAAGTCTGATGAGGCTTCTAAGTACGCGCCTTATCAAAGTTTATTTTTATTTTCATACTAATGACACTTTTTTTTTTATAAATATAATCTACTTGGTAGTCAGATAACTTTTCTTGCTGTTTCATTCCAAGGGCCCCGGAGTTCGACATGAAGGAGCTTGAAAATTTATTTTCGGTAGCCGGTCCAAATTCGGATAAGGCGGGCACAGGAGGGAAAGCAAGACGAGCCGCGGCACCTAAAACTGAAAAAGTTCAGCTGGTACTGTATGCCATGTGATCTAATACTAAGTAACTTAACTTAGCTGAGCAGACATCAAATCTGATTTATATCGATGTCGGTGGTCTTTCTCAGATTGAACTCAGACGAGCATATAACTGTGAAATAATGCTTACGAAAGTGAAAGTCCCGTTGCCTGAATTAATGGTAAGCCTTCTCGTTGGTCGTTATCAATCATCCATAATATAATTACTGTCTCAATTGAATCTTTCATTTCTCTTTATACCGTTGGCAGAAATCAGTTCTCTTGCTTGATGATTCTGCATTAGACGTTGATCAGGTTGAGAATCTAATAAAATTCTGTCCCACAAAAGAGGAGATGGAACTTCTTAAGGTTTGCAAGTGTCATGATATCTGTTAACATTTCAGAAACATTATTTCCTTTTGTGTATATGAATCTTCTTCTTCTTTTTTCAGAATTACAAAGGTGACAAAGAAAATTTAGGGAAATGTGAGCAGGTTTGTTATAATTCTATCATTAAGTTAATAATTTTTACTGATCATTTTAGAGTAGGGCAGCAAAATATTGACTAGAACAACGAATGAGAATAAAAGAAAACACAAGAGTTACATGGTTCGCTTTAGTAACCAACGTCCACGGACAAAGATAAGGATCTTATTACTTAACCGAAGAGAATATAAGAGAGAGCTTATGATTTTTTGTAATCTGCCTTTCAAATAAACTCTGACTAGGTTTACATAGGATACAGAAAAATTCTAAAACAAATAGGATTTCTAATCCTAACAAGATTATGATTTCTAAATTACTAGAAAATCTTAATTAAACAAAGTTTTCATAAAGTCAAGAGTTCCTTAATAATGATGCAAGACATAACACAACTGATCATATATAAATAATTGAGTGTTTAATAAGCACATAGATAGTGTGTTGCACATCCATCAATTTGGGTGTATCACCATTGTTGATGAATTCATTGTGTTCCGTTAACTTATTTTTTTGTTCTTGCAATAGTTTTTCTTGGAGTTGATGAAAGTGCCAAGGGTGGAAGCTAAGCTCAGGGTGTTCTCATTTAAAATTCAGTTTCGTTCTCAGGTAAAATTATCAGCCTTCCAAATAGCTTTCTTGAATACTGGATATTTTTTTCTCACTGTCCAATCGGTCTTAGGTATCAGATCTTCGAAAGAGTTTGAACATCGTGAATTCCATAGCTGAAGAGGCAAGTCGCCTCATTTAGCATTAACTTCTTAAGTTCTAATGTGGCATGGCATACCTCAGTCGCTCCTCAATAGTCAATAGTCAAATTTTTTTTATATGATCTTTGTGACGGATTCTCCCGCAGATCAGAGGTTCTGCGAAATTGAAACGCGTCATGCAGACAATACTCTCACTGGGTAACGCTCTAAACCAAGGAACAGCAAGAGGTTATTTTCTGCTGCCAGTCTTCAACATGAAAGTTTTTTATGATCTCTTAGTCTCTGGTTTTTTTTAAAGTGCCTTAATTATATATAGGTTCTGCCATTGGATTTCGATTAGATAGTCTTCTTAAGCTCACTGATACGAGGGCTCGAAATAATAGAATGACGCTGATGCACTATCTTTGTAAGGTGAGTCCTAGGCTCAGTTACACTTAAAATATATGTGAATTTATTTTGTTACCTGTCATTTCCTGTTTTTACTAATTTTAAACAAATCATTTCTCTAAATCTGTATTGCTTTTGTAACATTATCTGATTAACTCTGTCCAGGTACTAGCGGAGAAACTGCCAGAACTTCTGGATTTTTCTAAAGATCTAGTGAGTTTAGAGGCTGCAACAAAGGTACTTATCGCTTGTCAGATTCAAAACTAGTTTCACTTCATTCTCGATTAAAGCATTGATATATCGTGTTGCGTGATCGAATAAATTTATTTCAGATACAATTGAAGTACTTGGCGGAGGAAATGCAAGCGATTAGCAAAGGTCTCGAAAAGGTTGTTCAGGAACTCTGCGCTGCACAAAATGACGGTGATGTGTCAGACACCTTTTGTAAGGTAAAACACCAAAAAATTCTACGAGTGACGAAATCAAATCTTTTGTGATTTATTTCCTCAGCATACGTTTGGTAGCGGATAATTACTAACTTTCTGTTACACTCGGTTGCTTCCTAACAAATTAGCTATGTACAAAGGATATGCATCAGTAAATTATGCATTTTTGGAATGCTCCTTTCCAGCATCCACTGACACACACTTTTTCTTATTTCCAGAATTTGAAAGAATTTCTGGGTCATGCTGAATCCGAAGTTAGAAACTTGGCTTCACTCTATACTTGTGTGGTATGTCTCAGCTTTAAAAATTTCAAAAAATTGTTCACACATCTCCTTTGGCTTTGTGGCTGCCGGAGTTACATCTAATCCACATGCTAGGGGAGGAATGCGGATTCTTTGACACTTTATTTCGGCGAAGATCCAGCGAGATGCCCTTTCGAGCAAGGTAGATTTTTTTCACTGAGTTTGATTCACATCTAAATGTCATACACTCTAATTCGGTTCCTTTTAATGACACAAACTCAATGATGTAGTTGTATCGACCCTGCTCAACTTTGTGCGAATGTTCTCTCGCGCCCACGAGGAGAACTGTAAGCAGCTCGAGCTGGAAAAGAAAAAGGCTCAAAAGGATGCGGAGAGCGAAAAGAAGATGGTCAAAAGTCCAAGGAAAGAAATGGATCGTCTGGTGCAAACTCCTCTAAGGAGTGGGACGACACGCTGAGATACAATCTGCTGACACCCGATTTCCCCATCTGCTGGTCATCAAGCGCCTCCGGAAAAAGACAAAAAAAAGGAAATAAACAACTCTCAGAAAAACCATCACCATGGCTGGCATTCAGGTGCTGGTGCTGACAGATGAGTGACTTAGTGTTCAACTTCAAGGTAAGTTTTTTTCTCTTGCGTGAAGAAGGCTCGTGTCAAGTCAACATTTCCGAAATCTTAGCTTACAAAAAGTTACATTGCTTTCCAGGTCCAGCGAAGAGGAGGCTTCCAGAGTACCTGTTTGGCCAGAGATGCACATTTGATCGATTTAGGGTTTAGCTCACAGTTGCGATTTTGCTAGCTTAGCTTCTTTTTGGTCTCTTTTTAGCAGCATTTGATCGATAGCACAGGTACTTTTAGGAATGTAAATAAAGTTGATACCAAATGGAATAGCAGGATACTGATTTCAAGTCTGGCACAAGATGGTAGCTAGCCAGCTTCAGATTTTTCCTGAAATCACATCTTGTGTCTCGGGCTTCAGTCGAATAACACAGTTGTCATTCGACAGAAGAACTTGCTGCTTGGCTTCTTTTCGATTTCATCAAATGGTTACTCACAGAGAGCTAGACATGACTTACACCTGGATGATCCAAGTACAAATGTCTGACATGGTAGCAAAAAAATTCATAAATTTACAAAGCAAGAGATCCATGTCCTTGCATCGCACTGCAGAGATGAGACACCAACAAGAATCAGCCGCAAGAGAGCCCAAAATGCCTTGAGCTCGACATTCTTAACTAATCATTCGATGCAGCCCTAAGCAAGGTTGAAATGTGCAACTACAAGAAGCCTGAGAGATGGAGCTCATGAGCATCTTCTTGCAATTATTGAATATATGTTTGTCCCAACAAAGGCATGCAAAGTAATAACAGATTATATATAACGATGGGCTTTTGCCAGTGCACCACTACAGACTGTGTATAGCTTCTTACTAATGATCGATGCAGCTAAAGATCGAATCAATCATCCTAGCTAGTATATACTAATAAACAAGTGAACTGGAAATTAAACCACCCTGGACTTACTTTAGAGATGAAAGATGGAGCATTACTTCATTGCGTCTCCGAAGCTAATCCAAGCTATAGATCTACAGCAAATATCCACAAACGAATGCTTCTGAGCAATTAAGAAGTAAGAACGATACCCCAGACATCATTAAACTACATTCTACTGTTCTTAAAATGACAAAAGTCTTCTACAATCAAAGTCACTTGAAATGGCATGCTTAAATTAGATTTTGATCACTCACAATGAAAAGGGGGTTGTCATCTGGTAGAGTCCTCGCGCCAGCCACTAGGAGATCTAAACCCCTGTTCTTATCGCAACAAAAGGCAAGCTTCCAGAAGAGCACGAAAGAAGTGAAATCCAACAAAGAACAGGAATATATACCAAGATCAGCTCAGATCAGTCACATAGATGTTCTAAATCAGGAACTGAAGACGAAGCCTGACCTAATGTGTTCATAAACCCACAAACCTCGTACCTTAAGATCCATTTGTCTTAGGGGACGATCAAAAGTGATTTTTCCAGGAGTATCACTGGCCTGCAAATGCTAAAACATCAGACTATCAAAATCTGAAAAAACGCCCGAAAAGCTAGCTTCATCATCAGGAGAGCGCACAGGATGAATTCAAACAGCTCAAGCAAGGTCAAAAGCTTGCCTACCATGGAGGTGTGGAGAGCCCCGATTCATCGAGAAATGAAGAAGACAGTCAAACAAAGGGTTGTATAGATTGTAGTGTGTGTTCCAGGGACCATGCTACCAAAAAAAACCCTAAAAAAGTTGTAATGGCAAAGATTGTATATTCAAACAAGTACACACATACATGGTCCCAAGTACCACTGGCACCACCAAGCAAGCCAGAAATGTAATGTGAGCTGAGAAAACATCAAAACCCAGCCAGATACATATACACATATATAGATGCATAGACTTCCTAGTAACATTCCTAAAAGAAGCCAAAACAACCTACATTTCATGTGTTCCAAGATCCAAACTGACAACAGTCCAACAACAATAATCTGAGAACTAATCATATGTATCAACCTCATCATGATCTTCTTGGTGCTTCTTTCCCAGCTTTCTGAGCTTGTTGCTGCTCTCTTTCAAATCACAAAATACTGAGACATCCTGAGCAGCTAGCTGGAGGAGAGTGATGTTGTGAGAGTCAGACAGAAGAGATGTGAGCACACAGGAAAGGGAAGGAGCATAGATCTATGCATAATTCTCTCTGTGTGCTCACTCTCTTCTGTCAGCAGCTCTCCTCTCCCCCCATCAATTTGTCTCTCTGCTACCTACCTGCCGATCATCATCACCATAATCACCATCATCAGATCAACATCATCTTCACCATCTATGTCAAGCATCATTGACAAAAAGACAAAGAAGCAAAAGGAGAGACAAGACAGATCTGAGAACAGTTATATTGACTACTGAGCAACACCCATTTATGGAAACCTGCCAAGAAACCACCCAGGACTAACCCACTCCATAAACATACATACCCAGAGAGCCAAAAGAGAAGAGAAAATCTTATCTTCTTCATCTTCAGACCGCCACAGCTACAACCAACTGCTGCTTTTTTTCCTCTCTTTTTTTACTGTTCAGGTTTGGGATTATAACACATGCAATGTGAACAGGTGTCCAATTGTCTCTCACACCACATCATCCCAAACAGTAGAACTGTATGAGACAGCACATAGCATAAAACAAAAGACAATTGTGTGTATGTGACACATTAAGCGAAGTTAATTGGAGATGAGCAGCAGCAGGAGAAGGAAGATATGGAGATGGAGATAGAGGAAGATGGAGATAGAGGAACAAGTTGAAGCAGGAATATTTAATGAGTTTGAAAGGGAGAATACTGGGAAGATATGCTTCCTTATCACCACTGTAGAGACAATCATATTATAATATATTTAGGAGAAAAATATTTAACAAATCACCACTTACTCAGTTGGACGCCAGAAAAATATTTATATTTATTTCTAAAATTAAATTTAAAAATTTCTGAATTAATATTATCATAAAATTGGATATTTGTATAAAAAATAAATGATAAGTTTCAATACATAAAACAGAGTCTTTTCAAACCAATTTCAATATTCAATCGATTTAATAAAATTAATTATATTTAATGAATCAAATTAATTATTTTAAAGAACATTCTAACTTTATTTGAATTTTTTATCAAAATTGAGGGAGTATTGTATGTAAGTTTATAATATTCTTTAATTCAATCAAATTTACATTATAATGTTTTGTATAATTTTTCCTAATTTGCCTAAAATCTAGATGTTTTCATTTTTTTTCTTTTTTTTCTTTAAACTAAAATAAATTATAAATGAATACATATTAAAGCTTGACTCTTTTAATTTTAATTACTCCGAGTTATACTCTAACTTTATTTAACATTTGAATTGATCTAATATAAATTTAAAATATATGATAAACAAATTTGTAAACAATCCAATTTTTAAGCGAAAACTTGACTAATAACTTTATTGATATATATAGATGTTCGGTTGAGAATCGCAAATCTTGTGAGAACGGAAACTCAAGGTAGAAATGGTGTCAACACACAAGACACAAAACGCGTCCACAAAACACAAAACACCATTTTTGCCTTGAATTCTCAGTTCTCACATGATTTGCGATTCTCAATAGAACTCCCTATATATATATATATATATATATATATAGAGTTCACGAACAAAAACAAATCGATACATTATTTTTCATGTTCGACTTAGTGAACAAATTTTAAAATTGCACAAAGACTCGTTTATTGTCGAGGGACTTTTTGGCAAAACTTATTCTCGAGGGAGTTTTGACAAAACTTCAATCGAGTATGGTCGCCAGCTGTTGAGAGTGTATTGCCACTCGTTTGCTCCCCTACCAAGAATGCACCGGAGCGTGTTTAACGAGTTGACATGTTGTGGGGCTGAGGGTTCTCTGGGGTACGTCTGTTGGGGATGATTGATTGCTTAGTTCATTATTCTTTTATGATTGGTTGGGGAAGAGGGGTGCTGGCCGGTGAGTTAGGGTTAGCTACAGCCACTGGATTAGGGTTTAGTGGATGCGGGAGTGAATCCTGGCCTTTGGATCACAGATGAAACGGTTCTTGTTGATTGGGGGATTTATATTGATGATGATATTAATTCAATGCTGCGGTATTGCCTCAAGGAGAGGGGTTTTAATCTTGCATTGGATTGGATCATCATCAACTCAAACGACTCAACTCATTTCTACATATACACTAAATTTAAAACCATTTCCCTGCTTTTGATGATCCCTAAGCTACATCTTCTTCTTAATCCTTATTAGTCCCTTCTCTCCCATCCATAATGATGCCCCGCCTTTTGATCAAAATGGTTGTGTTGACCAGTGAAGGAGTATCATTTTTGCTTGTGAGATGAATAAGTTTTTGAGTGGATTGAGCCCACCGACTTGTCCTGTCAACGAATCTAGTCTAGATGTTATGTTCGTTAAAAATTTCATGAACTGGTTGAATTTTGGAGTTACAAATGTCGACTGAATCGTTGTCTTGAATCTCGCCTAGTGTCGTGGGGGCCTCGCTTGAGAAGCAGCCTGAGGCCTTATTTGCCAAGCCGTCCGATGCTTTCCTATACATGATCTCACAGCCTGTTGGAGCCTTTAAATCTAGAGTCTCAATGTTTGTTGCATCGTTGTTTGGATCTCACCTAGTGTTAATGGTGTCGCAACAGCCTTACATGTGAAACAGTGCAGGACCATGCATGTCGCTCAGTCCGGAGTTTTTCCCGAAGCCTTATCTGGGATCTGCTCAGGGGCCTTACCAAGATCCTTTTTTTTTAAGATTATAATCTTCATTTCCAAAAGATAAAGAGAATGTAAAAGACCTCGACCTCTCACAAAACATGTACGACAAGTACAAAACACATGGAACTATAGTTCCATCAAAAATGCTAATCTAATACCCTGCCTAATAACCCTTCAAACCTGCTGATCAGCTAGTAGCTAGAAACCTCATAAGGTCATTACACTAACAAAAACAACCTTTTATTGAAAACAAAACAGAGGCTAGTGAATCTTTCTAGTCAATTTGAGTACTTTAATTTGCGCCAACAACATATTCAGCTTATGAATCCCCTTATTTTCATCTAAGAAATGCTCTTTACGATGTCTTTAAAGATTTTTGAGTTTCTTTCACACCATATGAGATAGATACTCAAGTTAACTGCGGCCCACCCTACATGTTCAATTGATCTGGAGCCAGCAAGATAAACTTGGACAGATTTTAGTACTTCATCAAGGGATGAACTTGGATTTTCAAGTCAAACTTGGAAAATATGTTTATAAGGATTTATTTGGCAAAGAGGCATTCAAAAAAAAGGTGCCTTAAACTCTCATTTTGATTCTTACAAATTAAGAGGACATGGAGAATCAACAATAATTCCAAATTTCAACAATCTATCTTTTGTATTTAATGTCCCATGACAGGCTAGCCAGGAAAAAAATTTATGTTTAGGCCTAGAAAATTTATTCCAACACATTTTGTAATAGGCAAAATTTGGTTTAATCTCATCATTTGTTAAATATGAATAAGTCGCAGAGGATGATAAAGGTATACCTGATATACTCCAAAGATTTGACATTGGATCACAGAGATCATGTATACCTTTACATTTTTGGCCCCAAGTGAGGATTTCTTGATTGTCCATGGGTAGTGAGGTTTTATCTGAATACTGAAAAACTCCCTCCCATTGATAAAATAGTTATGAATCCATATAACCCATAATGAGTCCTTTTTAAGTGCAATATCCCAAGCTCGGGTCATCCGTACCCAGATCCTTATTCGAAGCCTCTTCTGCCTCTCGAGGGCTCAACCTCTGATGGATGCTCAAGACTTCGTGCATATGTGGTGTATCATAAGAAATCAAGAGGTCAGCCTAAACAATTAGACTAATCATGTACTCTCTCTTAACAAAAGAGATGAAATTAAAATCAGTCAAGCATTATCCCTCAACAAAGAGATGATTTTCCGAAATGATGTTACCACGTCTAAAATCTTCATCATACTCCTCCATGATTAATTTCACAATAAGAAATATTATGGGTCTAAATTTCCATCTCAAACAAACAGAGGTATTGCACATTTTGTTACTTCAAATGATATTCAGTACTTTGGTATATTGGAGTCTAAGCTTACAAAACCTTCTCTTGATTCATACGTCAACAAATTTATGTCTCGAGATAACTGGAGTTTCATTCATAATTTTGACACTGATGAGCATGGTCGGATTTCATTAGGTAGGAATTCCAACTTTATTCAGTCTTTTATTGTCTTATCAACTTCTCCTCAACTCATTGGTTTTTTTTTTCATTTTCATGATGATGCTTTTAAGCATGCCTCTCTTAGTCTCCCATTATGGACTGACTTCATAAGTGCAGCTTCTGATCATTCTATCCCCTATTTGGTTATAGAGAATTTTAACGGCATCATCATGCATCCTTCTGAGAGATTCAATAGGAGGTCATATTACTCATAGAGACATTGATGAGTCATCAAGCCTTGTGACCATGGTTCTCTAATGGACATCCCCTTCACTAACATTACCAGTACATGGTCTAACAAGAGATAGGTTCTTATGTAACAGTGTTTGGCTCACACTCTTCTCTGCTTCTAGTCAAGCTAATCTTTCTGGCCTTATATACTTCCTGTGACTCTCCAGGTATTCTAAATATTAATGTTGCCTATCTTGTTCTTAAAGCTATAATTTAGTTCAACAATGTGTGGCCTCTTGCTTCGAATTTTCTAGCTGTGTTTTCAAACTCTTGGAATATTTTAGATCTTGTCTTATCTATAGCACGCGTCCTCTCCAAGATAAATCATCTAAATAAGGATCTTATTTGGGAAAAGACCACCAGTGGTATCTCTGAAAGAGTCCGACAAGCTAGAGAAACCTTATCTCATATTCCAAGTCGTCTCCAGATGATCCGCTCAATAGTGACCTCCAAAATGAAAAAAGTGGCTGCTTGGACACCTTCATCAAGGTTGAAAATAACGAAAGCTCTTAATCTTCATCATGATCCAAATTTTAGGTGTTCTCGAGTGTAATTTAGGAGAGAAAGGAAAGGAAAGGGAAGGAAATGGAGTAAAGAAAGTTGTTCCTGAGTTTTTTTAAGGAGAGATTCGGAGAGAACCAACTCCTTATTTCCTTTCCTTCCGATTAGGAAGGATTTGTAGGGGAAGGGATGCAAAGGGTCTGAAATTACATTTTTACCCTTATTTCACTATGCACTCTACCTAAGCTTAATATCAATTTAGTAATTTTGTTATATTTTATTCCCCTCCCCTCTCAAATATCTCATAAACTCCGGATCAATTCTGTTTTCTTCTTCTTTCTCCTCCTTTCCTTTCCTTTCTTTTCTTCTCACTTCCATTCCTTTCTCTCCCTTTCCATCCAAACTCAGAAAAAAAGCCTTAATGGGCAAATATATGGAGATTTGAACTACGCCTACTTTCATTTTTTTTTTTGAAGAAATATAATGGAAAGAAATTCTATTAACAGACTTCAAAAACCCGAATGGAACTGGGACTTAGGAATCTTCTCAAATCCAAGAACAATTGATTGATCATTTCATAACTATTCTAAGTTATCCTTAGGCGGTGATTCCTTTTGATAACCTCACACAGGATATAAAGTCGTTTAAAATCGAACTTTTAAACAAGTTGTGTTCTTGAACATAAATCAATCGAATAATACTCCTATTCGACTATAAACTTCAAAATTAATATATAAATTTAGTTCGTTTATTGTTGAACAATTTTTTATCAATCTACAATAGAGCATGTTCGCTGCAACCCTACCAAGAACACACCAGAGCTTGACGAGTTGTGACATGTTGTGGGGCTGAGGGTTTTCTGGGGTACGTTTTTGGGTCTGCTGGTGATGATTGGTCGCTTAGTTGTTTTTTTTTTGTTTTTTGTTTTTGTATGATTGGGGGGGAAGAGGGGCGTGGTGGCCGGTGGGTAGGGTTAGCTACAGCCACTGGATTAGGGTTTAGTGGCTGTGGGAGTGAGTCCTGGCCTTTGGATCTAAGATGAGACGGTTCTTGTTGGGGGATTAAGATTATTGATGATGATATTAATTCAATGCTGCTGGCTGCATTGCCTCAAGGAGACAGGCTTCAATCCTGCACTGGATCATCATCAACTCAAACCACTCCACTCATTTCAACTTATTAAACACTCTCTCAGCTTTGTAATTAATCAGCACTAATATAAAACCATTTCCCTGCTTTTGATGATCCCTACATCTTCTTCTTAATCCTTATTAATCCCTTCTCTCTCATCCATAAATGCCCTTTTGGTCAAAATGGCTTTTGTTTCACGAGTTCGAATTCAATAAGAATATTAAAAACTTTTTAAAAATATGTTCGATAGTTTAGCTTTAATGAATTCGGGTCTTTACTGTAACATTTAAATTGATATATATGAGTTTACAATATATGATAAACAAGGTTTAAACAATTTTGATCAAATTTTAAATGAGCTATATTTAACTGAAATTCTTACTTTATTAATCATTAACTTAATAAGTATATAAAAAAATTTCTAATCAAATTCACAAATGAGCATCGATTATACGAACTATAAACGAGTTCAAATCGATCTTTTAAATGAGCCATATTTGAAGATAAACAAATCAAATGCCATATTATTCATGTTGGAAGGCAAGTGTTGCTCCCAGATATGCGACACCCCAGTGCAAGTGTGATTATAGAAAATCCTAATCACCTCAAAACCCTAATTCTTATGAAGCTCAAGAAGCTGAAGGTGTTCACTGCATATTAAAATGGGATGGAGGGACCCCTAGCGTTGAATCCAACCTAAAGGTTTGGTATTTTTTTTATGGGATATGGAGACCACGCTGTTAAAGAAACCTAGCGCCCACTTGCTCAGCAACCTCGACCTTTGCTAACCTCCATAGAACACACAACCATACACATGAATAAAAGACTAGGTACACGTAGTACCACGTTACTACATTCATGGAGCTAGCAAGCTTTTGAAAAAGCACATCATCTTTTGAACTGACACAACTTGGGACAGCAGTAACAAGACAGCAGCTGGCCACCAGCCTGGACAAGCTCATGTAGCAAAATGTGGGTTTATATAACCTAAAGAGACGGCCTGTGAGTTATATTGTACAAGCGGCTAATGGCTGCCAGCAGCAGCAGCTGCAGGAGGAGCTCAAAAGCTCTGATTACAAAGAGGGCCGGTAACACCCTCGCTAGGGTCTCATTCTGGCTATAAAAACTATCTGCCGTAAACACCCACGGCCTCTAGCGAGAGTCTGGTTTAATGTTAAGATCTTTAAAGTCTAACAACTTCGTCGCTGACCTGGGATCGGCGACCTCAGGAGCCACAGCGAGGGAAGCTTCCCCATTACGGATGGCTTCAGCCTCGGATTTGGCAATGGTAGCGGAGTCATCAGCTTTGGGATGAACTGCCTCTCTGAGATTGTCGGCGCCTTCAGGTTTGGGGGCCTCGAGTTTGGGTTTGCAGGGCCTACCTCGCGGTCTGCCATCCATTGTCAATGGTTGAAAAATATAACGAAAAAACAGAAGACAAGTGAAGCGAAGAAGGAAGCATGCTCACTTTTTAACCGAACCATCTTTGTTTAATAGTTCGGGCGGTAGACCAGCGTCGTTTTTTCTCGGTGGGATTCCCTCTAAAACCCGCGTTTTGAATTTGAACCTGAGTCCGGTCGGTGAACCAAATGTCACTTCCCTCACAACTGACTTGCTGTTGTTCTGTGATGTGACTTTAGGTTCACCCAACCGCTGGCTGAGGTCTTTACATTCCCATTCAGAAGCTCCGAGGAGAAGCTTCGCAGGCCTGCCGCGTCGCCTACAATGATAAGTATCAGGCTGGTAAAAAAAAATGTTGTCTTCTTTCCGCGAATATACGACATGAAAAGGCGTTGACAACTATTCTGGCTGACCTCTTTGTGAAAGTGTCGGCGCTTCCTGGTACAGCAGGCAACATGGAATCGGTACTCGTTATCGCTTTCCACTTTCTGCGCTCTATTTCGGTCCCAGAAGATTCAGATTTCGGTCCAGCAGCTGGACCTGACTTACCTCCCTCCGTCAGATTTCCAGTTTCAGGCATCGGAATCTCGCTAGCATCAGTTTGAGTATCATCAATTAGCACAACCCTTTCAAGACTGAATTCATCCATATCGAGTCCGATTTCCGCTTCAGGAGCCACCATATTCATCACAACTGCACCCGCAGCCGAGTCTTGCTTCACTTGTGAGCCGCAGTTCTCAAGCACGTCGTGCTCAGAAGTCTCGATCACGGCGTTCAAATTGGGAAGAGCACTAAGTTCAGCCACAGAATCCGTAGGTTTAATAGGATTTCCAGCATCAGCTATCGAGACAGTCTTGAACTCATCCGCTTTGGTTTCATTTCCGGGCTTCCCGACTTTGACTGCACTCTCGAAATTAGGAAGTATAACCGCATTTTTCGGAGGTCGGCCTCGACGCCTGCAAATTCAAATCCGATGATCACAAAACATTATAAGTATACGAGGGCCTGAAATTTAACTCCATTGTACAATTTGAGCCATCGGGGAAAGTATCGGACAGATGAGGACTAACTTCTTAGGGGGGCTGTCGCTGTTTCCCAGTAGGCCGACTGAACTGGAGTCCGCCCTCAATTTCTTGGCTTCTTGTCTGGTTGCAACGAATTGAAAAAACAAGATTACGATGTGAAATGTTGTCGAATATTTCAAGGACGCGGAAATATATATCAGATCGTGACTTCAAACTGAAAACCGAAATATGCAAACAAGCTCATCCGAATTTAAAAAAAAAACAAAGCAGCATATTTCCACAGCAGCAATCCGATGACTTATTCGATAAACGAACTATGCGAGCTTCGGTCATGTTTCGAAGAACATACGCAAAACAACCAACATAACGGAAAAGGGCACGTACGTGTCAGAAGGATCACCAGCATTAAAAGGACCAGTTACCCCGCCCTGTCGAACAAAGTGTATCAAGATCCAACAATAGATGAGAAAAGCGGGCATTTAAATTATGGACGCACAATATCACGGAAGATTACTACGCACCTTTTCAGACCCTTCACCGCTCTTCACAAGCTTCCATTTTTCCCTATGGAGGTTCAGAACCTCTCTCTCGTTGTCAGTATACAATACCTACACATCATCGCATCGTAAAGAGAGGCATCGAAAACAAACTGAAAATGTTAATGTTTTATTTGACAAACTGACGGACAGAAGCCGATTCGGCCAAACGGACCCTACACGAGCTGACAAACAATATAACCTAAAATGATAGTAACGAGTTGGCATTCGAGATTCATGCGGAATGTTTCACCTTATGTTTCCTTCTAATAGGATCAAACGACTCCACGATGCCATCATAGTACCTGAAACAGCAAAACCGAACCGGTCACCATGATTTCAATGACATCCGTATGTAATCATATACATACACTTTATCTTGAGGCCACCAAACTTTGATTCTTGAACCGACGAGCTCTTCTCCATACTCTTTACCATCTTCCGGCGGCATAAACCTGCGCCTGGGCCTTTTCCTAGAGGTGCCCTCAGAGGAAGCCCTGGTCTCCGCAGACATAGATGCATCCTGACCCAAAAACACAATTAGTCTGACAAGCGTCGGCGCAAAAATCAATTTAAAACAATTTATCAGCAACGTCATCAATAGAGTGACATTTGCATTTGCAAGCGTCTTGGTAAATTACCTTGCGTGGACGCCCCCGTTTCTTAGTCCTCGGGGTTCCATCAGCAACGCCCAATTGCGCATCTGACTGTCTAACCGGATTGTCTTCGAAATCACCTTCGAGACCTTGTTCCTTCTTGATATTAACAAATGTGATCGATTTTGAAGCATTATGCGCCACTCCATCAGGCGCGTCTTTCTCAGATGAGACGAGTCTCATTTCTGTATCATCAGATCCACCGGATGCTTTCTTTTCCGTGGTTGGATGGGCTGACGTAGCTTCCTGAGTCGACTTTGGCTTTTTTGATCTCCTAATCCTATTAGGCGAACTCTTTCCATGGCTGCCGCTCAGAGATGGAGACTCAACCGTTACCGCATTGTTCTCTATCACTATCGGTGATAGTAACTGATCAGCAGAATCGCTCTTCTTTTCTAAAACATCAGACTCCGCAGAAGATTCATCAGCCGGGGCTTCGTGCGCAGCCGCCACAATATTTGCTTTCAACATCAGTGAGCTAGAAGGCGCTTTGTTGCCATCAGGCCAGAGCAACTTACCCGAATCTGATTGCATTATATCCACACTTTTGGGTTTCCGTCCCCTTCTCTTAGCAATCTTGTCAGACATCGGTTCCGATTCAGATATGGGCACTGACTCAGGTTTCGACGCCGTGTCTGGCCTCGTATCATCCCGTCCAGCTTCGATAACGTCCTGACTATTCTCAGTTGGGTGAATTACAACGTTCAAGTCTGGTTTGTCCAAGGCAGATAACAGCGTCTGAGCAGCGTTCAAGCATGGTTTGTCTGAGGCGGTTAACAGCGTATGAGCAGCATCTTCCACAGCCTCAGCGTTGCCACTGCTCGGTACACATATTGGCAAACTAGGCGGCACAACCTCCTGACAGAACATAAGACAGCTTGATTAAAATATAAAAAATATTCGATGAAGACGACGCGTGAGTGATATTAAAAACTGATCTTCGATCACCGGTATACGCCAATACCTGAGCTACCACTTCCGTTGTTTTTGCAGCAGATTCACTTCCATTCATCTACAGCAATATTCATAGTAAGTATAAACACAGCTATATGGAAAATGTGATTTTGCAAAAATTTAGGAAAAATATGGCACAATATTTAAAGTAAGTTAAATTTATAATTTAATTATATAATACTTAAAATCGATCTCTAGAGTGAAAGGAATGTCCAAATATGAAAAATCGCGTAATTATGATCCACAAAAGTGAATTGATTGTTGTAGACATTTAGATTAAATATATGGAAACGGGAGACAACGGCAAACGGCATTTCAGTGCTTCATAAATTAAGATGATAGCTTACTAACGGAACACCAATCGGATTGTGGTCCGGTGTTATTTGACACGCCAAAGTAACCACGAAATCGTAATCGAGTAGATTGATTTTTAGGGACTTGACGGCCTCCACGATGCGTGATTTCAACCTGGCGGCACATTTTTTCACCACGTTCTCTCCCAGCTTCCTCGCAATGGGCGAAGCATCCTGCAGCGTGCGATATAATTACAGTAAAAATCCAACGACAAGAAAGAAGTGGAGAAATAAATTGAGCAGTCGAACTTTGTCACTCGCATTGTTTTCTTTTTTCAAAACCGATAAGAGAGCGAAAAGTAGGTCGTTTGAAATCTCTTCACATTCGTCAATAACGAGAGTCATGATGCCCTCCATGGACGTGAAGACGTTAGCGGCATGAAAATCCCTATAGAAAAGGAACAAAAGTAGTGTAAAATATTTTCCTTAAAAAAAGAGTCAAAAATTGTTACGCAAAAAAAAAATACTTAAACAAGAAATATATGATCAACGAAATTATAAACGAAAAACGGCATTTTAAAAAAGGCGCGAGTTCGCTGAAATCTTGGCAGTGTTCGTCACCTGATGCATTTGTAAAAATTCTGAAACATCTCAACTAGAAGCCCGTCGCATTCCAGATCCAGTAACACCGCACACGACCTCACTCTCGACACAGTTTCAAGAATCGATACTCGTTTACCGAATGATTTGCTGGAGTTATCCGCCAACCCTTCAAATGCTGAAATCGTAATCCTAAAAACGTCCTGCAAACCGAAATTGTTAAAAAAAAAAAATGTCCGCATGCTATAACAATTAACACGACTAGTTCCGTTCACCAAAATTAGGAAAAGCGGAGCTTGGTAATACCTTCATCATCTCATCGTTATAGGGAATATCCGGCGCTGTTATTCTGGAGATCTCAGTCAGGCCCGCCGCGACTCCGGCTCTGACATCAGCGTCGGGATGTTGTATGAGTTCCTTGGTGATCAGGGCCTTGAATGCTGGACAAAGCGCGTCCTGCATCCCTACCGGCGGCTGCTGCTCCACGAACGAAAGGCAGTGCTCAACCCGCTAAAAAAACCAGACAAATAAATCATATCGGAAACCTCAACATCACTGAAACCAATAAGAAATCAGCCAACAAACACGACATCAACAACATCAAAAACCCCAAAACAAAACAAATAAAATTAATCAAACAAAAAAAAAATTAAAAATCCTTCCTGATGATTAAAACACAATTCACAATTCAAGCTATTCAGTAAAGGCGGACCGATCGCTAAGCAATTACGGGCGAGAGGTTGCCGATGGCATCTAATGACGAAGTTTCGAACCTTAATCTTAATTGAATCAAACCCTAAAGCGATGATGCCCGATTCATGTTAAGAACAATAAAGTTACGATAATGATCAAATTGAGTGAAACTTCTCACATTGAGAAGAGCCAGAAGATCATCAACAGAATTTGGGGGCTTCAGAAGGCGAGTCCCAGCATCAAAAAGCTCCTGCTTGAGGTCTATCTCGGGCCCTGGCATTGCTCGCGGCGGTCAAACGCTTCGTCCCCCGCTGTGAAATCACACTCCAGTCAGCTCAGTTTCACGCTGAAATGAGCCTCGAAAAACCCCGGAAAGCAAAATCCCATGCGGCGGTGTCCGATTCGGGGATCAGAAGATGAGGATTTAAAAGAGGAATTAGGGTTTAATCCGAAAAAGGAAGCAGCTTGGTAAATGAGAGACAGCTAGAGAGAGAGAGAGCTCAGTCCCTGGGAAAAAACATTGTTAGAAAAATTATGAAAAAAAAAATCCGAATTTAAGATTCATGTTCTGCTTTTCAGCATATCTCGCCACGTCATCGAATAAAATATACGTGTCGTTATATGATTGGTTTACCCACGACGCGCGGATCGTGAAATTTCAACATCACCTGGCTCGTTTTTTCCGCAGTTTGGACCGAGCCCGAGTCGGACACCGAGTCAACTCAGCCGTGGCTTCTTTCCCAGGCGAGCCGCTGCAGCAGCTCCGGAGAAAAGCTTCCCAATCGCACTCGCGATCTTCTGCGTCCTCGGATATTTCCGGGTCTGGTAAAGCGGGTCGGGTCAGGCACGGAGGTGGACAGCGATCGGGTTCTGGGGTTTGGTTCTGGAGGCGGAGGGGTTGGTTCTGGTATCTACTAATGGCCGCGTCGCTGTCTGCGGTTGGTTCATATCTGTTGCTGTGTCTGTCGGTCGTAGGAATCCAACAGGGCTCGCCCGCGTCGGCTTCTGAAGCTGTCGAGGTAACGCTTGTCGTTTACATCTGTTTAATTATGTTGTCTGGTTGTGTTTTGGATAATGTTGTTGTTGTGGTCTGAGTGCATGGTAGGTGTTTTGTGCCTGATGTGTTTGATGCTGGAACCTAAGACACTTGCATGTCGGATTTGCGAGAATGTTTGATGCTGAGCTGATGTTAGGGAAACGGTTTGTTTCTGTGAGGATCTGAAGCTTAAAGCTGATACCTCTTCGTATGAGCGACAAACCAGTACAAGGAATGTGTCATTTGTCCGGTCTTGACAAGAGAAAAGGAAACAATGAGACTAGCCGCCAAACTTGTTTTCGCCATGATATGATGCCTAAAGGTGTTAGCTTTCGCTTTGACGAAGGCCTAACGTATCGGGTCAGAAGAGAAATTGGAAAGGAGGAGGCTAATGAGACTTGTTTTTGTGAGGATGTGAAAATTTATAGCTGGTACCCTGTCGTCTAGGTCATCATATCGACCCAGGAAAGGAATCAAGGGTATGTGCTATGTGGTCAAACTTACTTCTTCAATATATGAAGCTTGTCGTCTGAACTCCGACATGGTATAATGAACCAGTAGCTTATCAGGTCGATGGGGAAGAAGGGTATGTAGCGAAACTTGTTTCCGTTGGGATATATGAGGCTTAAAGTTGGTATGTTTTCGTGTGAACGCCAAACTGTAAAACAAATGCCTAGTCGAGAAATCTATCTGGTACACGTGGAAAGGACACCACGAGACGTAGCGAAACTTGGATGCCAAGATTGTGTTAGACGGAGTGAAACCGGATTTATTTCCGTATAGGCCATTACCCATATGGTGTGTCAGTAAAGGTGGTAGAAAATATAAGTACTAGCTTATATATGTATACAGCGATGATCTTTAGAGTGCGATGTTTATGCTGTTGGGTCTGCTACAAGTTAGAGCAATGCATTTTGATCGTTTATCCTCTTTTTCTTCCAGGTTACTTACGGGTCCGTTATAAAGTTGAAGCATGAGAAGACTAAGTTCAGGTTGCATTCACACGAAGTGCCTTATGGTTCCGGCAGCGGACAGCAGTCTGTGACAGGCTTCCCCAATGTTGACGACGCCAATAGCTACTGGGTACAGCAATGCTCTACTTCCTCCAATCGTTTATGGCATTTAATTAGTAATTTAAACTTATGGGAGTACTAATTTTAGACAGCATTTCGATTCTTGTTTTATCTGTTTCCAGATTGTGAGACCTGAGCCAGGCACGTCAGCCACACAGGGCGACCCGATCAAAAGCGGGACCATCATACGGCTGCAACAAGCGACAACACGAAAATGGCTTCACAGCCATCTGCACGCGTCTCCTATTACCGGAAATCTAGAGGTTCCCAGCATCTCTTTATTGGAAGAATCAGTTCTTAAATTTCAATTCAATCTGCCCTGTCGGCTTACTGGATGATTCAAGCTCTTCTCATTTTTCCCTTAGCACGTCTGGAAGTCCTTTGGGCTGTTTTGCTCTATGGTTTCAGGTTAGCTGTTTTGGAGGAGACGACGAGTCGGACACCGGGACTACTGGAGGTGAGTTTTAACTGACTTGTTAACGACTTAGTTTTTTTTTTTTATCGGTTGTTCGATGTTCGGTTTCTTGTCAGGCTTACGATAGAAGGAAGGGGGAAGACTTGGAGGAAAGACCAGCGGGTTCGACTTCAACATGTTGACACTGGCGGATACTTGCACAGCCACAACAAGAAGTATCAGCGCATAGTCGGAGGACAACAAGAGGTCAGAAAAATTTTATACAACTCCATCTTTGATCTCTCTGGTGCTTTAGTCATTTTTTTTCATTGTTAGTTTTACGGACTCCGGTACCTGACTCGCTCCGTGTCTGCATTTAGGTATGCGGCGTTGGAGAAAAGCGTGCTGAGAATATCTGGCTGGCGGCCGAAGGCGTCTACCTTCAAGCCAGTGGAAGCAAATGATCTTAGTGTTAGATCGAGATACTTTCTTCGTTTCTTGGAGCCTGAAATGCAGTAAAGGCGAATCTTTATCGAGTAAATAAAATTTGAATTTCGCATTGTTGAAGTAGGAGCACCAGGGAGTTTTGATGTTCTTCTCACTCCCTGCAGGACATTACTCAGGTCTCCATTTCTGCATTCTGAAAGCTTGGCGGCAAGGCCATGCAGTCAGCTTTTGAGACTTAAAGATGAACAAGGAATGAGTTATTTGATTTTGTCGCCAATAATGTGTGTCGTCGCTAAAAATATCATTTTGTGGTTAAATGTAGGCCATTTGTTGCTAATTTTACACTCCCCTAAATTCTCAAAAAAAATTTCAGATGTATCGACTTTTCGTTATTTATCATCAATACTATCCCACCTCCTGATTTGTTTGTAAAAGCATAGTATTTTTTTTATATTAAATTCGCTAATATCAATGGTGGATTGTACATGTCGTCTTTCCTCAGTTATGTTGGCACACATGTGTCTATCTGCAATAATACCTATAGAATTCATATTATAAGTTGTCATGTCAAGTGCGAATTTTCTTATATAACTCATTGATAGTACCAGCAGCGTGGATCTCTATGAGGAATGTGCGGTACATGTGCCAGTGATCGGAAACTATTATATGGAGACCGGTGCATGATATGGCAGTGGGGCTGCTACAAATGGTGGGTGGGGATCTTCGCCGGTGTCCTGGAACGTGCCTTATGTTGAGCAGTGGTTTATCCTACATCACCTTTTATATGATATTAGGCGATCCCAATATATAATTTCGTTTTTCCACTCACTGTCAATTGGTTGTGTGTGTAAATCTAACTATATTAATATGGTATCAGAGCGCCTCACTCTTAAAATATGTCTGAGAGCCCTCACAAGGGCGTTGAGAAAGTGATTTATCCACATCGCCCTTTACTTACTCTCAGACGGTCTTAATATATAGTTGAGCTTCCTCACTTATTGTCACTTGATTTAAGTGCAGTTGGATCCAACTATACTGACATCTTCCACATCTTGAACAACAAATCTGAACAACTTCTTCCGTCTACATGTTACGACCCTCAGCCCTCTTGTCTGCCTTCGTCTTGGTCGCTTCTCATTCGAAGACATTATCATCTCTCATGAGGGTTCTAGGTTGGTCTTCACAACCTTAGACGGTTGCTCTTCGCTGTTGAACGACTACTATAGCAAGGTCAATTGGAGATTGGTGGTTGTAAACAAGGAGGAGAGGAATTTGAGGTATGAGATGATGGACATCAACATTGAGTTCCAATCGTATGTGGCGACAGCGAATGTGGTGGTGAGAGGGCGCGTAGTTGTGTGGGAATTTGAGGTAGATGACCAGACATCTGACTAAGAAACACAGAGTCACACACATCTTCTTGTCATTACTTGTTCTTTAAGTAACTAAATTGATTTCATATTTTCACTGCTAGCACAATTAAATTCTCATATCCATCAGTTGCACTTCTTCTCTCTATATTTCTTCTC
>NQLW01000032.1:2499298-2520410 GCA_002312845.1 Kalanchoe fedtschenkoi | reverse complement strand
ATTTAAAAACCCTAAACCCTAGGTATGAAACCATAGAAAACAAAACCCTAAAATTTGAAAATTTTAATACCTATAATCAAAATATATTAACATGTTATAACCCTAAAACCTCTAAAAGAGAAAAAAAACTAACAAAACTATGATAACTTACCTAATGAATATGAAATGTACCCTTATATCCGATTTTCCCTAATTTTTATTATTATAATTTGAGTCGTCTAAGGTTTTCAAAATGCGTTGGAGGTGGTTGGTTTCGTAATTTATTCAAAAACCGAAACCACGGTTGCACATACTATTGACCAATTTAATGGGCCGAAATATTATGTTAGTGGCCCAATTTAGTAAGCCCAACTCTCTCAACCAGATAAATTGGACTCGGCCTGAATACACTTGTTTTTTTTTCCCACTTCTGTAGAACACAAGACAATATTTTGTTTGCAAAATTAATTTAGTTCCATTGGGAATTGAAGTATGCTTTTTTTTTTTTAATTCATACGAAAAAACTATTTACGTCATTATTAAATAAATATTAATTTGTTGTCCTGATTAATTTCATACTGTCTTTTTTATTGATTCTCATTTTTAATACTGACATATGAAAGTATTTTAT
Source organism: Kalanchoe fedtschenkoi (assembly GCA_002312845.1). Lineage (NCBI taxonomy): Eukaryota > Viridiplantae > Streptophyta > Magnoliopsida > Saxifragales > Crassulaceae > Kalanchoe > Kalanchoe fedtschenkoi. The sequence goes on along the minus strand of NQLW01000032.1, from coordinate 2,519,800 downwards.
GAGTGTGTGAAAGAGTTTATTGTAAATAAATTACTAGGATACCATAGTGGTGCTCGAGTGATCAGATGAAGGTATGTCATCCCTAAGATTTCGAGTTAAAAAATAAATTTTCAGATGCCAATTAATTATTACATTCCTCTGTCTTGTTGTCACGACCCCAAAAATGTAGATCGCGATGACGTTTGATTTGTCTTTTGACTTTTAGTCACACAAGCCTCGACGAAGAAAAGTCAAAGTCAAATGTTCAACATACCAAGTAAATAAAATAACATTCACAATTAAACTATTTAAAACAACTCAAGATTTTACCTCAAATACATCGGAGCGACAACTAAAGGAGATGAAAAAATAATAAAATTAAATAACTAATGACATGAAGGAACTGACTGAAAGCTGGATGGCACCGTACCGAAGAGCTCGCTCGTTGCTAATCCAAACACCGTCGCTAATGAACGATACTAATCTGAAAAGAGAATTAAATATTGGGGGTGAGTCAAAAGACTCCGTGAGTAAACAACTCGCTACGTATTTGGCGAGCCGAGGGGAGGATTCTTTTATTTTAATTGATATTTTATTAATCACGTGCGGCTCGCTCACCGTTCGTACTTTTATTGTGTACGTAGGGGGTCAATTATAATTTATTTTGAACATGTATTTCTTATATCACATCATAATAGCATATGTCAAATGCAGCGTGTATGCGTAACAAGCATGAACTGCGACGGAAAGCCCTTTTTGACTAGGTAGTCGTCACTGTCGATCCGGATCATAAAATCATTCATATAACAGAACACGATATTATCGCGGAAATAGAACACGATATCATCACCTAAGTAGAACGTCGCAGACATGATGCAGCATATATGCATATGAATGAATGAATGCTCAATATAACAGTTTCACTTTTCCACGTGGGTATATATTATGTTCATATTATACCAATATGCTTTATTAAACATCACATATTTAATTTGTATGAAAAGAAATACATAGGAATTATTTACTCACCTCTTCTGATCCAACAATCCTTAAAGAACTTGAGCAATAATAATGCTCCATTATAACCTACAATTTTACATTCTATAAGAACAACACACAAACCTAAAATCTTATCACTAACTCCTTAAGAATAGATTTAATAGTCCGACTTTAGAAACTAATAACTTCGTAATCAGACATAATTAGCTTACGATTTTTATACCTCTACAAAGCTTGTTTCGAGCTAAATAATTTAAACACAAGAATCGCTTAATTCGGATATCGTAAGCTCAAGATTCAGACCCTCGAAGTTGGATGCTTGAGCAGTCAAATTCTAATAGGCAGGTTCAGACTCCTGATTTCAGAACATTATATCTCTCTAACAAGGTGGAATTAGAAAGCATGTAATATATCCCTAGATACTATGTTTAACAAAGAATATGTTCAAAAAAAGAATTACTCAATTCCAATAACAGAATAGGAAGATATCTTCATCCAAAGTCAGTAGGTGAAACTGCCTAAAACAAACAGATAACTTCCTACTCCTACCTTTGAACTCATGTATCTCATTAATCCGATTGAATTAGATTTTGAAACTTATATGGTTGGAAAGACCTTTTTATGTAGATTAACTCAGAACCAAGAAAAACTACAATCGGACAACATAAACTCAATTTACAGCCATGAGAAAACTTAACGGCAGACTTATTTTTTATTACCGGCAGCGCCTCTTTGCTTCCAACCACCAGCCGACTCGCGTTCTGCTCCCTTCCTCCCTTGAATCTGGTCTCTTTTCGTTCGCCTCGGATATCAATTCACTCCTTCCCAATTCAACTTGGAATTGAAACCGAATTTTGAAGATGAAGACGTGCCGTCAAACTTCCCTTTTGTTTTTTTTTCCTACGTTTACAATAGTTCTATGTATTCATTTATGTGTGAGCCCTATATAAGTCCAATTTATAATTAACATTAGTGGGCTTAAACTAATAAATAAATATTTTTTTAAATAATTTTTTTTCTTTAAATGAGTGTCATTACACTTGTGTTAATTAGTACTAGTGAAATAATGTTTTTTTACAGGATTAGTTATGCATAATTAAACTGGATGTAGAGTTTGCAACTCAAGCTAGGACAATCACAAAAGGAATTGATCATGATGCATTCCCTACAAAAATTTCAAACAACAAAATGATGGCTAAAATTCACTAGCACCATCATGGTCATCATTCTTACCACATTTTATCGCCTCTCAGTGGTTCACAAAAGCTCAATCATATATTATTGGAGGTAATAGCGTTTTACTTGATTATATAGTGTAATCGAAAATGTTGATAGATCTAAAATTTAAATACAAATATAAATGTCAGTGGTGAGATATTCATCCTATCATATTTTGTGATTGATATATGATAGTGTCAACTATCAAGAAATAAAAACGTAAAAAAATAAAAGTAGAGTTCTCGATTTTTATATAACAAAATGTTTTAGGAAAATGATTTGCTTGTTGGATTCCCTATAAAAGGGACCATAAGTATTGCTTGAAGAATAATCTCAACTCATCTTAGCTATCACCATCTTCTCCAATTACACATACAAGCTCCCAACATTTACCAACTTTAGCATGAAAAAGGAGTAATTTGACTAACTTCTGATACTACAATTAACAAATCCAAGCCATACTTAAAGACTAGCACCGTGATATTGCTCACTAATCGAATCACATAAAAATATAAAAATCAAATGTCATTTAAAAGTAAAAATAGCATATCATAATATCACAATGTCATGTAGTAAAAATGGGGCACAAGATAATAGTATCATACTCTATTTGAAATGAAACTACTACAAAACTAGAGAAAAACTAAAAGGAATCCCAAGACCATGATGTCTTCTTTTTGACAAATGTGGTGACTTGTCAATGCTTTTATGGGGCATGAAAAGAAGTAGAGCTTCCCTTTGTCCTAAACTTTTGATCCTTATATGTTGCATAAGAACATTGCTTTATATCTCCCAAGCTCGTTTTAGCATGCCATTTTTATGACTAGAAGACACTTTTGAGTAGAAGATTAGATGAATATAATGCATTTGTTTGCTTGTATGTGAATAGGGCTTTGTTTTGTACTTTTTAAATGGAGGGTTTGTTGCCTCAAGCAAGGTATTTGCACTACCCACATTCACACATATAAGCTTGATGAAAATGGATACGTAGGCCTCATCATCACTCACCAAATCTCTACATACACATGATTAGTGAGTATTTTTTCAATGAAAATTATCGATAAAAAGTTAATTCAATTAGTAAATCTGGCAAGAAACGAATTTTTTTTTTTTTTTTTTTTTGCAGTTACAGACGTTTAGGGAAATGGAGGTACCACTTCATACCATTATATCATATGTATATATATCACATATGGAGTAATGCTACAATGCATAAATCTCATCAAATAGGTCACCTTGGTCTTAGAATGATGATCACTCATCTCTAATCCCCTAATCAACTCAAAAGGACCTAATCTCAATTTTTGCCAACAAATCCGGGGTCAATTTGTAAATAAAAAAATTTCAAGATCAGCCCGCCCCACTCGCCCTCAACCAGAGCAGAGCTCGATCGATCCGTAGTCGAGCAGCTCCTCGATCATCTGCTCAATGTGATGCTCCTCCAGCATCGCCATCTTCGCCGGACTTCTCTCCGGCGACCAGCTGCTTGACGAAGACCAGCTATCCGGCGACCAGGTTTCGAACTTGATATCGGGTATGGAGGTGACGGTGCTGGCGGCGTGCTGCTTGGAAGGAGGCTTTGCCGCCTGCTTTGCGGTCGTCAACTGGAGCGAGGCCATGTAGCATTTATGCAGCTTGGCGGTGAGATTCGCCGAGAGGAGTTTGGAAGATGAGGATTGGGAGGCGTTAGGGTTGTGTGGGAAGTTGGTTCTGGCTCGCGTCCCGCACATCAGCCTCGCGGCTTCGTCGTATGCTCGGGCTGCGTCTTCTGCTGTCTCGAACGTCCCCAGCCAGATTCTCGTCTTTCTGCAAAATGGAAACATCGCGTTAGAAAGGAGAGAATATTATATTTTTTATTGAGAGAAAAATTCGAGCTTGGGGTTTGGGATTGAGGGCTTACAGTAATGGGTGGCGGATTTCGGAGACCCAGGAGCCCCAATGTCGTTGCCTGACGCCGCGGAAGCGCTGCTGCGGTCTGACCATTTTGCTGAAATGAGGTAAAGTTCTTGTCTAACACCTGTTTGTGAAAATGTCTTACTGAGATACACTTTACAACTGGGGTCTTGATGACCTGAAACTGTTTATGGAAATGCCTGACTGAGATTTCGATGATCTGAAAATGCTGGTGGATATGTCTGAGCAAAGAATGTTTTGTTTGGAGGATGAGGAATGAGAGTGAAGAGGGGCTTATATGTAGTTGGTTTTGTAGATATTTTTTTTTTTATATTTTTTTAGTTTTTAATTTGTGGGGTTAACTGGCAGCCATAATAACTAGGCTTGGGTCCTACAAGATGGGATGATTAGCTTCATCAGTCCTGTATGAGAATATTATTAAAACTGAGGTTGGAAAATTCTTTAGGTTATCATTTAGTTAACCCACAAGTTGGCAAATGGGCAAGTTTATGATCCCTAGCTAGCTGATAGCAATGTGAAGTTAACCAAATTCAATTCACATACTCTATTGTAGACCTATATTTTATACAGTGGCTTTTGTCTGAGATGTTTTATTTCAAGAGAAATCTGTGGTCATAGTATTGTAGATTCTACTACATGTGAGTGGTATCAGACATGAAGATCAATAGATCATGACTCAATCATCAAGTAAACCTGGAGACCATATATGCTTATGTTTTTATCCAACTTCAGTGTATCAAAATAACCCATTTGTCATGTATGTTACAGTTCCCACGTTTAGATCAGTCTTGGTTTTTCACATCTGATGTTATCCAGACACAATGGCTGCCGATGTTTTACTATAAGGAAATATGCATTTCCCAGGTGTGATATTATATCACATATTTCATTTCAGCGTCACATTTATTATAAGATTATCACGAAGAGGAGCAATTATTTGATTATCTTGATGACTTTCGTGGTTGATTTTGATCTATCTATGGGGAATCAAGATTGCGAGATTTAGGATGATGCTTGGACTGTGCTCCTTCCAACATGTTGCAAGAAAAAGGGGACCTAAGATGGATTGGCTCATGGCTAGCCAAGAAGGATGCATATGTGGACATTGTTTAGGCAAGAATAAGGCACCATCAAGTGAGCATGTTTAAGTTTCTCTCCAAGAAAAATTGTGGGCTACTTTCAATAAAGTGGGTAGTGTTTCTTATCATTGTGAGTAGCTAGCTACACACAACTTTAATCAATTTTTTTCTTTCAATATGTGTGGGGATTGTAATGCACGCAATTATGGCACAAAGGAGCGTGCAATGGTTCAGTTATGTTCTTCTATTAGATGTTGACTACAGCAACATGGTTTGTAAGTTGAATGAAAGTTTGTACCAAGTGTTGCTTTCATTATTGGATTTTGTAGGGTTGCTAGATTCTTTGCACCATAGCGCTGTGGCTCACATCATAGCCAGCCAAATTTAGAAACAATCCCTTTCCCTTGCAAACAAAAATCACTCCTTGATCATCTTCACTTGCATCTCCACATATCATCAATTAGTTAGTTGCGGTGGTTCAAACCTCAATTCATATTTATAGAGATAGTTATCACGCTTATGCTCGCCCATTATTGGATCAATTGGATGAAATCTAGCGTCGAGAAATGTTTGAGATGAAGACCTCATGTGTTTGACAATAACATGTAACATTGCATATGATATTTTGTAGATTAGTAGTGAATGGTGTATGATTAATTTAAGTTTCATGTTGAGAAGGCAAATATCTTTGAAATTGGATATGTAGCTAGGACTGGTCAGCCACATGCATTGATCTGTTAACCCCCATTCTCCTGCACATGTGTGTCTGTGAGTGTTTCATCGCACCTGATCCTTATCTTCCTCTTTACATATTCATTCACTGAAGCTGCTGCTGCTATTTATGACCCATTTGCTACCACATAATCACAACATCTGACCATATCCATATCTCTAGGCCACTCCAAACCACTTGAGATGTTTCTCTGTTGCTGTTTTTGCTCATGTGGTGGCCTTTCGAGTGTTGCTCATCCACTTCTTTGAAAAGGTAACTTTGTTTGGTGACCACTCCATGTAGTTTTTTTTAAACTATGAATAAACATGTTATGTTTTATAAATTGTTGTAGCATCAATTTCATATGTGCATTAATTTATTTGGAGCAACTCTCTTTCATGTTCCTAAACTTTTGCTTTGCATGATTTCATCAAATGTTATATCTATGGTTTTAGCGCAGCCAAAATCACATGGAAGGACCACCCGATTAGACGCTAGCCGCTAATTTAATGCAAAGAAATTAAAATTATCAATCTAGCCATTATCATAATGTCTTGTGTGAAATGTATCTCATCAAGAAAACCAATTAGATAATGTATCCATTATTACAATACTACTCTTTTTCGCAAGGTTCATTAGGAATTTAGAAATAACTAAAATGTAAGTATGGGGTCCAAAATGGACGCTTTAAATCAGTAGGGTCACCAACAAATGTTACACGAATGTTAACAAAGACTGAACATGAATGACATGAAGAAGAAGAAGATGAGGATGATGATAAAAACATGAGTGGCCAAATTTGAACCAGACCTCTCATATAGCTAGAGCTAGCTGTGTTCCTCCCTCTCTTTTGTTGCTATTGAATCTTATTTGCTGTCGTCTTCATTCATTTTTATCTATTTGCTTTTACTTGTGTTTGAAACAAGTGGATCCAGATTGATATGCACATGGCGTATCTTGATATTAACAGGGCAGTTTTGTCGCTAATGTTATATATGTTGTTGCTAAAAGCGTCAAATCCGTCACTATCCATGTTAATAACAAGACATCCCCTTCAAATTATTATTAATATTAAGAAGTAGCTTTGTTCCTTTCTTTGGTTTACCATCAAGAATTCATTTCTAGCACATAGAGAAATGCAAGGACAACTTAAACGCGGGTTACGCTAAGTAGAACTATTGAAATTGTCAATTAGCATGATTAGCTGCGTCTTTAGTCTAAGAGATTTTGGGCTGCTAGCTGGTGAAATTGAATATTTTTGTATTTTTGGGTATGAATTGAATTTGTTTTGTTGCCAACAGCCTTATGATTAGCAGGACATGAAAATGATGTTCCTCAAATTGCATGTGCCTTCCTTTCCTTTCAATAATCAACTTGTCCATTTGGACATCTCAAGAGCCACACCTAGCCGTCAAACCTTGGACTGGGCCCAGTTTGGGCCTGACCCAATTCAGGACAGCAATCCCAAGCCCAACTTTCCAGTCTTTGGCTTGCTATACAGAGATGATGATCAATAGAGATGAGCAACTGGCTCTGCAAGGATGTCTGTTTGAAAAATGGAGGCAAAAATTTACATGACTAGCAAGAAATGGTTGTGCGGAAAGTGGGTGTAAAGTTTCCGTTGTGGATTATCGGAGGAGGTTATCATGAGGCTGGCGGTGGCAGACGGAGTGGTTAGTTAAGTGGCATTTCCATGGCATGTAGTGGTGACATAGCTACCTCTTCCTGATCCGCCAAGCTCAGCAGGAACTAGTGGGGCTAGGGAGTATAGCACGTCTGTTATCAGCGGGCGGTAGCTTGGCTCTGGTTGTACGCATAGCACGGCTACCGCTGCAACCTAGGCAAGCGCAGCACAAAGATTCAGCTAAGCTTTTGTAACTGAAAATTCACATAAACGCCTAGTTATTAATTTAGTATCCATTTCCTTACTTGGTATAAGTGTTTTAACTCCATTGTGTCTTTGATCACAGGATCGACGATGCTGGGGATCTTGGATCTGTCCGTGAGCTGTGGGATGGCCTGCAATTTGGACAGAAAGTCTCGCTTAGCTTATGCAATGGGAACTGATATAAGCTGTGTAACTATGAGTATTACCCAGGTGACAATGGACTGGGAATGTCCTGTGGACAGTTCCTCTACAGCCTTTCTTCCGAAGAGTAGTTCTAGTAGAATGACCCCAAACGCATACACGTCGCTTTTATCAGTTAGTTTACCTGAACGTGCAGCGAGTCTTTCAGATTCGAAACTCTGCAAAATCTTGGTTTTACTCAAATATCATTCTAATGGTCACTTAATATTTCAGGTACCGTCTTGTAGATACTCCGGTGCAACATATCCAGGCGTGCCAGATGACTCGATGCTCTCAGTGTTTTGCGCCTGATTTGCTGTCACTGCCAGACCAAAGCCTGTAAGCTGTGTATGAGGTAAAATGACATTTTCAATGTTCAGAATGTGACAGTGGAATGATTGCATTTGCATCTGATGGTGAATAAAATGCTGAAGCTTACTTTGGCATTGAATTTGTAGTCTAAGAGAATGTTGGACGATTTCAGATCTCTGTGAATAACTTGTGGACTACAGTGCTCATGTAAATACTCCAATCCTCTGGCCAAAGTTACTACTTGCTAGGATCAGATTTATATAGATTATAGCGTAGAATATGAACTTGGTTATGGAAGTGAAAACGAGATACCTGGCTGTATCTAGTGCTATCTTCATTCGTATATGCCAGCTTAACGCAGACCCTTTAAAATGTCCTGATATTCAGAATTCAGAAGGTAAAGATAAAGTCACTCCATTAACGTTTATATGTATGTCTCAACTCTCAAGTCTGCGATTTACTGCAACAGGTAACTTACCATGCAACTGTGTGTTCAGAGATCCATTAGGCATCAATTCGTAGACTAGCAACCTTGCATCCTCATGGGCACAATATCCTCTGACACCAATTATATTTGGATGCTGAACTCTACTTAACAAATCGATCTCATTCTGCAGGAACAAGCGCCACAGATATCATCAGAGAAAATGGCATGACAAGTCGACCATGCTCATTTCAATTCAAATTGGTACCTGACATTGTCTTTCAGCATCTGCATCTCCAGCATTGAATCTCTTCACCGCAACTAGAGAGCCATCTTCAAGCCAAGCCTGGTAAACGGTGCCCAAGCTGCCCCCTCCTAAGATCGAGTCGTGGGAAAAGCCATTTGTTCCACTCTGCAGTGTCTCATACTCAACGAAGGCAACTCTCCGTTTCCCCTTCCCCACTGAATTACTACAACTACGCTTGCTTGACACTTTGTGTAAACTGAGACCCTGTTCGGGATCTGTGCAGGCCAGGGCTGGAACTGTTACTATGTCAGATTAAGTTTTGATCAGGAAATGTGGCGCATGGGACTGAAGCTGTTATTACCTGACTGCCGATTTCTACCTTTTGCTAACCGACGCGAGCTTCGGGATATGTACAGGCAGATCATGGAAACCAAGAGATAAGCTAGAACAGCGGCGACAACAGTGAGTCCTATCAAAACCTTCATCTCCAAATGCCCATCATCTTCATCTCCACCGCCCACCACAGCCCCTGAAACCACATCAAGCCATTTCACGTAAAGCTCACATATTTGAGTCTGATCCCACGCTCTCAAGAATGAAGGCTACTTACCTGGAGATGGAGCGAAGGGATTATCTTCCAAGACAGCAATTGGAGGACTGGCTGGTGATAGAGGTGAGTTTGATATGAACCCATGAACCCAAATGCTCTGAAATCTCATCAGAAAAACCCAAGCCACAACAGCTTGCAGCTTCAGCTCCAGCTTCCTCATTCTGAGAAAGCTCCCAGAAGCTGCGAGATCCTGTGAAGAAGAAGACTGAGAAGAGCAATTAAGACAACACGTGCAGCATGTATGTGAATTGCTTGATGGCGAAGATGGGTGATGTTTGAAATAGAATGGCTCCCCAGCTAGCTAACCGTTTTTCGGCCCATTGCTCACCGAATTTGAACATTTAAAAACTGTCAGAGTCTGCCACCTTATTCATTTCTCTCTCTCTCTTTTGATTCAAATGGTGACAAAAGCAAGAAGATGAAGAACAAAAGCTACCAGATCTCCATAACAAAAGCAACCACTTTCTCCAGTTCTGAGTTTTTAAATCTTCAAATCTTGACTTGGGTGTTTCCAAGGTCGAATCTTTGGATCTGGGTTTTCGTCCTTGACCAATCGGCCGTCACGCTTGACCACAGGATCCATGTTTCTCAGATTCTCAGTTTCGTTCTTCCACTGCCATCAAAAGTTTCCATAAACTTCGAAACTCAGTGTCAATAGTCAAACTGTAACATTAATGGAAAAAAATAATAATTTACTCACGATTGTAAATTAAAAAATTATTATCTTTACTATTTGATTTTGAAAGTTTAATTTATTTTTCATAACTAATTTTATAATCAGAACCTGCAATTTAACTTATGATTGAAGACATTTGAATCGCTGCCCAAAACTATGGCGTTTAACATGGATTTTTGGGTAGTAGTTTAGGTTGAATTGTAAATTTCATAATTACACAAACAACCTTAAAGATTTATAGAAACTGGAAGTGTAGAAGCTGGGAGAAAGCAGGAGCAGGAGGGTGGTATCGTAATAGAAATACCAATTGGAATAGGATTAGTTAGAACTGAGAATGCTCTATATAAACAGAGATCGCTGAGTCGCACGAACCTTGTAGTTATTTGACAACGTGAGACAGATCCTCGGCGCTGTCCTGCTTTCGAGAATCCATTTCAGGTGATAGTTTTCTGACTTCTTGATGGACTTGTTGGACGTTGAAGAAGTGGTGAAGATCTGTGTTAATGACGAGCGGAAGGCCGCGGAGCTTCTTGCAAGACTCGCTCGCCGCGGGACTGAGCAGAGCCTTCCGGGTTCGTCGATGGAGCTATTGGTCCCCAAGAGCGACTCGTCTAAGCCTCGGCCTAGGGTTTGTAAAAAGAGAAGGATTGGGATGGAGACGCTGGAGTTTCTGTCCGAACCTGCGGCTGAGAGCTCCTTGTCCGAGGCTGAAGCTCAGGCTAGGGCTACGGAGGAGGTCGAACGGGCTCCGTTTCTGCCCAAATGGGGAGGCAGTCGTTACAGATATACGAAAGACCCCGTCGCGCCTCCGCCGCTGCCGTCGGCGGCTGAACAAGAACGCCATCGCGTTGATCTTGCTCTTTTGTACGACGCAGAGGGCTCCTCGCTTCTGCCCAAATGGAAACGAAGTGCTTCCAGGACTAAAATGGCAAGCGTCGCCGCCAAGCCTCGCCGTGAAGCCAATCCTCCTGCTGTGGCTCCTTCTCCTCCTCCGCCGCCGCTTCCGCTGCCCTCCGCGGAGCACAATGCCCGACCCAGCAGCAGCGCATGCGATCATCCTTGGTCGCTGGACCTAAACCTCCCGCCGCCAGCAGAGGATGAAGCCCCGGCCGCCGCCGACCCACCCCACAACGATCCTCCCCTCGCACCCTCTGAGGCCTCCGCCGCCAGCAGCAGCAGCGCATTGGTTCCCTCGCCACTCAACCCAACCCGCCCGCCGCCACCTGAGAACAACGAAGACAAGGCCGCGGCTGCCCCAGATCAACCCGATCCTCTTCCTGCTGCTTCTCCTCCGCCCGACGCAAGGCCGAGCAGCGGCGGCATGCAGCGGGCGGGCCCTTTGCCCGCTCAAGTCAACCCGCTTGCCATCTGATGAAGCTGTCGGTTTCCAGCGTTACAGATTGCTTAGTTTATCATTGCTTATGTTTCAAAATATTTTCCACTAGTTTTAGTTTCTAGGGTTACAACCTGCTGCTTGATTATGATTAAGAGTTGTTAATTACTTTCGAGTTTAATGCAATGTACTAAGTTTTACATTACTGCACGTATTTTAAAAACCCTACGAAATCATTATCGATAATTAAATTATGATTATCGAAATCTTGTCTATTTATATCTAAACTACATTTCTTAATTTCTCAAAACCCTACGAAAGTTTGTCACCCAATTTTCTCTCCATACCTTCTTCTGCTTTACACAAGCACCGGTCGTGATGGAAGAGATGGACGTTGAGGAGCGTGTGCGCCGAGTGAATGCGGACAGGAGCGGGAGGAAGGCTGTGCGGTTGCTGTCCGGCCTGCGGCAATCGTCCGCTCCGGCAGCCGGACAGAGAGTGACGTGGAACATGAAGAAAAGGAGTAAGCGTGGGAGTGATGAGGGTGGTGCTCGTTATAGCGGCGGCGCCTCTCTTGGTTCGAAAACGGCGCTCCCCGCAAGGAGTGATGAGGGCGACGCCTTGATTCGTCTGAAGGCGGCGCAACCGGCGAGGAATGATGAGTCTGTGCTAGTTACCTTGCGCTTTAAGGTACAAAAAATGGCTTTGTTTTCTTGCTGGCAGGGTTTCATGCTGACCTTTTATACGCTCCTCTTCTGGCTTGTTTGTTCTGCTTCGATGCTCTGTTTTGCTCATGGTATAATTTCACGTCCGCGCTTGTTAGTGCAGCGTAAGACCATCATCAATGGAACACAAACACTCTATTGCTCTGTTTCCGGCCGGTACACTTTCATATTGACCGTTTTGCCCCTAGATTCTGGCTTCTGGATTGGATTTTCATGATTATGTTATCTATTTCTATTTTATCTTTTTTTGACAATTTTAGACATACTTTCTTGAGCAGCATAATATCAGCAACACTTCGCCAATGCCGGCCCCTACACCTGCTCAGGAAGGATCCCCCTCCGACAGAGGCCATCAGGGCCGCATCCCACAATCTGTTCCGCTCTTCGACTTAAACGAGCTGCCATCAACACCTGAAGATGGCGTTTCAGACTCTTAACAGTAGAGCAACCTCACCACCATGCCCGAAGTTTTTCCAAGGCCTGTCATATATACCTGGTGACGAAGAAAATGGGAAGCTCTGAGAGTCTGTTCACCGCGTAGCGGCCCAGCTGGATTTGTTGATCCTCACCTGCGGGAACTTTTTAGTTTCAGAAAAACATACATTACTAGGAGGGAAACTGATTTACAAATATATATTGATCTAAAATTACCTCCAAAGTACTTCGTTTCCTGTTTCCTGTCAGAATTTTTCTGAGATCCATCAATGGGAGTTTAGCGTTTGAACTGTTTTTCAGTTGTTCCTCAACGAGCTTTATACAGCACTAGCTCAATGGTTCAAGCTGCAAATGTACTCCATGGGGACACTGTCATACGCCATTGGTACATAAACTATAATGTTCGTAGGAGACATTCACCAAATGCCCTGCGCAGATTGGTCTTGGACAAGACAATGGTTCGGTTACTTTTTCCTGCATTCTTAGTGGAAGTCGATCAGAAATGTAGACGGGCATATAGCATTTTAATTTAAAAGAAGAAACTAAGGTCTGTTTGAAGTAGTGCTAGACGATGGGCTGGCTTTAAGGAAGTAGATGCATTTGCAGACGAAAGGAAAGACTTTTGTACTATGCATCATCACTGTCTTCCAAGTTTAAGGGGGAGAGAAAATTCATGGAAAGTGCCCACACACCTCATCCGCAGATGAACACGAGTAACTGTATAGAACTTTCAAGCCTTTTTTCTTCAGGCCCTCGTCTTTCGGATCGGACAAACACTAGCAACGAGACTGAGTCCAAATAGCCAGCAAGCTCTTCAGCTGCTTGACTTGATTCACTCAAGTCATCACTCTCAACAGCCTGAATAAAATAAAACATAAAACGTTTCCAGTCCACAATCCAAAATGAACCATTTTTTCTCCCAACTCTCCCACAATCTAATCTTAAACCAGCTCTCCAACAATTTCAATCAGCCCTAAATCAGGAGACAGACACCAAAAGGACTCTCTTAGCACCCTATAATGGAAAAGATCTCAACTTTATCAGGCAACCCAGGTTTTTACACAAACCCCATTTCCAATTTTTCCCAGCTGCTTCCCAACATTTCACTCACTCAACATGAAATCCTAAGTTCACAAGTTTTTCCAAACATCTAAGCAAAAGCAAAAATAAGCAAGCAAAACGCAAACCTTGGAGCAAGAACGTAACCCTTTACGGCGCCCCAGAATCGCCTGATCAGCCGCCGACGAGTCACTCGATTCACAGCTTCCATCCGCAGCCATGGCCTTCTCATGATCACAACCCAACAACACTCCAGTAGCTTCCTTTAGTGACGACTTAAACATTAGCGACGAGAGTATACTTAATAGTTAATACCAACAAGGCTTTCTTCATTGAGTGAAAAGAATAGCTACATCCTCGCAACCAAACACCATTCTTATCCCTGAACAGGATAGAGTTATCTTCGCAACCAAACATAGCTCTTCTCTTTCTCACAACTGAACTAAACCTCTCTCTCGAAATTCGCGTCCGCTCCTCTCATCTCTCTCTTCTCCGCTTCACTTCAGTCATCACCGATCCGGCCAAACCCGACCCGATCGGATCCGCCGCCCCTCCGATCGTTCGCTCCGTTCCCGATCCGCGCCCCAATGGAGCCGGACGTGAGCATCGAGACCTGCTCGATGATCCGCGTCGCGGTCCTGCCGATCGGCCCAGTCCCGCACGCGCTCCTCCGCGACTACGCTGCCATGCTCGCCCGCCACTCCCGGATCGAGCTCGCCTCCATCAGCTCGTTCTACACCGAGCACCAGAAGAGCCCGTTCGCGCACCAGCCGTGGGACTCCGGCTTGTTGCAGTTCAAGTTTCTGCTCGGCGGATCTCCGCCGAGTCCTTGGGAGGACTTTCAGTCCCATCGGAAGGTTCTGGCGGTGATTGGGATTTGTCACTGCCCGTCTTCGCCTGATCTCGATGAGGCAGTTGATCTTTTTGGCTCGGCTTGTAGAGGTTACGCGTCTGCGTTGGTCACACGCTGCTTCGCTTTTAGCCCTGGTGATTCACAGGTGTGTATGAATTTTAATTTGATATACCATGAATTTATCTTTATGTTTTGGTGTGATTCTTATGAATATTTTTGAATATCTTGGCGGCATCAGCTGGAGGATGGGCAGAATAGAGAGGATAATCTGGTGTTGTTTCCGCCGGCAGATATGCAAACGCAGGAGCTGCATTTGCTCACAATGATGCAAGATATAGCGGCATCCTTGCTAATGGAGTTTGAGAAATGGGTGCTTAAGGCAGAATCGTCCGGAACTCTTCTCAAGACACCATTGGATTCTCAAGCCAGTCTCAGCTCAGAGGAGGTTCATGTTTAGGTGTCCTAAGGATTTGGGCTTATCGGTTCCTTTTTTCATTTTACGATTGTTATGCTGGTTTGCGTGGTCGAGGTTTTTATGGTATTTATTGAACTGCTATGTCTGCAGGTTATTAAAGCGAAAAAGAGGAGACTTAGCCGAGCACAGAAAACTATTGGGGATTATTGCTTGCTGGCTGGTTCGCCTGTTGACGCCAATGCTCATTATTCAACTGCCCTTGAGCTTGCCAGGTTGACAGGGGATTATTTCTGGTATGCTGGGGCTCTGGAGGGCAGTGTTTGTGCCTTACTGGTATGCAGCTGATTATGTCTTTAATGATACAATGTGCCTCTACACACCGTAACATTCTGATTGAAAACATGCTGCTTAAGCTCTATAACGAGATGTAATTCATCCAGTCAAATGTAATTGTTCCTCCCATATTATAATGAATGGAGAACTGATCATTGTGGTAGGATACTATGCTAAGTTATGGTGTCCATTTATTTTTTGGTATCTTTATTTTGTAGGGGTACATTTATTGCTGATTCCATATCATAAACATTTCCTTCCACATTTATAGATTGATCGTATGGGCCAAATCGATCCTGTTTTAGAGGAGGAGGTTAAATACCGTTACAATAGCGTCATTATGCACTACAGAAAGTCATTTATTCAAGACAATGCTCAGAGGTAACTAACTGAGATGGGAAATTGGATCTTATATTTTTTTTCTGTTGTGATTTAGTAATTACCTGCACATAACGACTTAACGATCCAAGTTAACGATATAAATACTTCCTTGATCTTCACTAGTACAAGGGAAATCACATTACATGGTCAATCGATTGATGACCATTGTACTCAAGGAGCTCATTTGATGATTATATTGCTGAACTTATAAACATCATGAAACATGATTGATGAAATTCTGTAGGTACTTTAATGTTGTCATTGGAATTTTAAATGGGTGCCCAGCATTGGTTAGTAACAGTTATTCAAACTTGGGGATTTGGTTGTGGTTTGGCAAACTCAAAAAATCTCTACATTGGTGCTCAGACTTTGTTACTAAGGGTTACTTGTACAGTATTTAAAGTCTTTTTGAGAGATGATTTTTCTATACCAGTTCATTTTCAACACCATTTCATATATATCAATCCAACTACATAAACAAACAAAACTTGCATATATTACCAGCTCTCAATGAATTCTATAATTCCACGTAAAACCATGTACATCGCGTATACAGACCGAATCATGTTTACAAAAATAAAATAAAATAAGCTGCTGTGGAGAGCTTCCTCAATTTGGTAATTGGCTGTATCTTCTAATTAAGTAAAAAAATAGATGTGATATCATCGACATTTTAAACAAAGAAGCATAGATCGGCTGGCATTGACCTGTGCCCATACCAAACCCTATGTTATAGTTGCTAATTTTAATTTTTGTTTTCTTTTTTCTGGGAAGAAAAAACCTGTTGATATTTCCTTCCTTTACCTTTCCAACTAATGATTTACCTAATGTATTTGGATGCAGGGTATCACCTTTAAGTTTTGAACTTGAGGCTACGCTAAAATTGGCAAGATTTTTATGCAGGTAAGTTCTTATCTGGGTGAAAGCTTTCGTATGATATGGTACTTAGAATTTACAAGCTACTCAAACTACTTAAAAATAAACGTACCATGGGATAATATACTTCGTTTATTATTTTTCACTTTTACTTTCATGCATTTCCAGCTAGATGGCCAGGATTTTTCAATTATATTTGCATGTAGTAGTGTGCATGAGAAAGTTATTTGTGAGGTAAAAACCAATAGATGACCAGGATTGGCTTTTTATACCCTTTCCATTTAGATTTGATCCAGTTCTTTCATTTTTAACAGGAGAGAATTAGCAAAGGATGTTGTAGACTTATTGGGTACCGCCGCTGATGGTGCGAAATCTCTGATTGATGCTAGTGACAGACTGATATTGTATGTTGAAATAGCTCGATTATATGGCACTCTCGGTTATCAACGAAAAGCTGCCTTTTTCTCGCGTCAGGTTGCACAACTCTACATGCAACAAGAGAACAGATTAGCAGCTATAAGTGCCATGCAAGTATTGGCCACTACTACAAAAACATATCGCGTTCAAAGTAGAGCATCTATGTCCAAAAATTCTAATGTAAGTTTTCATACATATAACAGAGCAATTGATACACTGCTCTCAGGTCCTATATCCTTTTCTAGTTATACTTGGAATAGTAAAACGAGATTCAATCTCATGAATTGAAAATGCGAAGGGGACCTTGTTAGTTGTTACCGTTGAATTTCACTAGTCATCAGTCTCAGCCTTCTAAGGAAAATGTAATTTCTTAAAATTAACTGCTTCATCTTTGTTGTTTTCTGACTTTTCGTTTATTACTATCGAACTTTTCGTATGGGCCCTTGTTGGATTCTTTTCTTATTACTATTTTTTAAAATTTACAGGACATTATATCAAGTCATGCTGATAGTGGTAAAACACACAACCAGACTGTACTCTCACTTTTTGAATCACAGTGGAGCACGATACAGATGGTTGTCCTGAGAGAGATCCTATTATCAGCTGTTCGGGCAGGAGATCCATTGGCTGCCTGGAGTGCTGCAGCAAGACTGCTCAGATCTTACTACCCGTTAATTACGCCTGCTGGGCAAAACGGTCTCGCAAGTGCTCTTGCAAATTCAGCTGAGAGGCTTCCGTCCGGAATACGTTGTGCTGATCCTGCATTGCCTTTCATTAGGTACGCATCTGTTCAGTGATGTTCGTAACTAGGTTCACTCTCAAGTGACTTAAAGAATGGACACTTTGTATTTCAGTAAAAATGTTAATTTTATGCTCTCTTTTTTTTCGTTGAGGTGCTTCGAACTTGTATCATTTCAGTTTTTAGCAAGATGACTGCTCCTATGTGCTAAGAAGTTGTCTGCCAATTGACAAATTTTGCTTGTTATCTCCATTTTAATTATATGTTACATTGATTCCAGATTACACTCTTTCCCGATTCACCCATTACAAGTGGATTTGATTAAGCGTAATCCAGCCAGAGACGATTGGTGGGCTGGTTCTGCTCCATCAGGGCCTTTTATTTATACTCCTTTCAGCAAGGGAGATACAAATGATAATAGTAAGCAAGCAATGCTCTGGGTTGTCGGGGAGCCAGTTCAAGTATTAGTGGAACTGGCAAATCCTTGTGGTTTTGATTTAGTGGTGGATAGTATATATCTTTCTGTGCATACTGGAAACTTTGACGCAATTCCAATCAGTGTGAAACTCCCTTCCAATTCTTCAAAGGTTATCAGTTTATCGGGAATCCCAACTGCTGTGGGTTCAGTAAAAATTCCTGGATGCACCGTCCACTGTTTTGGTGTAATCACTGAACACCTATTCAAAGATGTTGACTGCCTTCTTCTTGGAGCAGCTCAAGGACTCGTGCTGTCTGATCCATTTCGCTGTTGTGGCTCCCCGAAGTTGAAAAACTTGGTTGTTCCGAACATCTCAGTGATATCTCCCCTACCATTGCTCGTATCACGTGTTGTCGGCGGAGATGGTGGCGTCATTTTGTACGAAGGTGAAATTCGGGATGTACGGATAAGTTTGGCCAATGCTGGTACTGTTCCAATTGAACAGGCACATATTGCATTATCAGGAAAAAACCAGGATGCTGTTATCTCAGTCTCACATGAAACCTTACAGTCCGTTCTGCCTTTGAAGCCTGGTGCCGAAGTTATGATTCCTGCAACAATCAAAGCCTGGCAACTTGGCTTGACAGAACATGAAATTGCTGGAAGCAAAAAAGCCTCAGGAAGCATGGGGAGACCTCCTAAGGACAATAGCAGCCCCATGTTGTTGATCTATTATGCAGGTAACGATGAATTGCATAGTTATTATATAATGTGGCTGGTGAAACTCTATTTCTTGAATTTTAAAACTTTCTATAGAGTACATGCACATGACGAAATGTATTTATTGTAGGCTCACTTGCCAGCGAGCAGCAGTCTAACAATGAGAAGGTAGTGCCCTATGGTAGACGATTGGTCGTGCCGCTGCAAATCTGTGTACTCCAAGGTCTGTCTTTCGTAAACGCACGCCTTCTTTCAATGGAAATTCCTGCAGACATCACCGAGAATCATCCTAAGGCAGCTTCCAGTGAGGTCTCTAATAATGAAGTCTCTTTTCCTGAAAGGATAGACAGCTTAGTTAAGATTGATCCTAACAGAGGAAGTTGGGGGCTTCGTTTTCTTGAACTTGAGCTTTCTAATCCAACGGATGTGGGATTTGAGATAAGCGTGTCCTTTGAGCTGGAAAATTCAAGCAGTGACGATAGTCTATCTAATACGAAAACAAGAATCGACAGAGATCATTCTTCTAGGGTGTTGATTCCTCTCGAACACTTCAAGCTGCCCGTTCTCGACAGTTCTTTCTTCATGAAGGACAATGCCCAAGCAAACGGGCCAAGTGGTCGAAGCCCGAGTTTCTCAGATAAAAGTACCAAGGCAGAATTAAGTGCCTGCATCAAAAACTTAATATCTAGAATAAAGGTCAGATGGCACTCCGGCCGTAACAGCGCAGGGGAATTAGATATTAAAGATGCAGTGAAGTCAGCACTTCAGACTTCTGTCATGGATGTGTTGCTTCCAGATCCGTTGACATTTGGCTTTAGGCTGTCGCGGAATGCCTCAAAAGATGAGAATGGCGACAGTGATACTCACAATGTTTCATCTTCATCTACAAGTCCTGTGGTGGCCCATGATATGACTCGGATGGAAGTTCTAGTTCGGAATAACACCAGAGAAACTATTAAGATGAGTCTAAATATCACATGCAGAGACGTTGCTGGAGAGAACTGCGTCGAGGGCGACAAGGCCACCGTGTTATGGGACGGTATGTGTACAATATATATTTTCTCCCTTTTACACCAGCATCTCATCTTCCAATTACTTTTTCATGAATCGATTCGTCGTATATTTTCATTTGTCAATTACAGGTGTTTTGAATGACATTACAATGGAGGTTCCTTCTCTTCAAGAGACCATACACCGTTTTACCCTGTATTTCCTGGTCCCTGGCGAATACACGCTAGTAGCCGCTGCCCTAATCGAAGATGCTAACGAAATCCTTAGAGCCCGGGCAAAGACCACCTCACCCGACGAACCCATCTTTTGCCGCGGCCCTCCATTTCGCGTTCGTGTTATGGGCACATCATAGCTCTTGGAATCCCATGCTGCATTCACAACCGGCAAATTCATCACAGGTTTAGCTCTGGTAGCAGTAGGCATGAAAGCGTCACTTGGTCTCAAGCACCTTGGAGAGCTGTAAATCAATTGTGTATCATTGACATTGTGAAAAGCTAGCTAGTGCTTGCGATATGCTGAGTTTCCTCTCTTTGTACAAGTTTTGATTTA
>NQLW01000032.1:2470092-2496808 GCA_002312845.1 Kalanchoe fedtschenkoi | reverse complement strand
GTCCCATTTATATAAAATCTTTATGTTTTGCGTAAAATCTATATAAAACTGACCTGATTTTACTTAAAACCATTCTTAGTGTAAACTATCATGGATATGTAAATAAATATGTTTAAATCAATTGACTGCCGTTGGATAAACGGCAGACGAGAATTGACGGACGGATGTTGACGTGGTGTTGACGAGGGCTCCAAGTAGGTAGGGGACCAATCTTCCATTTAAAGCCCACCACTTTCTCGGGCCCACCAACCCAAAGCCCACCTACGTCAACCCAATTCGAGACACGTGTGTGGTGATGATCTTGCCACGTGGATCGGTTGTTGGTTGATCCCGCGGGTGGCGGAGATGACGCGACGTGATTAACGCCTAACTGCTTCCTTATTATTATATCACTGCTTTTAAAATATTTTCTATTTTTTTACACCTTTTGGAAATTTGTCTTTTCTTGAAAAATAAAATTAAATTATTATTAATGGCGGTTGGTTCACCGGCTTGGGTTGGATGTTTTTAATTTTGTGCCATACGAACCGACGACACGCATTATCCATCTAATCTAATCATTCATTAATTAATCACCATCTAATCTAATCACTCATTAATTAATCACGATCAAATCAAGCTTAATCACAACTAATCTCATAAAATAATCTCAACTCCCCCACAGTTAACAGTCATTTATCTATTTATTTATTTTGAATTTCCCAACAGAAATTAATTTAAACAATACCTCTTTTATCATCCTTATGATTTTTTAAATATTATTATTGATATTGAATACAATTATTTTATAAATATACTTTTCTTTTTATCAAGTACATGTGTATTTAAAGTAATAATTGTCTTGATTTTATCAAGAGATAATTAAAACGAAAAAAAAAATCTTTACTTACTATATACACTTCGTTTGTTCTCTATTAATAATTTTTTTATGTTAAATTTAGTTGATAAAGAGCAGTATATTAGCATACTAGTGTTGACCAAATTTATTATGTATGTATTTAATGTATTTTTAAAATGTTGTGCAAAATGTGTTGTATTATTACTAATGTATAAAAATTTATTTATGAATTATATGATGATAAATTAATTAATTTTTTATTTTCTAAGATAGGTGATAGTATTAAATGTGCGTAAAATTTTTAAATAATAAGTAAAAATGGATAGCTAATTGTTAGTTAAATGACAACTAAAAGATGACGGAATGAGTGAAAATGTAAATGTAGTATATTAATGATTTGATTTTTCACTTAATTGTCATTTTTAATTTAATATTTTGGTCTAATTTGATTAACTAAAATAGAAAATGACCTGAGTTCCATTTTTATTTTGATAATTGTGAGGAAAATATAATGTGAATTATTAAAGAACATGAATTAGTTTGTATATGTTGGCAGCTGTAGGTATATTCTTAGAATTTTTGTTACCAAAGTGAAAATAAATAAAGTGTTGATGAACCCACGTTGATGAATCTCAGCCGTCCGATTCGACCAACTTCCAATATAGCCACCTCCAACACACGGCTGATAACAACACCTCCACGTTTTTTCTAAAAATAAATGTACAATTAATTAATCCATTTTCCTCCTACCTAATTTCATTTATTTATTTCCGTTTAATACGAGTCCACGTAAGCAAATGCGTCCAGTCCAGCTTTCCAATCGCCTTTTACCCAACATAAATATAATATTAGATTTAAATTAATATTTTCAACAACAACAAAACAAAATTAGAAAAAGAGTTCGGCGACCGAAACGACGTCGTTTGCGTCGACCTGCCTTCATCTTCCTCCTCGTCATCTCCTGAAAAATCCACTCATCTCATTTTCGTCGGTTTCTCTCTCCTCCTCAGATTTCAGAAGCTTCTCCTCTCCGCTCCTTCTTCAGCTCCCGCCAAATCTATCTTCTCCGTCTCCGTCGTCTACCGTTACGGTCGCGGAAGCTTCCTCGTCTACTACCGACGCTGTTTTGCGCGTCTCTGTTTGCTTATTTTCAGTCAACAGTCTGAACTCTCAATTCTCAAATTCGCAGACACTGTTCGGATCGCGACTTCGTTATCGCCGCTGATCATCTCCGCCTTTTTCGCAGCGGTGTTTTGTCCGATTCGAATTACACAGTACTCTCCTCTGACTAATTTTCGTGCTGTCGGCTCCAGCTTTTCACACGTTGATTTTCAGACGCTTGACTGATCTTGAGTCCTTCGTTTCTCGCAGGTTTCGGTCGTCACAACCGCGAGTGGTTTGGTGAGATTTTTAATTATTTGATTTGTTCCGTTGCGTGCTGGAGAAGGCGCTTTTCAGTACGGAGGTGGAGATTTGAGGATTCTGATTCGGTTTCTGTTTGATTTTAAGAGTGAGAGTTTTCTTTGTTGCCGAGGTTGTCAGGGTTTGTTTGTTTTTTTTTTTGTGTGTTTGTTTGGGTTCTGATGGCGGATTAGCGAGTTGTGGTGGTGGAGATTTGAGGATTGAAGTTGGGGTAGGGTTTGGGGGCTCAGATGGCGTACCACAGCCAGATGTCGCAGGAGCTGCCGCTGCAGCATTTCGGAGATCAGCAGCTGGCGGAAACGACGAGTTCGGTGATGCAGCAGATGCCGCAGGCGTCTCCGGACGCATCAGGGAAGCAGCAAGCGTCGTCAGAGCAGAATCAAACGGGGCCGAACTGGTTAAACAACGCGATTCTCCGCCATCAGCAGAACCACCAGTACGGCGGGGATAACAGTTCCGGTTTTCTCAATCTGCATGCCAGTAGTAACCCGAACGGCGACCTGATGATGTCGGCTGCGTCCATGTCTCACGAGTCTGCGAATTTGGGTGATGGGAGTAGGGTGGGTAGGAATGGGAATGGAGAGCAGGAGCTAGTGGTGGAGAGTGGTGCGATTGTTGTTGCTGGGGGAGTAGAGGGAGTGATGAACTGGCAGAGTGCCAGGCTGAAGGCCGAGGTTTTGGCTCATCCATTGTATGAGCAGCTCTTGTCTGCCCATGTTTCGTGCTTGAGGATTGCCACGCCTGTGGATCAGTTGCCGAGGATTGATGCGCAGCTTTCTCAGTCTCAGCATGTTGTGAGCAAATATTCAGGGTTGGGGCAAGGGAATCAGGGGTTGATGGGTGATGATAAGGAGCTTGATCAGTTCATGGTGAGTAATGTTTGCTTCATCTTACTACTCTGACTGTGTTCTTGTTTGTTTCTCGCTTTTTTGGGCTCTGTTGCACACTCAGGTTCTCTTCAGCTGTCCTTTCAGATTGGTTTATGCATGTTCTATTGTTTGTTTCAGACTCTCCTGATTCATAAACATGGTCATATGCAATTCAATGCACATTCCCTGTTTGCCTCTATAGATATGAGTCCATTGTTCTGCCTATTGGTTCCCTTTAGGAGATAATGTGTCTCTTACAATTGATTTGGAGTGAAATGCTTTTAAGCTTCTGCGATTTTCCTTTTTGATATGGTGGTATAACTGTAAATGGGTGGCCCTTTATCAATGTTTAAGGCCTTGAAGTTGAGCTTTTGCCATTGATAAAAGTATTCCCAGCAGCAGCTTTCCTTCATACCTAGCTAGCATCTCTTGCTTAACATACAGTGGGATGTTGTCTGGTTGACATTGTTATAGTTTGACTGCCTACCTATACAAAAGCTTTAAGTATATCAGTTTAAGACTTTTGGTAGTTCCCATGTAGCATAAGAATTCACTAACCAAAGATTCACCCAGACATTATCTTATATAAGTGGGTTGCGAATAACTATTCTGATTTTTGTTTACGTAGACGAATTATGTACTCTTGCTTTGCTCATTCAAAGAGCAACTACAGCAACATGTGCGAGTCCACGCCATGGAAGCCGTGATGGCATGTTGGGAGATCGAGCAATCACTACAAAGCTTAACAGGTGATGTGAATCACTTAATTTACAGACGTCTATTTATCATTATCCTATGAATCAGACCATATCTGCTCATTTGCATACTTATTATCTGCGGGCCATTAGTTAGATGCGTGTTACGAGTGATCAATTGTGCAGCTGATAAGGTCATTCACTCACTTGTGCAGCTTCTTTGCTGGAGAGTTTTGGTGTGCTTAGTTTTTTTCTTTTGTATGTACTCAACTCATCATACCATCGCAGTGAAAAAGAGAAACTAATCTCCTGGCATTCATGAGAGATATAAAAAGTTTGGGCGTCAATGCTGATAGATCCAGATTTGTCCAGTTTTCTAGTACATAACTCATTGAGTTTTTTAAATATTATTCTTTTACTCACTACTCATATTTATGCATACAGGCGTAGCTCCAGGGGAAGGGACTGGGGCAACAATGTCTGATGATGAAGATGACCAAGTGGATAGTGATGCCAACCTTTATGATGGAGGTTTAGATGGTCTAGACACCATGGGCTTTGGCCCTTTAATCCCTACAGAGAGTGAAAGGTCTTTAATGGAGCGTGTAAGGCAAGAGTTAAAGCATGAACTGAAACAGGTATAGAGGTGGATATCGTATTTGGATCAAGAAACCTGTTTTTGAATACAACTCTTAAGTTGCATATGAAATTCTGGCGTGTAGGGGTACAAAGAGAAGATTGTAGACATAAGGGAGGAGATTCTACGCAAGAGACGGGCTGGAAAACTCCCTGGTGACACTACCTCTGTTCTGAAAGCTTGGTGGCAGTCACATTCCAAATGGCCGTACCCTACTGTATGTTCTCTTGTTAGCCTCAGTCGTATAGGAAACCTTACACCTCCATAAATTATTTCTTGCAGTAACCAATAATGTATAATAAGCCAAGATTTTCATATTGTGGTGAATTTCATAGCATATCTAGGTTTGATGTATGACATCTTAACAAATATCAGCTGTGGGATAGATGTAATGTGAGTGTGACTATGACTATGACTACCGTCGTATACATCATAGAGAGACACAATTGGTACCTTGTCGTTGGAAACAACTTGCTGTTTTTCAATAAAGGCCAATCGAAAGAATACTTTGATTTTCATGTCAGTTTACCTGTGTGATGAAAAAATCGTGGTTACTTGTCCTTTCAGGAGGAAGATAAAGCAAGGTTGGTGCAAGAGACAGGCTTGCAACTGAAGCAGATCAACAACTGGTTCATCAATCAGCGGAAAAGGAACTGGCACAGTAATCCCTCAACCTCCACAGTCTTGAAGAGCAAACGTAAAAGGTAGACATTCTCAACCGTGATCTCATGTTTTCCCTTCTGCTCAATATGACATCCGACCAAACTGATATTGAAAAAGAAGCAACGCAGGTGACACTCAGCGGTGATGATCAGCTTAAACCGAGCTAAAGTCAGCAAGTGTTGCATCATAGTCAATGCCCAATCCTGCAAATTCCTCTATACATATCTCCAGTTGTATACGTAGAATACATCAGTGTATTTATGCATGGAACTACTACTACACATACGGCTTGGTGACTCATTCACTGCTGGACACCCCGAAGCCAAATACCATAAGGAGGTTCCGAACAGGGCAATTTGATGCTTCATACACTGCCATGATTATTTTTGAAATAAAGCAATGAGTATATGTGCGTGCTTTGCCACGTGTATCATGATAGACTTGCAAAAAAAAATTGCTAGCCATTAGACATTGGAGCAACTTGTATTAATGGGTGAGTTTTTACACGTCTATAATAGCCAGAAATTACATACAGCGTCAAGGTTTTTCATTTATTGTCAGGTATCCCCAAAGTAAACATCCAATTAGTTTCCAAAATTTCAAATCTAAGCCACCCATGTGAAAAATTGAACAGTAAAAAATTTGGGCATGTCTCTGCAATACTGGAATGATAAAACAACTTCAAATCCAGGTTCCAACCCAGACCCCCGGAACCTCTTCATCTTGTTGAGGGTACACTTTGGGGACATAAACAACTTACGTGCAGTATTTGTTGAATTTCTCAGCGTCCCCCAAAACAAGAAATGTGAAGCTGCAAGAGATTGGTGATAGATAACTCACAGAGTAAGAAACTTTTTCCACTGAAGCTACCATTGTGACAAGCATAGGAGTTCTGCGGATACCGCCCTTATGTGACTCTCACCCATGATAAGCTGCCCCGTCCGGTTGAACACCACTTGAATTGCCACTAAAAGAACGATTTTCATTGTGACTCCTCCAATCATGTCCGTTGGAATTAGTAAAGTTCCCGACTGGACTAGCTGTGTGCTCATTCCTTGACTGAGATACGGGTCTACCCTCGCGCAATCTGCGATTATCTTCATTTTCCAAGACATCTATTATTCGCTGACACCGACCTGCAGCATCTTTACTCCCTCGAGCGACATTATTACTATGAAGCACCTCTGCTTGTGGAAGGCCTCCTTCCACGCCTTTGTCTTTCACGTTTGGCATCCGACTATTCTGTGCACTTGTCCCGTTTGGGTTTGCCGGTGGTTCGTTTGCAGCAAACTCAGGAAGCGGGTCATAGAGATTTCTCATATCCCTGGTCTGCTGCTCATAACCTGCATTAACACCATCCTGCTTCACAACTTTATTCTCTTGAAACAATCGACCAGCTTCACCATTATTGGTAGCATTCGAGCTCTTTTGATACTGTCCACCATCTGGATTAACATTCCAATTTTGGCCATGACTCATATTCGTGTTTCGCTGAAAAACGTTTAAGTTTTCATCATAAGGTCTATTTAGATTCTCGTGTCCATTACTACCCCTGACCCAAGCTCGATTATAATCACTACTGGAGTGTGAGCTAGACCTCCAATTACGCTCATCTGATCCATGATAACTGCCATTTCTCTGTACATCTAACATCCGTGGACCCTGTCTGGCCTGCTGATAACCCTGACTCGCCCCATTTAAGTTCATCTGTCTTTCATCTACAGTCCTATTTTGGGGCTGGCCTCCACCATTTCCCCCATTATACCCAAGCCTCGTCTGGTCCCATCTAGCATTGCCATTTCCTTGTTGAACACCATGCTCAGGGCCATAGCCATTATAAGTACTTCTCGATTGAGACCAACCATCCCCGTCGCGTCCTTCTCTTCCACCATTCCCAACGAAGTTTTGATTTCTCCATCTGTATCCATCCTGAGACTGTCTGTAACCATCATGAGAAATCTTTTGCTCCTCAGCACCATTAACTTGATGCTCTCCTCGCCTCTCATAACGGCCATCACCAAAATCCTTCCTCAGCTGTTCAACATTCGGGTTAACATTCCAATCTCTTCCCCAACCCTCATTACTCACATTCTCACCATATGACCTGTTAAGATTCTCGTATCCAAAACTTCTCCCATCGAAATTGCCACCAGGGCCAGCGTTATTCCGAATATAATCATTTCTCATCGGAGGCCATCCGTCACGATCATACCCAACCCCATGATCCACAAATCCATTTCCTGGCGCCACACCACCCCTAAACCCTCCGACATTCGGATTCCAACCCCAATTTCCACCATGCCTCACAGGCACAAACTGCTGACAGCCACAAAATCTACAAACGAGCCCAACCGGATACGGACCGTACTCGCCCCTAAACTGAAACCCTAATCTCGGATCCCGCCAATTCACTCCGGGACGAAACTGACCGAAGTCGGGACTGACCTGATGACCTACCCCGTAATGCCTCGGAGACTGATCAGGCTGGAATCTACCCACCGGCTCCCCGTGATACGGAAATGCTTGATGATGCGTGTTGAAGCTTCGAGCTTTTATCGAATTTGATGAGCCGTTAAGCTGCCGTGCCTTGTCCGGAGATAAAATTGAGCCCGCTGCGGCGATCGTCGATCTCGTAATGGTCGTTAAGCTTCTGATCATTGCGAGAAATCTCCGACGAGAATTTACAGGAAAAGAAAAATCGAAGGAGAAGGACGCGTTAAACCCTAGAAAGAGAGACGGGTTTAAGCTTTGGATCGGAAGAAAGACGATCACGAATTGGGCCTGGGCCTGCGCCTGCGAAGGTTCAGTGGAATAAATGGGCTGCCGAACAAATTTTTGTGATAAATATAATAAGGGTTAAAAATAAAAACATCCCCCGAACTATCATCTAAAATCAAATTCAGTACCGAATTATTTTTATTTTCAATTCTAGTATCGAAGGACCTAATTGTAATACAATATTTTTAAAATAACACCCCAAATGTCTTTAAAATTGAAAACAACCCCCCTGGGCTAGAAGATTTGCGCGGGTAGGATTTGATGGTGGTGGAGGCGGCTGCGGTGGTGGTGCCCAGCGCCGCGAGGGAGAGGTGCTCGATTCGCCGGCCGTGACGCCCAGCGCCGCCGAGGGAGAAGTGCTCGATTTCGGAGCGGGCGACTTGGAGATGGTGCTGGACAAGGTTGTTCAAAACTCTGTTGATGGCTCGGCAGTCTTCTAGGGTTTGGCTTGGGGGAGATGCCGGCTGATTTAATCATTCCGGTTTCGGATGATTTTGGTGAAAGAGCTTCGAGGGTTTTGGTTCAGGATTGAAGGCTTGGGGGACATGCCGGCTCGTTCTGGATCAGAACATATTGGGAATGCAGGCAAAGACAGCAGCTTACGCGGGGCTTCTTATTCCATCAAAAGGAAATCAAAGTTCAAGAAGCTCGACGGATGCTGGAGGAGATGACGCTGGCCGGAGGAGATATGGTCTACCTTTGGGATGACGCAGCCACCACCGCAGCTGCCTCCACCACCATCAAACCCTACCCGCGCAGATTTTCCAGCCCAGGGGGTTGTTTTCAATTTTAAAAAAAAACTAGGGGTGTTATTTTTAAAAAATTGTATCACAATTAGGTCCTTTGGTACTGGAATTGAAAATAAAAATAGTTCGGTACTGGATTTGATTTTAGATGATAGTTCGGGAGATGTTTTTATTTTTTACCCATATAATAAATATATTAGAATATTATTGAAATTAAAGTATATTTTTAATCTCATTTAGTCATCTATCATTGTTCTCACCCATTAAGTCATTCTAGAAAATCACACTCAAATCTCTACCTCGCAATTCGTAAAAAAATTTGAAGTATGAAATTTAAAATTTTGAAAATGTTAATTTAACGTGTATTTTTGGAAGTGAGAATCACATTCTTTCATTTAACAAGCGTATTAATTAATAATTTTAAAAAAAATATTTATCAATTCATATTCACAAAGATTGACAGTTTATTCTTCTGACAATCCATTCCTACAGTTCATAAATTTAACGTGCATATTTGGAAGTGAGAATCACATTCTTTCATTTAACAAGCGTATAAATTAATATTTTTTAAAAAAAAATTGATTAATTCAGATTCACAAAGATTGACGACTCATTCTTCTAACAATCCATTCCATTCCTACAGTTCATAAATTACATTCTTCCACTTAACAAGCGTATTAATCAATATTTTTTTTAAAAAAAATTGATCCATTCAGATTCACAAAGATTGACAACTCATTCTTCTAACAATTCATTGCTATAGTTCATAAATCCGTAACATATAGATTATAAATTTATTTACACAATGTATAAGGGCGACGCCCTTTGAACAAATATATTAATCCATAGATCTAATCTTGGGATAAAATCCGAAAAGAATCTGAATTATCACCAGTTACCAAACTGTGTCGGTAGTAATTCAGAAACTTTTTTAAATTTTTCCCTGGCGCTCCCGTAATTTCGTATAACTTCAACCACCAATCCGCAAATACACAAAACTCCACCGACAACTTCATTGTACCTCACTCGCGACAACAACCGGTGGCTTGCCGGTAAGCGCCACACCACAGCCTGTCAACAGCTTTAAAAATCCAGAAACATAAGTACATCGCAACTAAACCCCCCAAAACCAGATGCTGTGGCAATTATTAGACAAACAGATGCCCACGTGGCGAGATCCCATTGGTCGACAGTCAATCGAAAGTCAAGAACATCACCCCAAAAAAAAAATGTGCGACTGTTAAACGAAACAGTGATTTGCGAACTACTCCCGATGTTGACGCGGGTGCGAATCGGTCGGCTCAAAGCTAAATTCGAAGTCAAAGTTGAGATCTTGTAGGGTTTTAGGTCGATGGGTTTGTGGCGAAAATTAGGGTTTTGGTAAATTGGGGTTGCTTGTTGGTGGGGATTGAGTAGCGGTGAAATGTGGAAAAGGTGGGGCATTAAGGGTTAATTGAGGTGAGATCTGAGATGGGCTTGGGTCAAAAAGTGAATTTTTGAGATCCAAGTGAGCCAGCCAAGCCGAGGAGCGTGACGTTCTTCTGTCGGTAGCTGAGCTGGATCGAAGCTACCGGTTTGTCCGGTGAAGGAGGAGAGAGTTGGATTATTTAAATACGAAACGAGTCCAAATTCGATAAAAGGAGGAGAGAGGGTTAGAGGAAGGTCCAAGCTGAGCTGCATCGGATTCCTGGAGTGTGGATTGATGCTGCCTTCTCCGCTCATGAACTAGCAAGAAACTGTACGATTGAGTCTTCAGATCTTGTAGGCAGCAATGGAGGCCAGTTCCGGGTTGGTTGCTGGATCGCATAAGAAGAATCAGCTCGTCCGGATTCGTCAGGAGTCTGATATTGGGGTTTGTTCCTGATGACACCCATTTCCTAGATTGGCAATCTGCCTGTGTTTCTGTGATTCAGTCATGTGTTCTGATGTCTGGATCTTATGTTTTGATTTGTTAGTTAGGGTTGCTGTTTGAGGAATCTGATGCCGGGTTCAGATTGCTTGTCTTGTGATCTTGAACTGTGTGTGTCGGTGCTGATCCATGGTCTAATGTTGTCGTGCTGGTTGATCCTCGTGTCTGATTATGAATTGTTCTCCAAGAATGTCAACTGGGAAGTCTTGTAGTGAATCTGTAGCTGAGATCTGCGCTTCATTATTGTAGATTGTAATCACAACGGCACTTACATTTTCCGGAAAGTGGTAGTAATGATCTTGATTGGATCTGATAACTGATTAGTTGCCGATGCTTTATGATCAATTCTTAGTCGGAAGTTTTGATCTGAGTGACATTGTGCGAAGTGCATCCGGAGATGAGTTTTGATTTGTGAACTATTGGATGTGATAAGGTTGTGTGTCTGAAAATGCAGCCGAAGCCGCTGAAGCATGTGAACGGCCAGACTTGTCAAATCTGCGGTGATAATGTCGGGATCACAGAAACCGGCGACGTGTTTGTTGCCTGCAACGAATGCGCCTTCCCCGTGTGTCGGCCATGCTACGAGTATGAGAGGAAAGACGGGAATCAAGCTTGTCCCCAGTGTAAAACCCGCTACAAGAGACACATAGGTATGTCGCTATGTTGCGCTCAAACTACATTTCACAATTCTAGATGCTACCTTGTCGTAGCCTACCTCGAGCTGTGATTGAATAAGATGATCGATTCTCAGGCAGCGCAAGAGTTGATGGGGATGATGATGAGGACGATGTGGACGACATAGAAAATGAGTTCAGATATGCTCAAGGATACGGAAAGGGCAGACGTGAATGGCAGGGGGACGATGTTGACCTCTCCTCGTCCTCAAGATACGATCAGCGGCCGATTCCCCTCCTCACTCACGGGCACTCGGTAAATATCAATAACATTCTTCGTCTTGCTTTCTTGCTCTACTTTTTTCTTTGCTTATCTGTTTATGGTACTTGTTTCAGGTATCTAGCGAGATTCCCAGCTTGGCTGATAATCAATCTGTGAGAACCACTTCTGGTCCTCTCGGCCCGAGTGACAAGCATGTTCAGAACTACATCGACCCGAGGCAGCCAGGTAAGCTCATAGCCTTGTCACATTGTTTTACGACATCATCCGAAAAGCTTCGAGCTTGCTTAAGTTTCTTATTGTTTGTATCGGCTTTTTGTTATTTACAGTTCCTGTCAGAATCGTGGACCCATCAAAGGACTTGAACTCATATGGGCTGGGAAATGTCGACTGGAAAGAGAGGATCGAAGGATGGAAACTCAAGACGGACCGGAACGTCATCCATATGTCCGGTAAGTTTCCGGAAGGGAAGACAGACATAGAAGGCACCGGGTCAAATGGAGAAGAGCTTCAAATGTGAGCGCTTTGAATCTCTCACTTATCAGGTAATTCATGTCCATCTGGATTTGCTTAATTTTGCTCCACTGGTAATCGCAGGCCTGATGATGCTCGCCAGCCGCTGAGCCGTGTTGTGCCGATCCCCTCTTCTCATCTTACCCCTTACCGAATCGTTATCGTGCTCCGTCTCATCATTCTGGCATTCTTTTTGCAATACCGAACAACTCATCCAGTCAAGGACGCCTATCCTCTATGGCTGACATCAGTCATCTGTGAGATTTGGTTCGCCCTCTCCTGGATTCTTGATCAGTTTCCGAAATGGTATCCCATTAATCGCGAGACCTACCTGGACAGACTCGCTTTGAGGTTCGCCCACCTCATTTTTACGCCGGAAAAAAACTATTCTCTGTTTAAAACAACTCTGAATAGTGCTGAGGTTTTTTTTTTTCAGATATGATAGAGATGGGGAGCCGTCGCAGCTAGCTCCGGTCGACGTCTTTGTCAGTACGGTGGATCCACTAAAGGAGCCTCCCATCATCACAGCAAACACCGTGCTGTCTATTCTTGCTGTGGACTACCCCGTCGACAAAGTCTCTTGCTATGTCTCTGACGACGGGTCGGCAATGCTGACTTTCGAAGCTCTCTCGGAAACCGCTGAGTTTGCGAGGAGATGGGTGCCCTTTTGCAAGAAGCACAGCATCGAACCGAGAGCGCCCGAGTTTTACTTTGCTCAGAAAATCGATTATTTGAAGGACAAGGTCCAGCCGTCTTTTGTGAAAGAGCGTCGAGCCATGAAGGTCAGTCGGCCTGTCGTCTTTATTGCGCTTGTTACGCTTCTCGTGCGTATAATTCCGTTGTGACTCGCAAACTGATACCATTTTGTCGACAGAGAGAGTATGAGGAGTTCAAGGTACGGATTAACGCTTTGGTCGCTAAGGCGCAGAAGATGCCCGAGGAAGGCTGGACCATGCAAGACGGAACTCCTTGGCCCGGAAACAACCCGAGAGATCACCCCGGAATGATCCAGGTACTTTCGTTTGATAGTTGTGTGATCGATTCGTAATATTTTTGGCTTTTTTTCTGATGAAATTATTTTTCTTCGGATAAAAAGGTCTTCTTGGGTCATAGCGGGGGTTTGGACACCGACGGCAACGAGCTACCCAGGCTAGTCTACGTGTCCCGTGAGAAGCGTCCCGGTTTCCAGCACCACAAGAAGGCGGGAGCTATGAACGCCTTGGTCAGTAAATATTTGTGCGATCACCTGGTTCATGGCTTTAAAAGTTAACGCACATTTGTCTCATGTTCCAGTTGTGTGTCGCAGATTCGTGTTTCTGCCGTGTTGACCAACGGAGCGTACTTGCTGAACGTCGATTGTGATCACTACTTCAACAACAGCAAAGCCCTGAAGGAGGCTATGTGCTTCATGATGGACCCGGCCTACGGAAAGAGGACTTGCTACGTTCAGTTCCCTCAGAGATTTGACGGCATTGATTATCACGATCGATATGCCAATCGCAACATTGTCTTCTTCGACGTAAGTGTATATCAGCTACGCAGAAAGAGCGTCCTGTACGAGGTTGTTTGGTTGATTTTTTACGGTTGTGTTGCAGATTAACTTGAAGGGGCTGGACGGCATCCAAGGTCCGGTGTATGTGGGAACGGGATGCTGTTTCAACCGGCGAGCGCTCTACGGGTATGATCCGGTGTTATCCGAAGCGGATTTGGAGCCAAACATCATTGTGAAAAGCTGCTGCGGCGGGCGGAAGAAGAATAAGAGCGGCAACAAGAAGTACCTCGACAGTAAAAATAGAGCGCTGAAAAGGACCGAATCTTCTGTTCCGATCTTCAACATGGAAGATGAAGATGGTATCGACGGTAAGTCTCTTCATTTCAAGTCAAGTCGCTCCATCAGGCTCCGCGGGATCCGTGCTGTTACGATAAGAGTGACAATTTACTGCCATGTTTGTCATGCAGGATACGATGAGGAGAAATCACTACTCATGTCGCAGAAAAGCCTCGAGAAGCGATTTGGTCAGTCGCCTGTTTTCATCGCGGCCACGTTCATGGAGATGGGAGGAATCCCGCCGACTACAAACTCGGCCACTCTTCTCAAGGAAGCCATTCATGTCATTAGCTGCGGGTACGAGGACAAAACCGAATGGGGCAAAGAGGTCAGTTTCCGTGACGTTAATATATCACCGTTTGGCTTGACCAAATTCAGTCTACGTAAACGCCCGCTGACGTGTTTATCGGCCTTATGACAGATTGGCTGGATTTACGGATCCGTTACTGAGGATATTCTGACGGGATTCAAGATGCACGCCAGAGGCTGGATTTCAGTCTACTGCATGCCTCCACGGCCGGCTTTCAAGGGTTCAGCTCCTATCAATCTTTCAGACCGTCTGAACCAAGTGCTTCGATGGGCTCTGGGATCTATCGAGATTTTGCTGAGTCGCCATTGCCCCATATGGTATGGGTACACCGGGCGGCTGAGGCCGTTGGAGCGGCTGGCCTACATTAACACCATCGTCTACCCTCTCACGTCCCTCCCTCTGATAGCTTATTGTACGCTTCCCGCCTTCTGCCTTCTGACCGGGAAGTTCATCATTCCGGAGGTAAGTCGTGCCCTCATGCATTTCACCGATCCTTGAGTCGCTTGCGTGATGTTTGGGATTCGAAATCCGCTGTGATCTTTTCTTGATGATATTTTCTTGTATTTGCAGATAAGCAACTATGCGAGTATATGGTTTATTCTTCTTTTCGTGTCGATTGCCGTGACCGGTATCCTGGAGCTGAGGTGGAGCGGGGTCGGGATCGAAGACTGGTGGAGAAACGAGCAGTTCTGGGTCATCGGAGGGACATCGGCCCATCTCTTCGCCGTGTTTCAGGGTCTTCTGAAAGTACTGGCAGGCATCGACACCAACTTCACCGTCACCTCCAAGGCCGCGGACGAAGAAGGCGACTTCGCAGAGCTTTACCTCTTCAAGTGGACGGCTCTCCTCATCCCGCCCACCACCGTCCTCATAGTCAACCTGGTCGGCATAGTGGCCGGAGTCTCCTACGCCATCAACAGCGGGTACCAGTCCTGGGGACCGCTCTTCGGCAAGCTCTTCTTCGGCTTGTGGGTCATCGCCCATCTCTACCCCTTCCTCAAGGGTCTGTTGGGCCGGCAGAATCGCACGCCCACCATCGTCATCGTCTGGTCGATCCTCCTGGCTTCCATCTTCTCCTTGCTGTGGGTAAGAATCGACCCATTCACCTCGGACGCAACCAAGAAAGCCGCCCAAGGCCAGTGCGGCGTCAATTGCTAGCCTCCTCCTCCGCATTTTCCTCTAGTTGTGTATATAGCAAGGAGTTGAAGACTGCCTATGCCTCATGCTGCCTCCAGAAGTACCGCAAGAATCGGAGGCCGGAGATCGATGATGCCCGGGGTATTGTTTTGTAGTGATATGTAATGTTGTTCTTTTGGAAGACCATATGGTGTCTTGTGTTTCTCTGGTCTTATGTAATTCTTCGATACAACTCGTGTGTTACTATGTTGTACCTGCTACCTTCCTTTATATACTAGAAAACGCTGTGCAAGTCAATCCACTCGTGGGTTTGGTTTTCTTAGGGCATTCCAAGCTTGTTGATCTTTGTGTCAGATTATGAGAAATGGTTCGTGCTCGTATGAGAAATGTTTTTGTTTTCTGTCACGATCGGTTTGTGAAAAAAATACTTTAATCACTTTTCAGTTTTATCAAAATATTAGTAAAAATTGATCTTTTTGTAGTGTCATGACAGTTTTGGTCTCAATTCTTTTCTCCTTTACTGTCTAGATCATCATTTCTTAGTTGGTTCTTTGGCCAAAAATATACATAGATAAATTGCTGAAAAGGATCCATACAATGTTTGCGTCCCGTGAAACTTGGCCAATATTCTTAAAAAGTTTTATTCTATACTATTGGTAGGTTAATTTTAATTTTTTAACCCGAATCACTATATTTGTCGGTATACCCCTAGGTAAAAATGGATCGATATTTTTATTTTCTCTTATTTTTTCAACTTGCGGATTTCTATTTTTGAAACCGAGTAGGATCACCTTCTACGTGTTGTCAAGAGATGTTACGCCAGTTTTTGTCCCTATCTATTTCTCCTTGCCTTCTCATATTAGCCTTTCAAAGTTTGTTCTTCCGGCACAATTTTTCACGAACAAATCGTTGAAACTAACCACCTAAAATGTCTCTGAATCCCGTGAAACTTGACCGTAAAGTTTCATAATTTTCATTACATACTATGGTAAAGTTAGTTTTGATTATTATTTTTTGTCCCAAATCATTAAATTTGTGAATATACCCTAACGGAAAAGGAGCTAATTTTAATTTTTTTTATTTCGCCTACCTGCAAATTATGTATTTGAACCGAATTAGAATTACCTTCTATGCATCATCTAGAAATGCCATGATAAGTTTCATCCCAATTCGTTTCTCCTTTCCTACCAGATCAGCTTTTCAAAGTTCTTTCTACGTGCACAGATTTTCATGAATAAATAGCTTAAACCGACTCCTAAAACGTGTTTGAATCCTATGAAACTAGGCAATAATCTTAAAAAGTTTCATTTTATAATGTGGGCAAATTAATAATGATTTTTAATTTTTAACTAGAATCACGAAATTTGTGGGTATACCCCATAGAGAAAAATATGCTAATTTTGGGTTCTTTATTTATTAACTTGCGAACTTCTGATTTTGATACCGAGCTAGAATCACCTTTTAAGTATTGTTTAAAAATGGCACAACAATTTTTGTCTTAATTCATTTACCTTTTCTCGCCCAGATCAATGCTCATTCTTCGGGCATATTTTTTTATGAATAAATCACTCAAAGAGGCCATTAAAACGTCTCTTAATCTCGTGAAACTTGACCAATAGTTTTTAAAAGTTTCATTTTATACTATGAGCAAGTTAGTTTTTATTTTTCATTTTTTGACCAATATCGTCAAATTAGTGGGTATACCATATATAAAATGGGCCAATTTTGATTTTCTCTTATTTTTCTAACTTGTGGACTTCTATTTTTTAAATGGAGCCACAATCACTATCTAGGTGTCATAGGATGATTCCACAATGAGTTTCATCCCAAACCATTTCTTTGTTATCCCAGATCAATCTTTCAAAGTTCGTTCTTTGAGCATGGATTTTCACAACAAATCTCTGGAACAGGCCACTAAGAGGCCTCTAGATCCCGTGAAACTAGGCCAATAGTCTTAAAAATTAAAATTAAAACTAACTTGAAACTAAAACTTGATAATCCCGTGAAACTTGGCCAATAGCATGAATCCCAAAGTTTGCCCATTTTCTTGGGGATATATCCATAAATTTGGTAATCCGGATCAAAAAGTAAAAAACAAACTAATTTTTTCATGAAATAATATTAAATTTTTTAAAACTATTGGTAAAATTTCACATGGATACATTTTATGGGCCCATTTTAGCAATTTATGTTTGATAACTAGTGCTTGAGAGTTAATTTGAAAGACCGATCTGGACAGAGATGAAAAATGGATTGAGATGAAAAACTTTTGTGCATCACTAGGAGACACGTAGAAGCTGAGACTATTGCCTAATTTTCATGGGATTCAAAGATATTTTAGGGGTTCATTTCAGCGATTTATGCTTGGAAAATTGTGCTCTTAAGAGCGAATTTTGAAAGACTAATCAGAATTGGAAGGGAAAATTGATTGAAACAAAAAAATGGTATGGCATCAGTATGAGACATGTCGAAAGTGATCATTGATCGTTTTAAAAATAAAACTTTGTAAGCTGGAAAAATGAGAAAAACCTATATCGACACCTTTTCATATATACCCATAGATTTAGTGGTCGAGAGTCCAAAAATGAAAAAAAAAAACTAACTTGTCCACAATGTAATATGATTTTTTTAAAATTATTTGTCAAGTTTCATGAGATTCATACATATTTTAGGAGCTGTTTCGGCGATTTATGCTCAAGAAATCGTGCCCCGAAGAGCAAACTTTTAAATGATAATTTAGACAGGGTGAGAAACAGATTGAGATGAAAACTGTCATGACATCACTAAACGACAGTTTTTATCCCAATCAAGTTCTATTTGCCTCATTAGATCAACCTTTCAAAACTCATTCTCTTGTGCACAACTATCAAGGCCAATGTGGTCTCATTCCAACTCTCCCTTATAGAATCATTCTTTGAATATCAACTTTTCAGTTTAAACTTTTACGAGGATAAATCAATGAAATAGATCCTCAAAATGTGTTGCGATCCTGTGAAATTAGAGCAATAGTCATATAATGTTTTCTATGACTCAATAGGATATTTAGCTCAAATTTTTATTTTATTTTTTTACTCGGATCACCAAATAAGTAGATATACACATATAAAAAATAGGCCTGAGTTTGTTTTGTTTATTTCGCTTGGAGATTTTTATTTTCAAAATCGATTATGATCATGTTTTACATAGCATCTGGCATTTCCGCAA
Source organism: Kalanchoe fedtschenkoi (assembly GCA_002312845.1). NCBI lineage: Eukaryota > Viridiplantae > Streptophyta > Magnoliopsida > Saxifragales > Crassulaceae > Kalanchoe > Kalanchoe fedtschenkoi. Next base: position 2,478,365 of record NQLW01000032.1, on the reverse strand, counting down.
TATTTTTTTATTTTTTTTGTCTCAGTCTAATTCTCTTTTTCCCTTAGCAGATCAGTTGTTTAAAACATGTTCTTTGGCAACAAAAAATTTGAAATTTTTCATAAAATTTGTTCAAAAGTCTTGTATTATTTCCGATGTTTTAGTGGGGTACGAAATTTTGTTTTTGAATCCAAACTAAAATCGCCTATGTCATTTTATATTTTCATCATAGTTTTGGTACCAATTTCTCCTTCTTTTACCGGATCAATTTTTCAAAATTCGTTAATCTTGAATAGTCTTACAATGTTTCATATGACCCAATGAGGTGATTATTTCTAGTTTTAAATATTTGACCTACATCAACAAATTTTTAGAAAGTGACAAAACACCAACATTTTTAGAGATCTTTTCCACTATTTTTCCATGATATTTGTTCACCAAAAAATGAACTTTGAAGAATTGATCTCATAAGGAACAGAAATAAATTGATTTTTCTAAAAAAACTACTCTTCCTGCAAGTTATATATCCATTCTATCATTCCATTTTTTTATTTTCAAATCTACCCTACTTAAAGAAAACCGTAGTTGTGAACCACGATTTCTCTTAAGAAAATCACAGTTTTATTTTCTGTGGTGAATCGCCGTTTTTTTTAAAATAACCGCAGTTTTAAACTCGATTATATTTTTTATAAAATCACCGGTTTGAAACTGCGGTTTTTCGCGATTCACAACTGTGATTTTCTTCAAATAGGATAGATTTAAAATTAAAATGAATGATATGATAGAATGAATATAAAAACTAATAGAAACGGTAATTTTTAAAAAACATCAAATAAATTGTAATGAAAAGAATCATGACATAACCAAACAACGTATGCAGAAGATGATACTAGCTCGATTTCGAAGTAAAAAACATGTCCTTATTTCACATCAGGACCTAACCACAATCAACCATTGAATGTCAATCCTACAAGGATCATCCACTCCAAGTCCCCTTATATCATCCCTGTCGACTTTTTTTCCGATGAGAAAACTTCCCGGTCTCTCACTGATCCCAACCTCTGCCGGTGGTTGACTGGAGATCAAGTCCTCGAAGAAATTCATCTGTTCGCCTCACTCTCATGCATCATCTTCATTCTCGACTAATATCCGCTTGCAAGCTTCGTAGCACATGAATGAGATCCCGGCCGCGGGGACCAACTTGATGCAACTCGGTCCTAATCCTCGGTACAACCCTTGGACGCCTTCCTCTTCCAGAATGCTTACAAGGGCATGCCACATGTTCTTGTACACTTGTCGGCCAGTCAACGAGCCGACTTGCATATGCTTGCGAACCACCTCGAGAGGGAACGTGGCCGTGCTCGAGATAGCTCCGGCCGCAGACCCGATCAGGAGGGTCTCTATGTTGCCGATTCTTTCTTGCTTGAAGATTTTGCGGTAGGCCTTGCGTAGAGTGTCGTAGGCGTAGTAGTTGGTCGCGGAGTATGGGATTATGCCGATGACGCTCGGGATGAAACCCCGGTAGAGTTCCGCCGGTCCCCCTTCTCGTAGAATTTTGATGAACGCGTCGGTCAAGCCGCTATACACTCCTCTCTGCAGCAAACGGTTCCATTAATAGAAATCATGAATCTTTTCATTGTGAGAGAAGTGGAGTAGAAAGTTCACCTGTATGGTTAGCCTGGTCTTCACTAGCTCGAGAGGATACATGCATAAAGTTGAGCTGACGCCAGCGCAGGCACCTGCCACGAGCGGGGGAGGGACAGGGATTTTCCGCTCTTCGCTGAGCTTGGACGATAAGTGCTTGTTGACAGCTTCATACACGAATAGCTACACCCAAAGCAAAAAAAAAATGTATACATAAAAAATATGGGAAAATGAATCTAACTGATATATCGGAGCAATTCATTTGAACCTGACTCTTTTTGTTAACCAACGATGAAAAATTGGTGAAGCTCGGAAGCTATCCGAAACAGGAAACTGGCGGGGAGGAAGAAGCTATAAACTACAAATATAAACCAATAAAACAATTTGAAATGCGGAAATCTGATTTAGCCAACTATGGTTACTCTGAGATACTTCCCGATTCGGATTACTGTTGAATTCAAGAACCGACAGGCTCGCCACTAGAGGCAATGAGAAAACTGATGCCAACAAAAACTTACATGCTCAAAAACAGTACTCTTCAAAATCACATCTCACTTCTACAAGAGCATGAGAAGAATAGGTTCAGAATGCCTTCAACATGCCAACAAGTACACTCACGCAAACTCAGACATCCTTAAAAGTAACACAACCTACAGTGGGGCAATCGAAAACAGCTCAATAGAACCAAATCAGGATAAAAAGTCTTGAGCTTGCTAAGTGCATTTTCCCAATGACGTCAACACGCCTACCGAAACCAATCATTTCGATCCAAGAGAGGCTTCCAGCTTACGTTCCTAATTACTACATTCGACATACCAGCCAAGCTCAGACATTCTAAATCCTAATCATGAAAAAGAAAACACACAATCTTTAAACTTCAGATGTTGGGACAAACCTCAATGGCCTTGCTGGGCGCAACCCGAATAACATTAATCAAATTCCCTCTAAACAACCCCTTCCACCCATCAGTCCTCATAATCTCATTGAACACCTCGCTCGTGCTATGCCCGCTGCTCCCAACCATCAAATGCGTCCTTATCGTCTCCAACGGAGCCACCACGGTCCTCGAAACAGCTCCGGCTATAGCCCCGCTGATCAGCCTCCTCACAGAATGGTTACCAATCTTCAACCTCAGCCTAACCCCACCGCCAAAACCGGCTTTCCTCCTCCTCACCCTCTCCTCCCCAACCCTCAACCCCTCCGCCGAGCTCACCACGTACTTCTCATACAAATCCATGTACGGCAGCTTCAGCTTCCCGTTCTGGGTGTCCCTAGGGTTCGGCGCCACGCCGCCAAATCCAACCCCCACCTGCCCCACGCTGGCGAAAAGCCCGCCTGGGTACACCGGGGCGTCCCATTGGATACCGGAGTCGGCCAAATTGCTGCTGCTGGACGGAAGCAGTTGCAGAAACCCCTTACCCATCACGAAAGATTGGATTTTGGAGATAAAAAATGGGAGCTTCGGGGGTTCTAGGATTGAAATTGGTAATTAGGGTTCTTGAGTGATGCGAGAAAATTGGGGGTTTTGGGAATGGCGGATTGGAGGGTGGGAAAGGTCCATTCTTTTTAGGTCGCGGGGTTTGTGGAGTAGAGATGGAATTGGTGATTTAGGGCTTGCGGATTTGAGAAACAGATTTGTGGCGTTTGTTGTCTGTTGGCGAAAGTTTAGGTTGTTTTCCCGTTTAATTGGCAAAAATATATTTTACTAAAAAATATTAATTTGATAAATAAACTGATATTTTATGAAGAAAAAAAATTCAAAAATATTTTAAATTTTTATTTAGTTTCAATTTACTCCAGCAGATACCATAGACGGTTTTCCTATACAGAACCATTTGTTCATTAAACCAATTAATTGATTCGTATTGACTAAGGTTTGATTGTCTTGAGAACGATTTATTCTTAATTGGGGGTCATAATATTTTACTAGATGTCGCTTATGATGAATGTAATTTAACACATTGCTGGTTAAGAATAAACCTAAAGGGACGCACACAATCGAGCATTTGATATTGAGTTGAGTGAAAATCGAAGGAAATTTGATGCGGATATGATACGGTGCAACTCGCATCTGAATCGGATGAACCAGATGGATTAAACATGGGGTATTACCTATAAATAATGTATGCGGAGTCCTGGTTCAGGCCCAGAAGCATAGCTCTCGTTATAAGTAAAAGTCCAAGACTTTTGTTTCTGATGATGTCACAATTCTTTGTTATTCAATAATGGGAAATACGCTAGTAAGAGAGGATAGGATTCTATTCGAGGAACTAATATTCCAGATCAGGCGCGGTATTCTAAACGAGTGTGTAGAAAATGTATTTTTATATTACAAGTTTGTTTCTTCTCAGTTTTGTTCTTTAGATTTTTTCAGTTCAGATCCAAATTTATGTCTCGGATCTGGATTGAGAACGATAAATTCACTAAATAGATAATATGGATCCAAATCTGTATCTCTTAATTTAGATTACCGTGAGAGCCATGAAATAATTTTGTGGTGTTTCAAATCCGAACTTTCACCATGTGGTTTGGCATTCCAAATCTACATTTTTTTTGGATGATTCCCAACACCCTCGTGTGCCCATCGCCGGTGACTTGGTTGACACAAAAGTGAACTAGCTGGCAACTTCCTCAAAGAGTCGGTATCAACAAAGATTTTTTTAAAGAAACCGTTAACATATACTGTGATTTTTATCATAGAGCAAACGGCAGACATCATCCAAGATAAACCTTCAATCTGAAGTTAGTAATTTTTTTTCAAAAAGTTCAGTTGCTTACGGTTTCAAAAAGTTTTCTAAAATGGTATCTTTTAGGCCAATCACAGTTTGAAACTGGCGCTAAATTAAGTTCAGCTGCGGTTTAAAACTGCCAATAGAGGGTAAGTAAACTAGCTGCTAACTGAGCAGCTCTATCAACGTGCACATGGTTCTTAAATAACACCAGTTATCATTTCAAACTGTGTTAGATTTTAATATCATGCACCTGAAATCACGATTGGATAATACAATAGTGGAAAATAATCACCAATGAACATACATACATGTAGATAGATGAATTTCTAAAGGGGTGGAAACAACGACGTACATCCTCGATGTTCGCATCTGAAACACTAGTTAGTTGTTGTAGTTTCAGCCCTCAAAGCAAATTGACTGGCAACAACTGAAGCGAATTGACTAGGCATGGAATTGACTGACAGGGACGACGGATATGAGAATTGACTAACATGTATAGCAGTGAAGGAAATTGAGTGTCGGAACAAAACTGTTGTTCCGCCACAACGAATGCTAGTACAACGAATCCTAGTACAACGAATGCTTGAATCACAAAGGAAAAAGAGGATAGCAAACAGGAATTAGAGGAGATGGCGGCGTCATCGCATTTTTTATCTGGTCAAACCGTTGTTTTAAATAGCGGTTCCGCCACAAAAATGACATCAGTTAGGTTATTTTTTGCAATGATTATAAAGATTAGATTGAACCGTTGTCTGAAACCGGCATTGGATCAAGCCCAATCGCGCTTTCAAACTGACATAGAATCTTAAACTATGTTGTTTGAGATAGTGGCTTGTCTTAGCCGGTTTCAAATTGGTTCTTCATCATATGTGTGCTAACTCAGATGCTTAGTAAGCCGTCAGTCTACTCACCCTCCAACGCCAGTTTCAAATAGTGGCTGAACTTAATAAATCGTCAAATTTAAAATGCGGTTGACCAAAAGTAAATCATTTTAAAAAATATTTTGAAATCTAGGCCAATCAGTTAACGTTTTTTCTGTTAAAAAACAAACTTTAAAAAAAAAAATCAAAGTTGCCCGGGTTGGATTTTTTTTTTGTCCCGCCCGCTCTTCATTTGAGTAAAGCTCATCCGATCCGCCTTTTGAGGATGACGAAGCTATTCAATCGGTGAATGCTCGAATATGTGATGAATTATTCGAATTATAAAAATTTATAAAAAAAAATTGAATTAATATTATAAAATAAAATTTACGGTCATACTCCTAAAATAATATTAATATAAATACTAGAGCGTTATAACAATATGGTTTAGTCATCAAATGAAATATTTTATTTTAATCACAACAAAATAGCATATTTTCATGCTCAATCAATTTTAATCAGCATATACACAGTGTTTTTTATAAGACAAATTTTTGTTAACAAATTAAACCTAATTAATTCTAGACGTCAACCGAAATTAGTCTAAAAACAAATTTCTATCTTTATTTTTCGACAATTTTGATTAGTCAAGTTATAACTGATCAAATTGTATGAGTTCAGATCTGTTTTAATGTTTTTCCCCGGCTCACATTGAGCATCAGCCCTAAACTTTCTTTTTCACCAATCACTTTTACTGCTAAATCTGTTTTTACTTTCAAATCTTTCCAACACCCAACTCGTCCATCACTTTGATTCTATGCAGATCAGATTTTACTAGATTAGTATAAGAACGAAAAATAGATAGAATAAGGTTGTGTTTGGTTGAGGGAAAATTTGGCGGAAAGAAAAATTTGATGGAAAATTAATAAAATCTATTGTTTGGTTTAGATGGAAAATAGGAGGGAAAGAAAATTAGATGGAAAATTGGATGGAAAATGTCATTCTACACATATTAACCAAAAACAAAGCCTTATTCTAAACGAAACACAGCCTAAGAGATTTGGAAAGACCGACATGAAGAATAATATGAGGTTGGAAGAGGTAAGATTGAATTTATTTATCAACTTTTATTTATCACTTAACAATTTTCAATGCGCTTCTAACATCAACAATTACCTTTAAACTTCAAATATTAATTAATTCATTATCATGATAAATAAAAAAAAATTATTTCGCACCAATAATAATCTAACAAGTTTACGTTTCACACAAAATTTAAAAATAAAAATATTGACCACCTACCTTTTAAAATTACTCAATCACTAGTATTAATATTTTATTAATCTACTATTATACCAGGACGGAAATAATATTGTATCTCTTTAACTATATTATATTACGTTAATTAATTGGATAATATCTCTTGCATCGGAACTTTCATCCATTATCTTCCTCATTTCTTGTAAATTTGACTGTACATTAAATTGTAATCTACTCTCTACGTCTGGAAATACTTGTTGTTTAAGGTAAAATTGAATAAATTAAAGTGATATTTTATGTTAGCGGTTGAATGAATTTAATAGGTAAGAATTTAATGTATATTTTTAAATTTTTGTTTAAAAGGTAGAATTGATGAATTATTATTAGTGTAGAATTTATTTTTCATTAATTATGATAATGAAATCATTAATATTTGATTTTTCAGATAGTTATATGTATTAAATACGCATTAAAAATTTTAAATAATAAATAAAAGTGAAAAAAAAAAATTAAGTGACATGTAAAAGAGAACAAAGAAAGTACCATCTTTTCAATGAAATCCTCAATGAGGACCCTAATTCGACCAGTTCATTATTGAGCATGTTTTTTTTTCTTCTGATTTTCTTTGAACATGTGCTTGGTTTGTAAGGAAAAATAATGAGAAACTAAAATTTTAAAAAAAATGAGATAATTTTTTTTGTTTGATTGGAAGAAAGTTTGAAAGAAAACTAAATGAAAATGTGAAAAAAAAATTGATTAGAAAAACATAAATATGATATTTTAGTCGGATAGAAAGAGTGGTTTGATATGAATTTTATAATTTTTCAAACATATACCAATTCGCATTGATAAATTTGTCTAAATATATTTTTTAAAAATCTCACAGACAATATTAACTTACTTATTTTATGCGAAGGAGTGTTTCATTTGGTTTAAAGTAGTAAATAAATGTCTAATTTGATCAAGAAACAAAAATAATATAAAAACTTGAAGTTTATTATTTTAAACACCTTGTCTTTTTCATCTTGGAAAATTTTATTTTTATTTTGATGTCAAATTGATTTAAATTAAAAAAATTCGAATTTTCTCAATAGTTATGACCCAAAGAATACTCATGTGGGTGTGACATCATGCTCTCTTGCCATTATGTTGAACAACTAAGATATTTTTTTTTCATCTTTTAATATCATTCAACTTTTGTATATATGGATTGGTGAATGAAATTATAATTTAACGTTGATGGGTAATAATTTTAAATATTTTTATTTTAAAGACACATAATCTCCTTTTTTTTTAAGAAAAAGGAAAAACACTAAAATGATCCATTAACTATCATCACTTTCTCAATAATGATCCAAATTATCCAAATTTTCAAAATCGTGCAATTTGTATTTAGGCTCAATTTGTTAGATTCATTTAATACATCCGATCTTTTTTAATTTGTTGATAATTGAGATTGATGAGTATGAAAAAACATTGTTTTTATGTGAATAAACGATATCATTTGATTTCATGACCTAACGATGTTGTTTTCACGTACAATTGTACTTTTCATAATAATGTTAATTTATGAGTACAACTTTAAATATTATTTTATAAAATCAGTCCAATTTTTTTCTTACACTATTTTTCACAATTCGAATACTTCAGCACGTGATTAAGAACCGGTGATAGTTCAAATTTTGATGATTTCAAAAATAAAATAAAATTAGCCATGAAAAACTACACTTTAATTAAAGGGGATCAATACCCTCGTGACGCAACTCGTACTTAGTTGCCTCAATATTTAACCATGTCA
>NQLW01000032.1:2451336-2470041 GCA_002312845.1 Kalanchoe fedtschenkoi | reverse complement strand
GCTATAAATTGCTGCAAGATTTGTCAACTTCATCGTCATCTCAACAAGTCGACTCCTCCATTTCAATCCGACTTCTTATTCGCTCGTCGATTAAATGACGACCAAATTTTTCGTCATGTTCCTTCTTTTTATTTGGCTTTGTAGTACGATGAATGTGGCAGTCGCAGACATTGGCACCGCCGCCACTTACCAGCCTCCCTATGCTCGTAAGCCGCCGATCACTCAAAATTCTTTTGCATACTCTAAGGCTGTGTTTGGTTTAGGGAAAATTATAGGGAAAAGAAAATTTGATGGAAAATGAAATTCAATTTGGATTCCATCTTATTTTTCTTTGTTTGGTTTAGAATAGAAAATTTGAAGAAAAATTTCAAAACTCATTTTAATTTACATTAACTTTCCACGTAATTTTTTTTTCTTCATATTTTTCATCTAAACCAAATATTGGATTTTATCAATTTTTCTCCACATTTTGCTTTCCACTAAAATTTCCCTAAACCAAAGGTTGTGTTTGGTTTAAAGAAAATTTGATGGAAAGAAAAGTTTGAGGAAAAATTGAAATGAAATGGAATCCTTGTAGAGGATTCCATCTAATTTTTCTTTGTTTGGTTTCATAAGAAAAATAGTAAGGAAAATTGTTAGAAATACATTTCATTTTCCATGATCATGGAAAGTTTCATAGAAAATATGTAATAAAATATCAAATTTTCATCACTTCATACGTTGAATTTGATGAAAAAAATTATTTATTTGAGATACATTGAATTTAATTGGATTGATTTGTTATAGATAAGAATCACATTTTTCATTCAATTTCCACCTAATTTTCTTTCCCTCTTATTTTTCATTTAAACCAAATAAAAGAATTTTACTAATTTTCCAACAAATTTTCCTTTCCGTCATATTTTCCCAAACCAAACACAACCTAAAGGGTTCAAAATTTTCATTTTCTTTGCGTAACAGATGAATAATTTTGTGTAGCTACGAAGTGCGGTGGGAACAGGCGCGACCAGTTCCCGCCGGGGAACATGTTCATAGCAGTCGGAGAGGGATTGTGGGACAACGGAGCGGCGTGCGGGAGGAAGTACAGGCTGAAGTGTCTGAGCGGGAGCAACAAGCCGTGCAAAGGCGGGACAATCGACGTCAAGGTGATCGATTTCTGCCCCAAATGCTCTTCCACCATTGTCATGTCCAACGACGCCTTCTCATCCGTTTCCAACGCGAGCGACAGAATCATCGTCGAATACATTCAGTAAGCAATCCCCAATCAAATTTCCGCTTGTAACTCCTGGCTCCGAATTGATTGAACATTGCGTCTTTGCAGGTTGTGATGGTGATGCTTCCATGTCTTCTATTACATACGATTTACTATACGGTTCTTTCCGGCTTGAGCCTATAAAACTCATTATATGTAATTTTCAGTTCAGCTCGATTCGATTTCGATATAAAAAATCGATTATAGTCATCCAAGATCACTGCTTAAATTGTAAACAAATATTTATTTCTAGTAATTTCCAACATTTTCTTGATAAGGGTTGATGACACATACATGACGTCGGGACGTTTAGCAACGAAATATAAGTATTTAGCGACGATACGTTCATTTGAATAACCAAATGTGATGTTTAGTTTCGATTTGAACAACGTTAGAAGCGCGATTTCGATTTCAAACATCTCCAGAACACGCGAACTCACAAAGCTCTCATCTTCCTCAGATTTTCACAAATTCGCAAGATACCCAGATCGTTAAATGCTTCTTCGATCAATCAAACCCACTTTCCGATTGATCCGCACATCACCGCCGGTACCAGCGTCGATACCGCCGTCATCGATTTCACTCGCGCCTCATTCGTCGACCGTAGTTAATCCAAGAGGCGCGGAGCAGCGCTGCTTGGCGCTCTTCCAGCAATCCTGCGACACCTTCCCGAAGCTCCTCCAGCTCCAAGCTCAGATTCTCAAACTGGGTCTCGCCAACAACCCCTTAGTTCTAACCAAGCTCGCGTCCACGTGTTCGGAGCTCAAGCTCATCGACTACGCTTGCGCGATTCTCTTCGCTCCCGACGCGGACACGAGCTTGTACGACGCGTTTCTGTTCAACACGATTATAAGGGCTTATGCGCAGACGAGCGGGAGTAAAGAAGTGGCGGTGGCGGTTTACGGGCTGATGAGGGTTTTCGATGTCTTGCCGAACAAGTTCACGTTTCCGTTCGTGCTCAAGGCGAGCGCCGGAGTCGGGGAGGCCGGGCTGGGGAGGGCCGTGCACGGCCAACTTGTGAAGTTTGGGTTCGCCGGAGATGCTCACGTGGACAACACTTTAATTCATATGTATGGGAGTGGGGGTGATGAAGATGTGGAGGCTGCGCGGAAGGTGTTTGATGAAATGTCTGACTGGAGTTTGGTTACTTGGAGCGCGATGATCGGAGGGTACGCCCGGGCAGGGAGGGGATTAGAGGCTGTGGAGGTGTTCAGGGCGATGCAGACGGCTGGAGTTCGGCCGGATGACGTGACGATGGTGTCGGTGCTGTCGGCTTGCAGCGAATTGGGCGCAATAGAGTTGGGGAAGTGGGTCGAATCGTACGTTGAGAAGGAGGGGATTCGGGAGTCGCTCGAGCTGAGGAATGCGTTGATTGATATGTTCGCCAAGTGCGGGGATGTGGACAGGGCGGTGAGGGCGTTCAGATCAACGCAGGGTCCAAATATCATGTCGTGGACTTCGCTGATCGTGGGTATGGCCATGCACGGTCGCGGCGAGGAGGCTATCTCGCTGTTTGAGGAGATGGTAAGGGCCGGGTTTGCTCCGGATGATGTGGCGTTCACCGGGCTGCTTTCGGCTTGTAGCCACTCGGGGCTGGTCAACAAGGGCCGCCGCTACTTCGCCTCCATGACTCAGGATTTCGGCCTGGTGCCCAAAATCGAGCATTATGGCTGCGTGGTGGATCTGCTCAGCAGAGCCGGGCTAGTAGATCAGGCGATAAGGTTCGTCCAGGAAATGCCGATTGAACCCAACCCGATCATCTTACGGACTCTGATCAACGGCTGCCGCGTCCACGGACAACTCCAGCTAGGCGAAACCATAACAAGCCAGCTGATAAACTCCGAACCGATGCAGGAGACAAACTACATTCTCCTCTCCTACATCTACGGAAAAATGTCTCACTGGGAGCGGAAGACCAACATCCGACAAGCCATGGAGGAGAAGGGGATGAAGAAGACTCCTGGGAGCACGAAAATCGAGCTCGGTGACGAAATCCACGAATTCGTCTCGGGGGACAAGAGTCACCGACAGTACCACAAAATCAACGAGATGGTGGATGAGATGGGGAGGGAGATGAGGCGAGCCGGATTCGCCCCCACCACAACCGAGGTCTTGCTTGACATCGACGAGGAAGACAAGGAGGACGCTCTCAACCGGCACAGCGAGAAGCTCGCGATCGCGTTCGCTCTGCTGAACACGCCTCCGGGGACGAGCATACGGATGGTGAAGAACCTGCGAGTCTGCGGCAACTGCCACTCGGCCACAAAGTTCATATCAAATATATACAACAGAGAAATCATCGTCAGAGACAGAAAGAGGTTTCACCATTTTAAGGATGGCGTGTGCTCGTGCAATGACTTCTGGTAACAACCAAAGAGCGTTCAAAAAAGATTTAGCGACTAGATTCATCTGGGAAAATGTCGTAGCTAAAGATGCGATAAATGGGATATAGCGACGGAGGCCGAAGTGTACGGGAATTGGGCCGCAGGCCCAAAGCATGCGATGGTGTGCTGCGCAAGTCATCATCTTCCCCTCCTGCGGAAATCGAAGAAGATGAAACATGTCGAACGCACGGTAGAATGATTCGTTTTCCAGTCGATGAAATCACGATGCGTCAGATGCTCAGCTTCGCTTCATATATAGTGTTAACTGATCCGCACAGGAAAATGTCCGATCGCGGTTCGTTCGAGCTTTGCGCGGGAGCGGGTTTCGGCGATCTGAGAAATCTCAGATTCGAATTCGCCGGTACGTGCTGAGATTTGAGTTCAGAATTTTGATTTCGAAGGCTTCCTGTTGTTTCATCATCGATAATTTCTGAATTTTCAATTTTTGACATTTTAGGGTTTGAGGTGCCATGGCCAGGCATCTACTTCACGGAAGCATTCTGGCGACGATTTACGGGGTTGATAAGTTGCACTATGGCTGTGGATTCGGTCCTCTGAGCAAGGTACATCAGCAATTGAATTTTCCTATTTTTGAATGAATTTTTATCTCTAGCAGCTAAGCAATTTGCCTGGGAATTCATTAGATTATTCAGATCTAAGAATTTTTATTTTTATTTTTTTTAAAAAAAATCGTCTTACTGCCGATGTTGTGAATTTATGTGATGATTTTACGGTATGGAAACGCTGTTGCAATGTAGAACATGGGGAAGAGATTGATCGTCGGAGTGAAGAAAATGGTGCTATGCCGGCCGGAGGTAACTGTCTGTATGTGCTGTTTACCGAGATGGAGTTTTCTTCACCGGTGAGGTTTAGCTGATCTGGGTTACCTTACCTGTTTCAGTAATCTATCTTTCTGTTTTTATGTGGAAGATTGTTGGGACGAGGCTGTATGCTACGATCGACTTGGACAAGGTGAGGCTTGGGCGAACGAGGATGATAAAGCACGAGCGCTCGAGGCCGCAGTGGGACGAGCCGTTTTACATATACTGCGCGCATTTGGCATCTCACGTGGTATTCACCGTGAAGGATGATAACCCGATTGGGGCGACGCTCATCGGGAGAGCTTATCTGCCTGTCAAGGAAATCATACACGGAAACGAGGTGGATAGGTGGCTGGAGATACTGGACGAGGACCGTAGGCCTATCCAGGGCAGGTCGAGGATCCACGTCAGGCTGCAGTTCTTTGAAGCCACGGCGGATAAGAACTGGTCGAAGGGAATAGCGAGCCCTCAGTTTGAGGGCGTGCCGCATACGTACTTCAACCAGCGGCAGGGCTGCCGAGTGACCTTATACCAGGATGCACACGTCGCTGACGATTTCACTCCCAGGATCCATCTTTCTGATGGGAGGTATTATGAGCCTCATCGGTGCTGGGAGGATATATTCGATGCGATCAGTAAAGCGCGGTATCTGATTTATATCACGGGGTGGTCTGTTTACACTAAGATCACTCTTGTGCGTGACCCGAGGCGGCCGAAGCCTGGAGGTAATCTCACCCTGGGCGAGCTGCTGGTGAAGAAAGCGAACGAAGGCGTGAGGGTTCTTATGCTCGTCTGGGATGATCGGACTTCTGATGATGTGTTTAAGAAGGACGGCTTGATGGGGACACATGATCAGGAGACTGAGGAGTATTTACGGAACACGAATGTCAGGTGTTTCTTGTGCCCCCGGAATCCTGACGGCGGGAGAAGTCAAGTCCAGGGGTTCGAAGTTTCCACACTGTTCACTCACCACCAGAAATCCATAGTTGTGGACAAGGAGGCTCCTGGCGGAGGTTTTCAGAATCGGAGGATTGCGAGCTTCGTAGGCGGTATCGATTTATGCGACGGGAGGTATGACACGCAGGATCACCCCCTTTTCCGGACTCTGGGGACAGTTCACCACGACGACTTTCACCAGCCCAACTTCACCGGATCGTCAGTCGCGAAAGGAGGGCCGAGGGAGCCTTGGCATGATATTCACTGCCAGCTCGAGGGACCTGTCGCCTGGGATGTGCTCTACAACTTCGAGCAAAGATGGCGAAAGCAGGTCAGGAACAGTGATCTTCTTACCAGGGAACTGAATGACTTTGTTCCTCCGGCCACGCCAGTCGTGATGCCGTCAGACCCCGAGACCTGGAACATCCAGATATTCCGATCCATCGACGGTGGAGCCGTTACTGGCTTATTTGACGCGATGGCCGGACCAGGAAGCCACGCCGCTGCTAGTCGTACTCATAGTAGTAGCACCCCCGTTAGCCCCCAGGTCGCATTTGCGCTGGGACTCGCCAGCGGCAAGGACAGCACGATCGACCACGGGATCCAGGATGCGTACATCAACGCCATCCGCAGGGCGAAGAACTTCATCTACGTTGAAAACCAGTACTTCCTCGGAAGCTCCTACGACTGGAAGTCGAAAGACATAAATACTGCAGACGTAGGCGCGCTGCATTTGATACCCAAAGAGCTCTCGTTGAAAATCGTCAGCAAGATTGAAGCTGGGGAACGGTTTACTGTCTACGTCGTCATCCCCATGTGGCCGGAAGGCATACCTGAGAGCGCTTCCGTGCAGGCGATACTAGACTGGCAGCGGAGGACGATGGAGATGATGTACACCGACATAAACGACGCTCTCAATAGAAAGAACATCTACGGCGCCAATCTCAGAGAGTACTTGTCTTTCTTCTGCCTCGGAAACCGAGAGGCGAAGAAGCCCGGAGAGTACACGCCTCCAGAGCAGCCACCGGTTAACAGCGATTACAGTCGAGCTCAGCAGTCCAGGCGCTTTATGATCTATGTCCACGCCAAGATGATGATCGGTACGCAATCGCTCTATTCAAATTTTTACAAGAGTGGGATTTGAACATACGCACGGTTGATCCACTCATTTTCATGTGATCTTTCAGTGGATGATGAGTACATAGTGATCGGGTCAGCCAACATCAACCAGCGATCAATGGACGGCGGGAGGGACACGGAGATCGCCATGGGAGGCTTCCAGCCCTACCATCTCTCGACCGCCACGCACTCCCCCAGGGGCCAAATCCACGGCTTCCGAATGTCGCTGTGGTACGAGCACCTAGGCATGTTCCTGCAGGACTTCCGGCACCCGGAAAGCCTGGAATGCATTCGCATAGTAAACGAGCTGGCCGAGGAGAACTGGGCCGAGTATGCCCGGTCAGACGACCGCGACCTGGACCTCCCCGGCCACCTCCTCCGCTACCCCGTCCAGATCACGCCCACCAACGTCGGGAGCGAAGTCATCGCGAAGATCTCGCCGCTGCCGGGCCTCCAGTTCTTCCCGGACACCACTGCTCCGGTCTTAGGCAAGGCGTCTGAGCTGCTCCCTCCAATTCTAACCACTTAAATTATTATCTATCTCCTCCGTCGTTTACAAATGCTCAAAAATGATCCACGTAACATTATTGCGGCAAAGCTGATGCTCTTCTGTCAAAAATCTCACTACTTTATTTTTACTTCTTATTGATAGTAACAAACATACTTACACCGTCCTTGTATTTAAATATCATTAAAGAAAAAATTATTTATAAGGTTTTATTTACTTTTTACAATCTACCTTCATTCTATCACCTACTGTATCTCAAAAATAAAAATAAAAATATTTATTATATCCCTCATTAAAATAAGGTATTCGATATGAATCACATAAAAAAAAATGAATGAACAATTATTAAACAAAAACACTAACATCTAGGTGCGACTGATTACAAATTAAACTGCTTATTCAAGAAATAAAATCAAACCAAGATATTTGGTACGGTTTAATTCAATTTAATTTGTAAATTTCATTGTTCGATTTTACACTTCTATTATTTAGGTTTTACGAAGTAAGCTTTTATGTCATCTTTTACATGTCACTTAATCGATTTTTTTTATTCACTTTTATTTGTCACTTAACAATTTTCAATGCGTATTTAATATCAACAAATACCTTAAAACGTCAAACATTAATTATTTTTTTATCATACTCCCCTCTGTCCTCTAATACATGTTTTGATTAAGGTTGATTTGAGTCGATTAAGATGAAATTAATACTAACGGTTGAACAAATTTAATAAGTAGGTGGTTAATATTTTTTTGAAAAAGTTCGTGCAAAAAGTAAAATTGTTAGATGATTACTGGTGAGGAATGTATTTTTTATTGATTATGATAATGAAGTAATTAATGTTTGACATTTTAAGGTAGTTGTTCATATTAAATACGCATTGAAAATTGTTAAGTGACAAGTAAAAGTGGACAAAAAATTCGGTTAAGTGACATGTAAAAGAGAACAGAGGGAGTAATCAATAAAAAATCATTCATCACCAGTAATAATCTATCAATTTTAATTTTTGCACGATTTTTTAAAAACAAAAACACCAATCACTTACTCATTAAATTTTTGCAATCGTTAGCATTTACTTCACTTTAATCTACTCAAATTAACCTTAAACGACATATATTAGAGGCCGGAGGAAATAAACTTCTATAATATACCGATTTACTTTATCTCAATTTATGTGAAAGTATGATATGTGGTGAATATTTTTTTTTTTGCATGATTCTTTTATTACCTTAAATTATGAATGAAATATTAATTTGCTGACTCTGGTCTGGTGTGAGCAAATATTACATCATCTAATTCAAAAATTAGCAATCAAAAGACATTATTACAATGATTAACGGTGCTTATCAACCGCCACTCGTAATATAACCTTAACACTCATTACAAGAGGAATCAAAACGACTGTCTGTTTAAAACAATGATTAGATTAAATCATTGAACTAAATCATCATTACTACCCAGTGGATGACATACTTTAATTTAAGGGATAAAATTCAAAAGGGGCTCTGAAACTATCACTACTTACTCAATTGCGGTCAGAACTACCACGATTTCCAAAAAGGGTGCGATGAAAAAAAAATTAACTGATTTTCTAAAATAAAATTTACCATTACATTTCTAACCTAATATTATTATAAAACTTAGATTTGTGTGCGAAAATTACGTCATTTGGTTATCAAAATAAATTATATCATTTTGCGGCACATAAAGAAAACGACGTCTTTTGATAACTAAATAACGTAATTTGCGCACACAAATCTAAGTCTTATAATAATATTAGGTTTGAAATGTAATGGTAAACTTTAATTTAGAAAATTAGTCCAATTTTTTTTTCATTGCACCCTTTTTAGAAATTATAGTAGTTCTAACTGCAATTGGATAAGTGGTGATAGTTCAGGGCCCCTTTTGGGTTTTTCCCCTTAAATTAATCTAATTCCATTAAATTTCATTTTCATGCAACTTTCCGCCTCCAATATCCGAACCATTCATCTTCTCCAATTTATTATTTCCCAGTGACTGCAGAGCTCCCCCCTCGCTCCAATGGATCGTCGCCATCGCCGTCCCGCTCAGCAGCCCCGGCCCCGGCCCTGATCCGTCGTCTGTCCGTTCTCCTCGCTTCGGACAATCGACTCAGATCGACGCTGCATATTTATGCCCACTCCTGGTGCTGACCTTTTTGAAAACCCTAGCTTTTGCGATCAGGTGAGCTGTTGCCGTCAGTGGATTTTGCATTTTTGCGCGCCGAAATCGATACGTTTTGTTGGGTGATTTTGGGATTTGGGATTATTGGATGCAGG
The DNA here is from genome assembly GCA_002312845.1 of Kalanchoe fedtschenkoi. Classification (NCBI taxonomy): domain Eukaryota; kingdom Viridiplantae; phylum Streptophyta; class Magnoliopsida; order Saxifragales; family Crassulaceae; genus Kalanchoe; species Kalanchoe fedtschenkoi. The sequence continues at coordinate 2,460,724 of NQLW01000032.1, read as the reverse complement.
CGGTGGAGCTGAGTCGGGGTTGAGGAGTATGACGCGAGTCTGTGCGTGCGTTGTTGCATCGATTGGATATCTACTTGCGTGCATGGGGTGGGTTTTGGAATTATTATTTTTTGTTCTGTTGCTTTCAACTTTCAAGCTGCTTTGAGCTGTTGGCTGTGTCTGGTTTTTCTGATGATGTTGCGGAGGCTGCAAAATTGACGCTCTATGAATTCATTAGGAATTGTTCCTCACTGATTTCATCATTTTATCGCTTTGATTCTTGTGTGATTGTGTGTAGTTTTATGTATAGGGCTGGGATTTTTTGAAGCTCGGCGAAATACACAATTTTTGGCTTTGCTTGTCAATGCAGAGTGAGTTGCGAATATGGCAGGGGAAGTGCCACCAAGATTTTGGGGTTCTTTTAGCTTGTTTTCTTTCTCGTGTTTTTAATTGAGTTTGGCGAGATGTTGAAGTTCAAGGGGAGTGGTTATATGAAGTTTTATGAAGTGGGTCTGTGACTTTGATGCTTGGTAAACGTGATTCCAAGTGATACTCGTCAATGTAAGTCAGGTTGTGAATATGACAGAAGACTTGCCGTCAATATCCTGGGGTTCTTTTAGCTTGTTTTCTTTTTCGTGTTTTTAATTGAGTTTGGCAGCGAGATGTTGAAGTTCATGGGGAACGATTATGTGTAGTTTTATTAAGTGGGGTTGCGATTTCGACGCTTGGTGAAATGTGACTTGGGCATTAGGTGATTTGTGCGAGCTTGGGAACATGACAGAAAGGCATGCTGCCAAGATTTCTGGTCACTGATAGCGTTTTTGCCATGCTATCACTTGAGTTTGGAGGTGATGCTGATTTTTATGGAGATTTAATTTTATCTTGTGGGGATGGAATGTGATTTGCGGTATTAGGAAATTGGTGTGAGCTTATGCATATGACATAAGGCGTGCTGCCTGGTCTTTGGGTCCACTCATTGACAATTAGTTTTGAGTGTGGGTCTAACTTATCTGCATGTATTGATTCCCTAATAATTACTCGCAGTCTTGTTTACAGATGTTGAAAAGGCAATCATTCTGTGGAGTGTATTTTCAAGTGTACAACAGACTATTCCGTGGTGCCTGTGTTATTTCCTTTACCGTTAGCTTGTGCGGAAATTGTTAGAGTAACCTTAAAGTCTCTGATGACGTTACTAATCTTGAAAGCTGATTTCAACAGAGCAGAGGTTGTTTTGGATGCTGTAATAAAACTCCACTGATCACAACTGTGGACAAACCGTCTCAAGGTCTGCCAATACAAGGCCGGACTGTAAAAAGTCTTAATAAATCAGAAGATCTCTGGAGCAGCAGCAGCAGCGCTGTTGACATGGACTCAAATGCTATTCCCTCCCAAGTTAGTGCATCTTCCATCAGCACATCGAGCCAGACACTCGATCCTCATAGCAGCAGCGCCGCAACCATAAATCACGGCAAGTCTTTCATTTACATTCACAAACATCACTTTTTGCTTCCTCGAAATAGACATCTGATCTAGTGGTTAGCCAACAAACATTGTGATAATTTTAGATTTCACTGATATCGCTATGCAATTCTGGTTTTTCGTCGAGGTGACTGGGGTTTGCATCATTAGCGCTAGACTTGGTTACTATTCCAGTCGTTAGACTCACATCCTTATTTAAAATTCACTCCCGTATATACCAAAAAGTTTCTTGAAAAGCTCAGGTGCGTCTTCGATGCAGGCCTGCCACTCTGGAACCAGATAAGACAGCAGTGGATTGGGACCAAAAAAATTCAGAAAGAAACCCAAGTTCGTGAGCCAAGACTAAGGTATACACATATCAATCTATACATATATACCAGTATCGTTGGAGGAGTAATTCTCAACCATTGGGGAGTTGACACGGGTCACTTTTAAAAGTTATATTGATATGTGACAAATATTAATTAGTCGCAAATTTGTTTTGAGTTTTGGTGGTCAAGCTGATACGTGCAGCTCTAAATGGTTGTGTCCACGTAGTGTACTATGTCCACCCAATACTGACTCATCGTTGGAGTATTGAATATTGAATTTGTTGCTTAATCCTGTGACACTGCAACTTTCTTTTAACTTTGCAATTCTAATGGATACACGTATGCTGCTGCAGTTTTCCCTGCGCAGTGGTTCATATCCTGATATTTTCTGTGTCACAGTTGGAAAGCTACTTATGAGAGCTTACTCGGGACCAGCAAGCCGTTTCCTCAGCCTATCCCTCTTCCTGTAAGTGTTCTGCCGGTTATTATTGTCTTGCCGTTTAGCTCCACATTCGTAGAAGGGACACCGGTCATAATCTGCTCCTGATCTCTGCCACAGGAAATGGTCGATTTTCTTGTTCAAGTGTGGGAGCAGGATGGCTTGTATGACTAAGAAGCCGTTGACATTCGCCCAACGGCCACCCTTTCCTCTGCCTGTCTTCTTCCGTCGACACTCACCTCTTGCGTCATAAAGATTCAGAAAAAACTGCTTCGATAGCTTTCAAAATTTATCAGAATATCAGCTATGTTGATCTCCAGTAACAATTACACTCACTGTAAATGGGAAATCAAAATGAATTAATGTGCAATTAGAGATGTTAAATAGAATTAAAAGGGTGTTGATCTGGTGTGTTTTCTAACAATTTTGAAGTTTAAGCTCCGGTAGTATCACATCCCTGGTAGAGTATGAATATGTTGAAAATGTGTGTGAATTGATTCATTCCAAATCGAATTTTGCTATGAAAAAATGTTAATAATTTGCGCTGAATTAATTCAGATTGATATTCTAATGTCAAAATGAATGGAGATGTGTGTCAGCGTGATCATTTACTGAGGTCACATAAGAATCAAAATCACACAAGTTGCTTATGAAATGAATGATGGACCCATCTAGTTGGGTTCACAGAAGAATAAATGGGCAAAAAGGAGCCAATAAGAGTCTTGATCCACCACTGAACCAATCAGCCAAGTGGCCCAAGTGGTCTATTTCTATACAATATCAGTGCATAATTTGTATACACAAATACGTACTCAACACAGATGCATGACCATGCTTATAGGTGAGTTGGAGGAGGTGCATGTTGGTCTAAATTTATGTAATAATCTCATTGGAAAGTGTATAATAAGTCATGTTGAAGAACTTTCATAATGACTTCCTTTCCCAACTTGATGATGCTCTCTTGATATTATCTTTTGATTCATTTTAGTGTGATTGATTGTAGAAAAAGGGTGAGACTTTTTTCCTGACTTATATTTTGAATCCAAATTCTGCAGGATAAGAGTTGATTTCTTACCTGAGTTTAAAATTCAAGCGTTGATGATTGAGTGTGTTTTCTTTACGTGTATGAAAGAACTTATTAGTTATTATCATTTGTTATTCAACCTTCAAAGGCAAGGTTCTTAATTAACAATACACAATGAGTGAAAAACACAAATGATGGATTTGCTTGGATGATGAGGGTGGAGACACAGGAAGAATCTCAAGTGGGTCAATGCAAGCATGCTACCATCTTATTATGTTCCAATTCATAATTTTTTTTTCCATTTAAAGGTGTTGTTCAAAATGATTGTGTTTTTTTGAACTGAATTGAATTCAAGAATGATACACATTAGACTTAACATTTTTTAGGGTAAGCATTTTACCCCAATCTCCATACCACTTGGCCATAACCCGGATGTCATATAAAATCTTTATTAACAAAAAGCAATTTAGCCGCTAAAATGAATGTAAAACTATGTAAAGTTGAACAAAAATGAATTGAACCGAATCAATAAAAGTCCTGATCCACCACACAGAATGAACAAATCACCCAAGTGGTCTATTTCTACACAATATCAGTGTGCAACTTACATACACAAATGCTCAACACACATGCATGACCATGCTTATAGGTGAGTTGGAGAAGGTGCATGTTGGTCTAAATTTATGTAGTAATCTTACTGGAAGGTGTATGGCAAGTCTTGTTGAAGAATTTTCAGTATGGCTTCCTCTCCCAACTTGATGATGATCTCTCTCTTGTTGTTGTTATTATTATTATTTTAATTTAATGTGACTAATAGACAAATAGTGTATTGGTCTGGTGGTTGAGATGTTGATTTAACAACTCAAACCTTCCAGATTCGAGCTCTGTGATTGGAGATGCGCGTGAGCTGGTTCGCAACGAATCTAATTCCATTATCAAGATGGAAGAGATGTATGATTCCCATAAAAATGATGAAAGTTAGATTCTTGATTCAGATTTCAAATCCAAACTCCATGATGGTAAAAAGGGCAAGAGTGTTTCCTTATCCAGGTTTCAAATCCAAACAATTTAAGGCTTTATTGTTTTAGGAAAAATTTGATGGAAAATAAAATTTGTGAGAAAATAAGAAAGAAAGTTTGTAGGAAAACTATATCAATAAAAAATTATTTAAAATAAAGAAATTTTTAGCATTTTCCTACCATTTTTTATCTCTAACCAAATAAGAGAAAATAAGATGAATTCCATTAGAGAATCCACTTTTCCCCAAATTTTTCTTTGCACCAAATTTCCAAAAACCAAACACATCCTAATGGTTGAGTGTATGGGAAAAATTTATTAGTTATGCTCCTATGTTACTCAATTTACGAAGGTAAAGTTTTTACTTACAATATACTCCCTCTGTCATCTTTTACATGTCACTTAACTGAATTTTTTTGTCCACTTTTACTTGTCACTTACCAATTTTCAATGCGTATTTAATATCAACAACTACCTTAAAATGATAAACATTAATCACTTCATTATCATAATCAATAAAGAATACATTTCTCACCAATAATCATCTACCAATTTTACTTTTTGCACGAACTTTTTCAAAAAATTGTTAATCACCTACCTATTAAATTTGTTCAACCGCTAGCATTAACTTCATCTTAATCTACTCAAATTAACCGTAAACGATATGTATTAGAGGACGGAGGGAGTACAATGTGAAGACAAACATATGAATGTGTGTTCTTCCTGAATTAAATTCAAGAGTGATGCACGTTAGACTTAATTTTTTTTGGATAAGAATTTCACCCCTACCTTTCATCATGCAAACTCATTATTGACAAGGCAAGTTAGCCGCCAAATTAAATGTAAAACTTTTATAAATCGAACAAAAATGATTTGATGGAAGATTGTGATCTTTCACTTACTAGCGCACCCTTACTCCACATAATCTCGATCGTTGGATGAATAGTTATCAAAAGATATGAACGGTTTATATATTCGGAAGGTTTTCATTCGATCAATTCTCCACATATAAATATATAGAGATTGTTTAAGGCTTTGGGGTGGTGGGATTAATAATAACATTCATCTAATCCAGTCTCGAATTGGGAAACTTCTAGCTAGCTGTCCACCATCAATCCTTAAAAATGTCATAACAGTACAAGGAATGGAGTCATTAGTACACAATTAGACCCACCTAGAGCAACTACAATATTTCAACTTTCTTGGGTAATGTGAGAGAGCTTAATTAGCTTATTTGAAGCTCTACTATCTCCACTAGTGTCTTGACACCTTCAACCCCTCATCAAGGCTCATCAATTGGTAGATTCATACACTTCTGATTGCTGAGTATGTACTAAGAGTGCACCCAGTTGGAGACACCAACTAGGAACTTTCCAAGATCACACCCATCCAAACAAATATGCAAGTTACCCAATCAATTCACCTCAAATCTACACAAGTATGATATTATTCAACTGATCAGTGCATGAGACAAATAAATAATACACTCACTAATACCACATCCCATCCAAAATCGGTTGTCGAACTTGCACTAAATGTTGACGATTACAAAAAAATACTAATGAGTTTGAATCATATTTAAAAATATTCAATATTTTTCATAAAGAAGTGCCCAGTTTTTTTACACAAAAATGTGTCTCAATCATAAAAAAAACAATTCTAATAAAGAAAACACGTCTCGTTTTCAAGCTACCACATCATTTATTCAGGTTGGATAAAAAACACGTCTAATCTTATTAATTGAATCAACATCTTATCAGTTAACACAATAATTTAGCTCCAAATCCAATGTAATACCACACTAACCTTTGTGGATACTTAATTTCCATGAATGAATGAGGCCTAAAGGTCAATTTCGTTACGGACGTGACAAAGTAGGATGAAGAAAGGAAGGAAGAAAAAACAGGTGAAGGGATTCATTCATGTTGGGAACATTCAAGGTATGTGGATGATACATTGTATCCAACAAACCCTCACCTTTTTTTTTATGACAAATCTCAACATTCACACATAAGATATCCACATGTTGCATTCCCACCCCCCATTTTTTTTTTAAATAATAAATCTAAAGTCTGATGACAACATGGCATAAAAAAAGGGAAAACAAATTGGTGGATTCACAAGATCCTCTGAATTTGGTACCAAGTTTCAATCTTTCTTAGAAAATCAAAGGATTACGTTTTAAAAAAAATCACAATCTTGCATGAGAAATTAAATTAAAAAAAATTGATTTGTTTTATTTTTTGGATTATTTTGGGTTTGCTTTTTATACACATTCATTCACCCAACCAAGACCCATTTCATTCTCCCTCTCCATTCATTCCTCTTTTTGCCCTCTTCCGGGGTTGTGCATCTCTCTTTGATTTCGCTGATTTTGATGCGTTCGGTGCTTAAAGTTGGTGCCTTGCTGTTGATTCCAGCTTCGGTCGTGTTCAAGATCTCAGCTTTTTTGGCTCTCGTTGGAGGGTTTTTGGGGGTTGAACAGCAGCGTCAGCAGTCGGTGGCTGTGGATTCTGAGAATCACCCATGTCGACAATCGTCAATTACAACGGTAAAGTCTTCATCTTTGGCTGATTGGACATGCGGGTTTTGCGATTAGGGTTAGATTTTGTGGGTATGATGAGGATTTGGGATGTGGCTAGGGATTGTGTGGTTGTGTGTTATTTAAGGGTTGGGGGTTTGGTTGTATGAGAATCTGAGTTTTTTTTTTTTGGGTATTGAGTTTAGCTTAGCTTATGGCGGGCCCTCTTAGATGATATTCAGTCAGGATAGAGGTTTGTATGACTGATATAAGCTGCTGATTAGGTGATTTCTAGGCTTGTCTGCTTCATGTTCTTTGATTTAAGGTTTAGGTAGATTTGTGCTGTTTGCCTGTGAGTTGTGGCACTGAAGCTGGTTGATCTATTGAGCTGATGATGAGTCGAATCGGCTTTGGTTTTCAGGAACTGATAGTTTCTACCCTGGTGGATCCTTGTTTGCGAATTATAAGGATTCGAGCCAGCTTTTGTCCCTCGGCCATCATCAAGGGGACGTGTATTTCCCACCTTGCAAGAGATCTCGCTCAGTAGCGCCTTTCGCGTTCAGGGGAGACGGATTGGAAGAGAAAACACGAAGAGTTTCAATTGAAATTCTGCCTGACGAGTGCCTTTTTGAGATCTTCCGACGGTTGCCTGGAGGTCAGGAGAGGAGCGCGTGCGCCGGTGTCTCCAAGCGGTGGCTTACGCTTCTAAGCAGTATTTGTAGAGATGAGTTGTGCAGCGCTGAGTGTCAGGATGATGAGGGCGAGGGATTTCTTTCTAGATGCTTAGAGGGGGAAAAGGCCACAGATGTTAGGCTCGCGGCTATCGCAGTTGGATCCGGTTTTCGTGGAGGACTGGGCAAGCTTTCAATCCGTGGCAGCAACTCGTTACGGAAGGTGACTGATTCAGGTCTTAAGGCGATCTCTCGCGGCTGCCCGTCGTTGAAGGCGCTTTCTTTGTGGAGTGTGCCGTCTGTCGGAGATGAGGGCCTTTGTGCCATCGCCAACGGCTGTTCCTTGTTGGAGAAGCTTGATATCTCTCACTGCCCTGCAATCACCAACAAGGCTTTGATTTCAATTGCCAAAAGCTGCGGTAACCTGTCCGCCTTGAGCATTGATTCTTGTGCCAATATCGGAAATGAAAGCTTGCAAGCCCTTGGCCGTTACTGCCCCAATTTGAAATCAATATCTATCAAGGACTGCCCTCTTGTCGGAGATCAAGGTATCACGGGTCTGTTTTCAGCTGAGTCACAAGCCCTTGCAAAGGTCAAGCTTCAGTCTTTACCCGTTACTGACATGTCACTGGCTGTGATCGGACACTACGGCAAGATGGTAACTGATTTGTACATCTCTGGCCTTCGAACCGTCAACGAGAAAGGATTTTGGGTTATGGGTAGCTGTCAGGGTTTGCAGATGCTCAAGTCCCTTACGATCGCGTCTTGCCAAGGAGTCACTGACTTGGGGCTCGCCGCGATTGGAAAGGGTTGCCTGAATTTGAAACAGCTGTGCCTCCGCAAGTGTGCGCTGTTATCTGACAACGGTCTGGTTTCCTTTGCCGAGGCTGCTGGATCACTTGAAAGCTTGCAACTGGAGGAGTGCCATCGAATCACCGTGTTCGGCTTGTTTGGTTCGGTTGTAAAAGGTAACGGTAATCTGAAAGCGCTTTCTGTGGTCAAATGCTTCGGAATCAAAGATGCGAGTATTGGATCAGATGTGATGTCCACAGGCGAGTCTCTCAGATCATTGTCGATCCAGAACTGCCCTGGATTTAGTGACGCATTCTTGGCCGTCCTTGGAAAGCTATGTCCTCAGCTCCAATGTTTGAGCTTGAAAAATCTTAATGGAGTCACGGACGCTGGATTCCATACTTTTCTCCAGAGTTGCGAGGCAGGTCTCGTAAAAGTCAGCCTCAGCGGCTGTGAGAATCTCACAGACGGATCCATCTCATCTATGATCAAGTCCAACGGATCGACTCTCGAAGTCTTAAACCTCGACGGCTGCAACAGGATCACCGATGCAACCCTTGCCGCAGTTGCAAACAGTTGCCTTTTCTTGCGTGATTTGGACTTGTCGTCCGCCGCCATCACTGACTACGGTCTCGCAATCTTGGCTGGAGCTAAGCAACTCAATCTGCAGATTCTTTCCATCTCGGGCTGCGCTTCGGTATCCAATAAGAGCATCCCATCCATCCTGAAAATGGGTCGCACACTCGTCGGGCTGAACATCCAGAAGTGCAACGCAATCACCAGCAGCAAGGTGGACAAGCTCGTCGAGCAACTCTGGAGGTGCGACATCCTCTACTAAATTACCTAGTACCTTGTGCCTAGCGCTGTTCGAACCACTCGGGACAAACTTGCAGACCGTGCATCGGAGCGAAGCAGGAATCTCCAGTATTCTACTCACTTTTGGTACCATCGACAACCGGTGACTAGTTCTTTTTCCAGGGACTTGCGACCATTTTTTCCTCTCGACTTTTTTTGCGGATTCTCCGAATCTGTTGCGAGAGCTTTGGTTTCCGTAAATCGGACGCCCCTTTATAGTGGCCGCGCTCATCCCTGAGAATACAGCTACTAGCCGGACTTTTTAGGATTTTGTTACCGGAGATTTTCTACCTCAGCAGC
>NQLW01000032.1:2436006-2450873 GCA_002312845.1 Kalanchoe fedtschenkoi | reverse complement strand
CCGGCTTCTCGCATAAGCTCCTCAGTCAGGGCCATAAGTCGAACAACTTCAGTTTTCACACCAGTTAAATCCACGCTGTTGTCAACTTCGTCACACGTTGAGTTAGCGAAGTGGCTACCGTCATTGACCAGATTATACGCTGGTTTTAAGTCATTCTCAGACTCAGGGATCCAGCTAGATCTGTTCAGAAGCTCCCTACTAAGCTCCGTCAGTTTAGAGAGCGCAGTGGTTGCGGCTTGGACTTCCAGCTGTGCAGCCTCGAGTTGGAGCGTCTCAAGGGCCAAGTCGCCAATGCTTTTCTCACCAATCCTCTCTTGTGCTAACGCATGAAGCCTTCTCAACTCCTCAGCCTCTTGCGCAATTTCAAGCTTTGCTGTTCTTAATTCTTTCTCCCTCGCATCTAGCTGTTCGCGAATAAGATTTAGTTCTTCGTCTTTCATTGCTAGAGCCCTTTGTGAAGCAAGAACCTCCATTTCTTTCGTTCTCGAATTTTCTCTCGTTGTCGTAATCTCAGCCTCAAGCTGTTTTCTTTCATATATAATCTCACTTGATGTTGTCTCCGTGAAGTCTTCGTAACGACTCAAGACACCACCACAATCTTCATCCTTAGTTGATGCTACCAGCTCATTTGTGAGATCCACTATGCGTTGTACAACATTTTCAGCATCCGCGCATTTCAGCTTTGAGTCGCTGAGCTCGTGCTGCATCACTTGAAGGTGGGCATCTTTTTCCTTCAGCATACCAGAAGCTTGGACTAGCTGTTCTTCTTTGCTCGACACGAGCATCTTCAGCTTTAATACCTCTTTGTTTAATTCCTCCAACCTTTCACTCGCACTGATTAGTTCTGCATCTTTCTCCTTCAAGATGAGATTCAGCGAAGATTGTTTCGACTGAAGGTGCTGGATTTCCACTTTAGCCTCCGCTAGTTCAGACTCTTTGAGCTGAAGACTATTAAGCACTTCGTCCAGTTGCTTACTTTTTCTATCTAACTCCTCCTTCAGTATAGACTTCTCCTGCAAAGCTTGCTGAAGATTAAATTTTTCGTTCTTCAAATCCACTTGCAATTCTTCCACTACTTGTTTCTTCACAGAAAGTTCATCTTCAAGCTCCCGGTTTCTAGCCTCGGCAACTCTTAGCTTGACCTGCTCACTCTCCACTTCTAAATGAGCATCTCTCAAGCTCCTAATGTAAGACACGATGCTTAATTTTTGATCTTCAAGTTCTGCTAAATGACTTTCCAGAAGCAGCTCCTGGGACTTCATTTTTTCCCTAGACGAAGAAAGCGACCTCTGAGAAGCAACCAACTCAGACCTGACATCCGCAAGAAGCTTTTTTACTTTTCCGAATTCTTCCAAACTTTTGTTAGTTTCTTCCATATTCCTCGATGTTATCTCTGCAAGTTTCTTCAATTCTTCATGGACCACAAAGTATTCCATCGCCCGCTTCTTCAAATTTATCTCTGCGAGTTCGAGCTTCTCTTCATCTCGCGTATGTAGTTCCAATGATACTTCTAGCTGCTTCTGTTTCTCCTCTACCATTTTACGAAGATCTCGTATCTCAAGGTCCTGTTTCGTGATAACTTTATTGGCCTCATTCAACAGCTGAGCCTTTGATGCAAGTTCGAAATTCATACCGGTCAATTCCTCACTTTTAGCGGCTAATTCACTTCTTATTCCATCCAATTCCTGTTGCTTACAATCGAGAGATGACTGTGCGGCAGCTATATGCTGATCTCTCTCTTTTATATGGAGCTTTAAATCCTCAATTTCCCTGGTTTTAGAAGCTAAGTTCAGATTAGCATTCCGCAATGCATCTTCTAGCTGCTCATGCTTATAAGCGATAGCAGCTATTTCCTTCTCCCGCCGCTCCAAATCCTCCTTTGCGCGCTCCAGTTCAGCATGCTCCAACAATACCATCCTCTCGGCATCTTGCAAATCCTCTTCCTTATTCTTCAACGCGACCAGCGCAGCGTGAAGATCTGACTCCAAATTCTCGAGGTTAAAACCCAACTGTAAATCCTCAGGATGACGAGATTCTTGGTTCATCTGCTCTTCCAGTTTCTGGGTCTGTGCAAACAGCCTCTCCAGAAGAATTCTTGTAGGTTCAGTAGCTCCACTGTCATTAGTCCTCGCCTTTCTATCACCTAAGACTGAACTAATTGTCAACGTAAAGTGCCCTCTAACATTGGGGATTGGCGAAGCCAACCTTTTCTGCTTTCTGCTGAGTCTCGAAGAGCACACCTGCAACGTACACAAAATATGAACCAGTTACTCTTAAATAACAAAAAGCTTTACTCTCTGCAGGCAAGACACTTAAGCTATACATCCGAGATACCATTTTAATCAATGAATCTGGAATATTGATTTCAACTCAAATCCAAGTATCAACGATAACCTTACAAAATGAAGATGCCAAACAGTTACAACTCTGAGTGAAAACCCTGGCTTCATTTCAACTTTGAGGATTAGATAACAAGAAGCCGAAGATATAGTGTTGGACATGAAAATAATCAAAGCTTACACAAACTCAAACTGTACAGGCGTCAAGCCATGAAGCATATATCACACTCCTGCAATCTTTTACACTTCAAAGAACATGATCCATCACACAATCCATACTCAGATTCTGAAATTACACCAACTGCACCAATAAAACCCTATTCAAACCCAGCTATAACCTATGAACAGTCGACAAAGCTGTGAATCTAACACAAGTAGGTTAAAAATTAAAATCAAAGACTACAATCACTAGCCAAAAGCTCCTTTTTGTATTCTTCCAGTGATTGACAATCAAATTTTGGCTAGATTCTTCAACAAAAAAAATGGAAAAAATATATTAAAAATAAAAAATCATCCAACTCATAATTAAACTGCTATACAGATAAAAGACTCAGAGCACTAAATCCCAAAAATCCAAACTCTAAGCTCAATTCGCGTACCCTAAACAGCTGGCTGGAACATGAAGACGGAGAACTGGCACGAATCGAAGCTGCAATCGTCATCCTTCACCTCCAATTCCGACCCCTGCCTCTTGCAGCGCACATCATACATCAAACTGATTCACACAGACTCGATTCTGAACAAATTCAACCAAACAGCGTATTCCGGAGATGGTCGTAACGCGGATACGGAAACTGATGGTTGAGTGTTTGAGCTGGATGGAAGCAGTAGGATACGTGTCGAAGATGCTAAGGATTACTCACGGGGAGCGCCGAGCTGGAGAAAGCGATTGGAGCGAGCAAGTAGGTTCTCGGATGACGATGAAAGTGCGCACGTTAGTGATTTAGTTTTTCTACACTGATAACGTACGCACTAGTCAGATATGGTGCTGTATGATAGGTATCCATACGGCGTCGTTTCATTGTTTGTTGAAGATTCGGTTCTACCTGACACGTGTTAGGACGTTGAAACTACGACGTTTTATTCGGACGGAATTAATGAAGCCTTGTCGTTTACCAACTACCAACCTAACAGGCAGCGCAACAAGACTTTTGACCGGGCTTGTAGCCCGGAATGTATGATGTGATCGGGCCAAACATTCAGACCCATCTAGCAGCCCAATTTACGGCCCAATTACGGGATGTCGTCTCGTTGCCCGAGATAATCGATTTTTTCTCAATTTAATCGAAAAGAAAAAAGAAAAACAAAAATCTGAAAGCTCCGGCCATGGCGACAATCTGCGGATCGACTGCTCCCGTGCTGCTGCTCTGTTTTGTCCTCGCTTCTTTCCTCGCGATTGCATCTGGGTAAGCTTTTAATTCTTCTCTTCGTGTGATTAGGTCAATTCAATTTTTTTGCGATTTACTGATCTTATTCTTCAATTGAAAGTCTGATGTGATGCCAAGATTCAAATTCAGCTCTGTTGCTTCATTCGTTTGCTTGTGAAGTTGTATGTAGAATGAACACCACAATTTTGCTTCTTATTTAATTACTGAGTTTTTATTTAACGTTTCATAAATTTGTTATGATATGAAGGAGTTGTTGTTGTTAAGATAAGCTTGAAGCATTTTCTTGCGATTTTTCCTGTACAATGAAATGTCAAAATTTATCTTTTCATTATATTTTCAGAATTTTTCTTAAAATTTGGTGTTTTTTTTGTGTGCAGGACTGAGAATGGCTACACGATCAATGGGCGGGTGAAGATCCCGCTTCCAAGTGAGTAATTTTACCTCATTGTAGATTTTGTTGGTTATGTTTATTTTATTTTTTAATGATAGCTTACCCCGGCAGCTGGTCTAGGACAATGATGTTTTACAATAATTTTTAGTGTGATTCGAAGCTCTTAGCTTTGGAATCAGTTTTCTTGGACCTTGCGCAGCTTATTTGATGATTGGTTCTGGTACAACTGCTAGTTGCTGGTCCTCTGAATCTAAAAAATGGGCTTCCAATGTGCAAACTTGCAGCTTTGATAGTGTAACTGTTAGTGTAATGGGATTTACTGTTTTATATGCTTTCCCTGGCACAAACCTTTATGGAATTTGTACGCGTAGCCGTGAAATGTAGGCAGGTTTTGGATATCCGTATTTTTCTATTTTATATTATGCAAGAAATTTTTTATATTCTACCGTCTGAATTGTATGATTGAGTTGTCTACTACTTTGTATTGCCACGTAGCAGATAATCATGGCGGAGAAACTATGGTTTATTGATGTGAACTGCTCTTCACTTTTTATTTTCGTAATTAGTTACTGATATACCTTTCACTGATTTAAAGTACTCTTGCTTGTTCTCAAATCCACACACATGGTATGTTTTGCAGGCATTGGGACGAAAGGATTTGGTCTTCCTGGACAAATATCAAATGCTAAAGTCATACTGAATGGTGGCCAGAGTGTTTCTTTCCTCAGGCCTGATGGCTATTTTTCCTTGTATGATGCTCCTTTCGGTTTGTATGATCTCTAGTTTTTAATTGCATGACAGTGCAATCCACTACTCAATATTCTGTTGTCAGCACAGTTTTGTTTATTTCCAAAGATGATAGAACTTAAACATAGGAGTAGGAACAGACATTGGTCCTGTTTTTCAATGTATAACTATTCTGGCATGTTTTACTTGACAATGTAAATGATTAGCTGCATGTTGTTTTGTAGCCATAATGTGCCAGCAGGGACTCATCTTATTGAAGTGGCTGCGATGGGTTACTTCTTCTCGCCTGTGAGAATCTTCTTCCCTCCACTCTTATCTTATCTCATGTAAGTTGTAGAGACATAATTCTGAAGACTTCACTTTTCGTCATCGTATGTGCAGGTAAGAGTTGATGTAAGTGCCAGAAATCCTGGCAAGATCCAAGCAGCACTAACAGAAAACAGAAGAGGTCTAACAGAATTGGTTTTGGAACCTTTGAGGGAGGAACAATACTATGAGGTGTGCATTCAAACTGAATGCCATGTTTTGTCAGATTTGAGTTCTACTGATTTACACACTCACTGTTTCATGACAGACAAGAGAACCCTTTAATGTGATGTCAATTGTGAAAAGTCCGATGGGTCTGATGATGGGATTCATGGTCATAGTTGTATTCCTGATGCCTAAGCTGATGGAGAATATGGGTAATTCAATGGCCTTGTCCCATTTAATTTTTACCATCAGCTACCCTTGGTCCTCAACTTTCCTATCCATACCATTGCAACCTGGACACTACATTGATTGTAGCTGAATCTCCTAGGACGTTTCTTATGATCTTTTGTGTCTTCATTTCAAATATGTTACGAGACACCGCAAACATGTCAATGACACCCTCATTACCATTTCCGCACGCACATTGATGATGTTTTCTGTCTCGTTGCGACAGATCCTGAAGAACTCAAGCGGGCACAGGAAGATGCGAGAAACCAAGGTGTACCCTCCTTATCAGGCTCCTTGTCAAACCTACTACCTCGCAATTAGATGATCATCCACCACGTCTCCATCCATTAACGCAACTCTTCAAATACTAGAAGCTGCAACTTATTGTACGGAAATGCTACTAGTTCTGAAGTCTGAAAACATAATTTTCAATTCCATGACGTTACATTGTGTAAAGCAATTTGGTACACAGAATGTGATCTGAATGACTTGATATCATCAGACTGACTACATCATCAATGTGAAGCAAGAGTTGCAGGTGGCAATCACCCATGACAGCTAAATCTTAGAATCCCATAACCTCCATTCCTGCTATGGCCTGCTATAGGCAACTTTGAATGCTGAGACAGGCATGAAGACTTGAAGAGCGTGGAAGAGGAAGAAGCTGGTGCAGTTTTGCTGATGGAAATTAATCAGAGGATGTGTAAAACCACTGTGGGAAGGAGTTCCACCAGAGATTCAATATTACAGAGATGATGATCATTAGATTGATGTCTCTCTAGATAGCTGGAATGCTGGTACTTGTTTCTCCTAATAACTTAACAGAAATAGTGGATCAGCTGGTAGAGCTGGATAAGATAGATGGTCAAGTGTTGGGGATGGATGATGATGTTCAGGCTTAGCTCACTATCTTGGCTGCGGCGGATGCATAGCTGACGCTGCTGTCTCGGGTACTCTTGCACTGACTTGACTGCTCGTAGCGCAGGAAGTTGATTTTGATATTTGACGAGCAGTTCTTCAACATCTGAACGCAGCAAAAAATAAGTCATCGTATTTATCTATCAACTAGCAGTCATTAACTTTTAACATTGGATAAGTGTGGATGTGAGGCTAGCCTTACATGGAGAAACACGCTGATAGGATGTCGGCCACAGATGGTATTATCAAACTCCATTAGATACTTTTTGAAAGAATCAGGATCGCCGGTTTCGATGATTTCCATGCCCATCCTGTCCAACACTTCGATGGATTTGTAGATAGCTCCATGCTTTTTGTCATAGTGAGTGTAGTTGAATCTAACATAAAAGAAAATACAAATCAACATAGTTATATAGCTAGATTGAGCTACCAAACTATAAACCCAACGAAACCAAAACGCCATGTAAAATCGACATATTTATCATATCCATAAAAATGAAACCAATTTAAGAGTCCATACCTCGATCCCCAGTGACAGAAATCGGATGACACTGAAAAGAAGTTTGTTGGATCATCGACGTATTTAGCAAGTAGACGCCCATAAAAAGCTTCCTTTTCAGCACTAAGGGCTCCGACTAATATTGGGACAATTTTCACAGAATATCTGTGTATTAGTATCATAGTCAAAACCGTCAGTCAGACAATCAGTGACAGAGCAGTGAAAAAAATTCTTAGTGAAATTGGTTACTAACCCCTCAAAGACTTTGGCTATATATGGCAAGTGCATTTCCATGCTGTGTTCAGCTTCATCCACGCGGATATCCATGAGCTCGAAATGTCCCGTTGCTTTCAACTCCTCGATCACTGATCCAAGGAAGAACTCGAATAGTTAAACTTTGTAGACATTTCAGAGCTTATAAACTGTCAAATCAATGAGCTGAGTGCCATTATGGCCAATGTGCAATCGAAAAACAGCTCAGGATAGGATCTGTGAGTAGAGAGTACCTTCCGCATCAATGGGCAGGTTGCCAATAGGTGTCTCGTACACGGACGCTGTCGAAAGTGCGCATTTTGAAGTGTAGTAGTGATGAGATGGACCGAGAAGAAAGACACGCGAGCTGAATCCAAAAGTTACAGTAGTTATCAGAAATATTAACAAGAGAGGCAAAGCACTGAACTGGAATCAAACGACTAAAACAAGCAATATTGGTTATTAAAAAAAAACTAAAACTAAAAATAAAGCCTCGTACATGTTTGTAGGGTCGATGTTTCCAAAGGCGTAAGCTGCAGCGCGGCCTGAGTAAGAGTATCCTGCATGCCTTTACATTAAACACCAGAGAAATAAAGTTAAGCAAGTTAGAGGCCACCGAAGGCTAGGCTAGCGAATTTACGATATATTTGTTAACTTACGGAGCAATGACTCCTCGCACTTCAGGGGATTTAGAAAGACCAGACGAGCTGAGCCATCCTTCGAGCTCTTTGGATAACTTCTGAGCTGATATCATAACACAATGAGCATAAGGAAAATACTAGACAAACACTTACAAGTTAACAGAAGATTTACCGAAACACCGCAGGCTAAATCACTGAAAAAATAAAGTCCACAGACTCGGGCGTGTCATCATGTCACCCAGCTACATGGAACTCCGACATCGCTATGTCTGAAACTCTTCACTAGAACAGCGAACGAAACTGAAGTTTTCTAAATAACTACCAATTCAATGAAGTCTGTATTTCACCAGGTACCAGAAACCCAAGATTTCGCTAGCAGCTCAAGGGCTTGAAATCAAGCAGGCTAATTCATAACTACCGAATGCACCAAATCAATTCGACAGCTCATCACACTGCCCCAGAATTCACCGACTCAATTATTGCTCTTTTAGCCTAATCCCATGATATCCTCCGGTAAGCAAAGCTACAACCTTTATCGAAAATTGCCCACACCCCACCTCAAAACCCGCATAAAAGCACCCAAATTTCAACCAAATTCGATAAACCGAGGCATAAATTAATGAAAATAGCACAACTGACATCCAAATGTCTGAAAGATCTAGCTAAAATAGCACACAACCCTCAAAGCTGCTTAATAGCTTGGAACTAACTCCAGTCCCTATTTCACCTGAGCTACAAAGCTGATTCACAACCAACACATGCAAACCAAATTCAGACCAACAGCTGGCGTCCCAATGCCCCCAAATCCACCAGCTCAAACAAATCAACCTTACCCTAATCCTAATCCCATTACCCCCCTCCAGTACGCAAAGTTCCTACCTTTGACGAAATTCACAAATACCCCACCTCAAAACTAACACCCAATTTCAACTAAATCAACAAACCGAGGCGCGATCTGATCACAACTGGATTTGATCACAAATGGGGTAATTCGAGTAGAGAGACTCACGATTGTCAGTGTACCACGAGCCTGCATGCGAAGCTCTTCTGACGATTTTGTCCATCGCGATTGGTTGGTAGGACGATGCGGCGGAAAAAGCCTGATCGGGAATCGAGTGGATTGGACGTAGCAGAGAGATCGATCGGTGGATCGGCGAGCTTGGATCTTTCGTACCACCAAATTCTATAATAATTTAATATTAATGACAATTAATTAGAAAAACAATTTTAATTTTTTTTAAAAAAGTAGAATACGTCCATTTGCATTTGTTTTAATCATGTTTTATTTGTAACATAATTGCAGCAAGATAAATAATATCTACCTCAACCAAAAATTTTTGTCCATTTTTATTTTTCACTCAACAATTCTAAAATATTTGTAATTTACAAACAACCTTAAAATAGAATATTAATTTATAAATTTTGAATTTTTCAAGAACAATTTTAATTCACCATCAATATCCTTTTTTTTTTCTCGATCATCTTCTTCATTAATTAACTATCATATTCAGTCATTAATACCTGCTAGCAAATGCGGCCAATCAAAATTTATTTTTAGTTTTTAACATTTCATGATTTAGAAGTATACATTTTATTGACTACAGTATTTATGATGAAATTTTATTCGAATTAGTTGAATTCAACCCAACTAAAATAGTAAATATTTTAAAGAACCGTAAGTTTATAAAAAAAACTATAACCATAAACTTTAAAATATATAAAATGTATTGAATTATTTAATTAATTTGAGAACAAATTCCATCTCCAAAATGGGGATTCAATGTTTGGTGTATCATTTTTTTCAAAAAAAAAAAATAAAAATATTATTGCACCATCATTAATTTTTTCAACTATGATCTAAACTAATCAATTGTCAAAAACAACACAAAAAAATAAAAATATTGAGTTGAAACTTCCTTCTATCCAAATATCTGTTTGAACACACAGCATCTTCTAACACTTTCTGGAACGCTGCTTACAAATTAAGAGAGAAACTCTAGAAACCAAATGTGTGGAACAAAGGAGCGTTTTTACAAAGAATATTTCTGACCGGCAATCCGGCTGTGTAAATATATGGCGAGGCCGACAGACCCTTCCTGTGAGATCCACGCTTGAATCACGGTTGATAGTTATCGATGGGAAATTCGGTGTAGTAATGCCACGGACGGAAGTTTAGATCCAGATGAATATGCGGGTAATATTTTGTTCAGGAGCTCAAATATGCGTAGTCGTGTTTGTCTTCCTTGTCGCCCAAGTTTCCGCTCTTTACAGTCATGGAAAAGACCTGCTTGACGCAGAGGAACTCACATTAGTTGCAACCTCAAGACTGTACGTACTCAGACTCCATCAACTTGCAGTCCAAGATATTTCAAGTAAGAAACTAGGGCGTGTTATTTTAAGCTCAACTGAAGATTGAACTATTCAGTTTAAGTTGAGTCCATTTCAATTAAGCCGGAACACACAAGAAAATTCGAAAAAAAGCATGAAAACAAAATCTACACTACCACCAGTTACAAATTTAAAGATGTTACCATCTCCTGTCTCCAATTTGTAAGTGCCGAATATTTCTCATTGCTGCAATATTTTTTAAAATGCTCCTTGGACATCTTTTTCCGGTTGACATCTATGGAGACCAATCCAACTTTTCTGCCTGAGCCATGACGAACAGAAACTTAAGGATCCGCCAATGCCTTCGGGCGATTAAGGGAATCTATCTCAGAAATACCATCACAAGGCCTCGAATAGCCGTTAACATTACGTTTTCCAAGGGTTTGAGAGCACTCTGTAGAGGGGAATGAATCACTGGCTACAGAGCTGATATGCACCACTCTCGGCCCAATCAGACGTTCAAGATGCCAGTCAAGAAAGGTTGAAGACGAATGACCAAATCAAGAATGTTCTTTTACATTTCTGTAAAGAAAAGATAA
Organism: Kalanchoe fedtschenkoi; assembly: GCA_002312845.1. Taxonomy (NCBI): domain Eukaryota; kingdom Viridiplantae; phylum Streptophyta; class Magnoliopsida; order Saxifragales; family Crassulaceae; genus Kalanchoe; species Kalanchoe fedtschenkoi. The sequence continues at coordinate 2,440,072 of NQLW01000032.1, read as the reverse complement.
ATGCAAATCAGTTCGTAACTAGCCCCCAAAAAGAAGTAAATAATTTGCTGCAAAAAACCGGATGTATTGGCAAGTAGTTATCTACTGCATACCGATATTAAAGGAAAGCTCACAAAAGCCAAAATGGTAAAGAATGAAGTAAAAGTGTACCTCAACTGAAGACATATTCTTCAAAGAAACTCTACTGGATAACTCATTAAGTTCAGACCACAGCTTGTCAATGTTGTCATATGTACATTGAGGAACGTCAAGTGGCTACGTAAATAAGCAATGCCTCTAGAGCATAGAATCCAAATATGACCGGGGGGAAACCTAATACCAAGCTTAAAGTCACTCAAGTCAGTTAAAGCAAGGAGGCTAAGCCACTCGTCTATACCAGGCCAGCTAGGCATAAAGGAGTCATGTTATCATGTAGTCCCATAAAATGCATCAATCTCCCCCGCTTCAATGAGTTCTCAATTAACCGATCAAAACAGGCAGCCTCGAATCCAATCGCGTGTTCATCATCAGAATTAAGAAATCCATGGCTGCGTACTCTTCTCCTGTAATATACAGCAGGAAAATTGATAGTGCTCGAACTAACAGACTCATCATTGTCACACCCTCTTATCCCGGGGACATCCCTCAACTGGAAAAGTTGCTTCAGCAGATAACTTGTTGACAGACTTATCCTAAAATTACGAATTGGAGATAATAATGCATTTAAATTTGCAACTGACGGTAGTAAAAACCTGTTTTCATATTTTTCCCAAAAAATTTACATCTAAAATTTTCAGAGAAATCGAACATATTAAAAGTTCCGGGGGGAAGTTGTGATACCTTGGCCTCCGGTGTCTACCAGTAGTCTTTGCAGGAGCACACTCCGTCTTTGAAATGGTGAAACCGCTTGGCATCTCGCATGATGAGCTCCCTACCGACGAGCTTAGAGATGATCTTCAAGGCGTTGTGACAGTCAACACAAACGCGGAGATTCTTGATCACTCGTATAGGCTGACGGGCGGCGGTGGTGAGGAAGCCATAAGCGGCTGCGAGTCTCTCGCTGTGGGCGAGAAGCGCTTCCTCCTTGCCTTCCGGGTCTATGTCATGGAGCACGCCGCGAAGCTCGGGGATATACCCGGCTTCTTTCATTTGGGTTTTCAGCCCTCGGAGTAACGCGTAAATCCTGTCGTTTTCGGGATGGGAAGTGTCTCCGGCTCGATATTCGTGGACGTGGCTTCGGACCTCGAGGAGGCTTTGACTGGCTAGTTTCTTTTTCTTCTTCTCTTTCTCGAGATCCAAAGCCTTCAGCGGGATGAGGCCAGCTTTGGATTGCTCGGACAGGCGAGACGGGTCTAGCTTCTCGACTAGTTCAGCGCAACGATCGCCGAGCTCCACATTCCCTTGTACTCTACAGACATGCATCATCGTCTCCCAAACATCCACGGACGGATCCACGGGCATGTTTTCGATGAATTCCAACGCGTTGTCCAGATACCCGGCATGCCCCAACATCTCCACCACGCCGACATAGTGCTCCATGGATGGGGTAAGTCCATATCGTTCGCTCATCGATCGAAAATGTAGCATTCCCTCTATAACATCACCGACAGTACCACACGCAGCGAAGACACCAATGAAAATTCGACCATCGGGTTTCAATCCGGTGCTCTTCAACTCCGTGAAGATATCAATCGCTTCCTCGCCAAGATCATTCTTGGCTAGCCCTCTTATCATGGTATCCCAAGACATTAAATCGTCCTTTGAAAAATCGTTGAATAGCGAATATGCGTCTTCAACGGAACCACATTTCAAATACATATCCAAAATCTTGTTGTAAACACTTACCGTCAAAGGAGACAATAATTTCACCAGTGCCTTATGCACGATTTTCGCTTCTTTAGCATCTTTTCCCTCCCCGCACGCCTCGATCAACTTGACAACCGTAGACACATCGCCCTCCGGATCCAACCGCAGCTCATTCTTTTCCAAAAGCTCCAAAACCTCCAACGCTTCTTTGACCTTTCCGTCTTTAACATATTGTTCAAGCTCCTCAACAGTACCTCTAATTTCCTGCGTTTTGACACCATCTGGTGAAGCTCCATCCGTTTTAGAGTAGCTCGAGGCTTGCGAACTAGTGGTGGGATACGACGCATTTGAGTTAGACAGCAAGGGGCCAGAATTGGTATTTTTGTTATGGATTAAATTCCCGTAAGGATTTTGCTGATATTCTGCAACATTATGGCCCGGATAATTATAATAGTTTGCGGTCTGTGATCTGACATTTCCATTCTGCTGCGCAACAGAATTCTGATACGTCCCCGTGCTTGGCTCGTAATAGTTATTTTCAACCCGTTGAAACTGCCCGTAATTGCTCATAGACCCGTTATTTTCACTCGGCATCCGCTGCCCAACTCCACCCATTTGATGGCTTGGAACATTCGCACCATCCTGATGATACACACCGGCATTTCCACCCCTCGAACCACCTAGATCGCGTGAAAATTGACCCACCGGACCATAATGCGAGTGCCCACCATTGTAACCCGCATCTCGACCTTGATGACGCACCCCATTCGTACCAATCAGATTCTCTGAACGCTCCTGAAAATTCTGATGATGTCCATCCGCATATTTACTCCACTTATATCCATCCCATTTCTGATGGTAATCTCCGGCCGCGGGACTGTTTGCCCGAGAAAAATTCTGCAAATTATGCCTCGAATTTTGATCAAAACTCTGACTCACTCCTCCACTACACCCACCTCCATTCTGCCCATATCTCTCAGCTGCCCGAAAACTCTCATTCCCAGAAAAACTAGCGTTCGATTTATCCCAATTTCCTGCATTCCTACTGAAATCATTTATTGAAATCTGACTGTACTGAACCGAGCTCGAGCTCTTATCACTACCACCACCCTTGTCATGATTCCTATACTCCGAAAACGACTCATTCTGATCATTCGAAACTGGGGTTTGGTAATACGGAGAAGCCTCAGTGGCGGTGCTCAATCTTCTACCTAAAGGTGCGACCTTTATCGAATTAGGAAACTTGTTGCGATAACATACCTTAGACAGAGCTCTGATCGAGCTTTTGGTGGCTGCTGCAGCTCTCGTGGAGAACATTTGCGCGTCAAATACCGACGGAGAGCTCGGAAAACTTCGACGGGATTCGGAGCACGATAGCCTTAAACCCTAGAGAGACAGGGGAGCGAAGGGGCTGGAGATGGCTTGCGTCTCCTCCTCTGGATGGATTTTTATGGGCCGGTAGATTAATGGGCCCAAATAATCTCCATGCAAAAACAGACTCAGGGTTGTGACGGGAGCTTTCGTGGATTTCTTGGCGGCCGTTAATGCTCTGATCAAATCCAGAGCTGCGATGTAACGAATCGAAGGATTTGTGAAACCCATGAAATTAGGGTTTAGTGAGGGTGTGTCATTTATCGAGTGAATTTCGTATCAAGTTTTAGTTTATTTACAAAAATATTCTTAATGGAGCGTTGCCTTGCCTTTTCTTCATACAACACGTTCCCAATTCTAATAAGTCGAATTTGATTCATTTATATATGAGCAAGAGTTAACTGGACCGAGTAGAGAGCCTAAACAAAGTATTAACAAATTTTTAATTATATTCAAGCTTGGTTAGCTCACTAAATTTCACAAACTTATACATGTTCATTAGTTTTTAGAGTAAATTACAAATTCAAACTATCACATATTTTTAAATTCAAAATCGAACTTCTTAATTATTCAATTTCAATATCTATCAAACTCTGAGCCAATATTTCTAATTCATATTTCATAGACGGCAGTAATATACCGTGTCTCAGAATATGATATAGAAATGCAAATGGCAGAATACCAAACCAAAAATTTGATTAATACAGACAAAGACCCATAGAGAGTCTGCATGTAAAATTCAACCATAAATCTGTGAATGACCAATGAAACAACTTAAAACACCACTCTGACTCCCAACTTCAGACTTGCAACATGAGAGATAATAATCTCCAAATTACTCAAATGTGTCATCATCGTCGTCAGGTAGGGGCTGAGCAGCAGCTTGAGCCAACTCCTGTTCATGCCTGAG
>NQLW01000032.1:2420901-2435486 GCA_002312845.1 Kalanchoe fedtschenkoi | reverse complement strand
GACTTTATGTACAATAATCAATTTCGGATTCTTTAGTCATAGTGGACTAGTGTCACGATCAAAACATGCAGCGGGTAGAGCCCTAAACGAGGCAAACAGGAGCGTGTTCAACATCATAGATGAAACATAGACAATTGAACACAAAGATAAAATCAAAGGGACTTCTACATACAACCAGTAGGAAGTGATACACATAGAAATATAGGAATTACCATAGAAACAGCTGCCAGTAGAAGTACTTTCAATACTCACTAAAAAAGCAAATAATTTGAAAAAGACATAATGATATTCATTTAAATGAAAGCTAAAAACAAAGAACATTACTAGTATCCATCACGAAGACCACCAAACTTCTCCTGGCCAGCAGTGTCCCAGCAGTAGAACCTGATCTTCCCGCAGTTTGTGAAGAAATCCAATGGATGAACCTCAACTCCAATGGTGGCTGCAGTTCAACATAGAATAAAATCAGTGATACACAAAACCTCCTATCCTTACATTTTTTCCAAGACAATCCAAAAATCAAACTCAAATTAGCAGCAAATCATTTACGAACTACAGTGAAAAGCTATCGAGTTTGAAGAAACACTCACGCTCGTATTTCTTCTCAAACTCTCCAGTCAGGTGGCGCTTCACGAAGGTAGTTTTCCCTGCAGAAAACCAAATCAAACACAAATCAAGTTCCATACAGCCACATCAAAATCAATCAATTACACCATGCAGGCACAGATCTACAGCAGTCCACCGCTACACGAACCGCCGAGCATCGATTTGAATCAACTAAACAAGCTCACTCACCGGTTCCACCATCGCCCACAATCACCAGCTTGAAGCTAGGGTAATCGACCGTCTGCTGGTTCGGCAACGCCTGCGCGAGACAAAGCAAAAACTCAAATCATCCACCGCCGATTCGAAATCAAAAAAATCAAAACTAAAAAAAAATTCAATCAAATCTCTGCGGATGCATAAATCAGACATCGAACTGAACTGATTCAGAGCTTACCATCGGAAGCGGAGTGAGCGATAGATCGCCGCCTAGAGGGAGCGTCTAGGGTTTAGAGGAGCGAGAGGAAGAGAAGCGGAGACAGAGTAAAGCGAGTTGGAAATGGAAAAATCGGGTTGAGGGTTTTTTTATTCTGAAAAATCGCGTTTATGAATATGAGTTGGATTTCTAGATGGGTTTCTGGCCGTTAGATTCGAGTCCGCTTAACACATCCGCCTGAATCTGGACCGTCCACGTGGCGAAGATGGGTCGCGAAGTTACACGACAGCGGCGGTCCAAATTCTGTGATTGTACGGGTTGGGCCGCAAATTTTTGTGTACCCCGTGTTCATATACGGTTAAAATCGTTAATTGAAATTGGTTAATTGATAATTTTAACCACGGTTAACTAAATTTGATTAACCAAAAAATTCGGTTTGGTTAATGATTAAAAATATATGAATTTTCGGTTAACCGGTTAACCGAATAAAAATATAAATATTAAAAAAATTAAATTAAAAAATTAAAATTATAACTTGCCAACAGTATAATTTTTTTTTCTAAATTAAAAATTTGGTCAAAAACTCGGTTAATTTGGTTAAATTAACCATTTAACTGAAATTCGGTTAAAATCACGATTAATTTAACCCAATTAATTGAGTTTTCGGTTAATCGGTAAATTAACCGAAATTAACTGAATTTTCGGTTAACCAAAAATTTGGTTCGATTAACGGTTAAGGAATTTTCTGATCGGTTAATCGGTTCGGTTAACCGAATAAGCAATTCGATCGGTTATTAACCGAATTTACACCCATACCCAGAAGCATGTGCTGCCTCACACGACGTTATTTTGTCTTAATTCAAAATGATATGGTTTATGTTATATTACACACTATTTATATAAAAAGTAAATAATATGAAAATAATTTTAAAAAAATTATATAAAACTCAGAGAAAATAAAAAAAATTAGAAAATAGACTAATTTGATTTTAAACATTAAAATAATGAAAATAAATTATAAATTCATATTTTTTTCTAATTTATATCAATTAAAATAGTTATGTGTGAATTGGATGAATATATGTATGCAAGTGATGAATATTTATATGCAGGTGATGAATATGTGTATGCAAGTGATGAATATATGTATGCAAATGATGAATATATGTATGCTAGTGATGAATATATGCATGCAAGTGATTAATATATATATCCAAGTGGTGAATATGTTTATGCAAATGATGCATATGTGTATGAAGTTATGAATATGTGTATGCAAATGATGAATATGTGTATGAAAGTGATAAATATACATATGCAAGTGATGAATATGTGCACAGATATTCATTTATTTTCATAAATATATTTATCACTTGCATATGTATATTCATCATTTTCATACACATATTCATTATTTGCATACACATATTCATCATTTGCACACACACATTCATTTGTTTTTATGCACATATTCATCATTTTCATACACATATTCACCACTTGCACACGAATATTATATTCATCACTTTCATACACATATTCATCACTTGGTTACATATATTCATCACTTGCATACATATATTCATATATTCATCGTTTTTATATAAATATTCACAACTTGCATCCACATATTCACCAATTGCATACACATATTCACCACTTGCACACACATATTCATCACTTGCACACACATACTCATCACTTGCACACACAAATTCATCTTGAATACACATATTCATCACTTGTATGTATATATTCATCACTTGCATATACATATTCATTAAATTCATTTATAATTATTTTAATAAATATAAATTAAAAATATGAATTTATAATTTTATTATTATTTTAATATTTATAAATTAAATTTTAATTTTTTTATAATTTTTATAATTTTTTATAATTTATTTACTATTTATGAGTAGTATAATATGTATAAAACGATGTCGTTTTGATTTGAATCAAAACGACGTCGAGAGCATGACCCGAGACCCGAGTTACTCGATTTGGCGGCCTTCGTTCGGTGGATCGGCCGAGTTTTAAAATTAAATGCTTCCGATTTGGTGCTTCAAGTTTTGGCGTGAACACTTTGCACCCATTGTGATTGATATTGTCTATAATCAGCCTTACAATGTTTCATAAAAATTCAAAAGGAAGCAGATTTAGCAAAAGAAATCTCTTTTTCATCACTTTCATTTATCTCAAGACTTGAAAAGGGAGGCTAGAAATCTCTCTGTGCACAACAATGAGACTGCCGTTTTATGGCGAAAACAAAATCTTCCTCAAAGACCAATTCGCGCATCAGATTGGGCATGGCCTGCACGAACATGTCTGAATATTTACAGCAAAATGTGAAGCAGGGAATAACAGAAAGAAGACGGGCTTGTCATGAATCGGAGCGGCTGCGACCTTGAGATTCTTTAATGGCCTTAGCTATCATGAGGGCGACCGAGGCTTTCTGCATTGCTAGATCTGCCCGGTAGTGCAGCCTCTCAGCTTTTTGTCTCTTGAGTTTTGCCATTATACGGGCATGCTGGGCAGCGCCGGAGGCGTCGCGCAATTTGAACTCTTCAAGCTCTGGACCATCCAGCTGTTCTGGGAGGAATCTGGGATGCACATGCGGTTGGAGGTACATCTTCTGAGGCGGTGGCCAATCGGAGTAGCCCGTCTTCCTTGGCGAAGAGTCGAGATTCAAGGCCGTTGTGTGTGGGTTATATGACATCATGCCTTGAGGTTGGATGGGGACCATCAGCGACCCGATTTTTTTGGACTTGATTCGGTAAGGTCTCTGTTGGTGATTTCTGTCAAACCCGTTGCTCATTGAGAAGTATGCCATGCTTCCATCTCTTGGCGAAAAGAGTCTCGGGGAGAATTCAGAAGAGTCGTAACTCCCGGGAGATGTAACCTTCTCATCCAAATACACATACCTGTTATATCTCCTCCCTGAGAGATGGAGATTCATCAGACAGGCGTTAGATGAAGAGCAGGCTGATTAAGATAAATCAATAAATAAAGTGAACAGCTTATTGTCATACCATACGCATGATAACCGTCATGGTCACCCATTGCTGCATTATGTCCAGGTGCATGGTACTTTTTATGTGATCTCTGCTTAGTACCCCTGCTAGGAACCTCCAACCCTCGTGGCTTCAAACAAAAAGCAAACATTGGAGGCTTCTCTGGCAGAAGAGGCTTGTTGGAGCCATTCGACAAGGGGTAAGTGGATCTGCTCAGGGCTAGCTCCCAATCTTGCAATTGCTTCTGATATCTCTCCCACAGAGGAGGCTGAATCAAGCACCAGGATATTACAATTGATTCTCCAAGTAAATAGTTTTAAAAGACATGGAAGAAGACACTCTAAAAAATGATCATACGGTCCAAGTCTACACTAAACATTAACCGCCTACTCCTTAAGGCGCAGAGTAAAAGAATAAGCTACCCGTTCTGCCAGAAACAATGCACCAATCTAACCATTCACAGATGCCGTTGAAACTGTCAACGGATTTGTGATCTTCGTAGGTTTGAAGTTTGAACACATAATTGAGAATGTTTCTCAACTGACGATATACAGTTTCATACTAAGAAAGAGCCTGGAATCCCAATATCTAAAGCTTTGATAGAAATTAAACAAAATCCTATCGACCTCAATGTACACTCATAATTATCTATAAAGATGCATTCCTCATTCCATCACAGAAAGCAAATTTCAATACAATACTTCCTCATAGCCATTGTTTTGCCTCTTTTTTTTTGGTTAAAAATATGTTCCATTATTTCATTAGAACCATCCCTAAATTATTGAACCTCCCTAACATCAATGAATCTTTCAAATCTGATTTCCTACATTCTCGAACAAGCAAAGGGCATTTTAATATTTCCTGTATAATCAAATGTCGATATTGTCTGCGAGCACAGGACGTAGATGATTTATTGCAGATTAATATTTTAATGAATTACTCCATTTATACAGGATTCTTAATAACAGGTATTAGATAATATGTTGAATATTAGAAAGGTACCTGAAGTTGTCGAAGTAAGGGCATTCCTGTCCTCCGCCTCTTCTGTGACCAATACTCATGAATCTTCATAATTACATTGGTGGGAGCAACCCCGGCAAAGAGTTCTTCGATCTCCTGATGAGTGAACTCGTCATGTTTTCTAACATGTGCCGTTTTTTCGAACAGATCCATCACCTTCTCAAAGTACTCTTCAGATATCATTAGTCCTTCGCTTCCATTATCCTCTGAAGACCTCTGATTTGTCGAAAGCCACTGCTCATCTTCACTGTCCATATCATATAAGACTCTTGATGAATTCAGCGCCATTTCAACGTCAGTTTCACTTTGCAGATAATAGTTGGGATAAAAACAAAACGGTGTTGCTTCAGATCCATTATCATCAAAATCATCTACCAGCCGAACACCAGGAATAGGAATAATTTTCACTGATGCAGCACGAAGGTTCCGGTTGTAGCATTCATTATGCATTTCTTTGAAAAGTACCCACTGACCCCTATCAGGGAACTCAAATGTCCAGTCCCTCCCCCCTTTCCACATCATAGCATAAGTGAAGCGGTTCGTTGCTCCAGACTGCAACAATTGATTTGCCTTGTATGTGTACTTCCGAATCCCAGCAACCTTCACAGACAAGATCCACTCATTATGATCAGCTGGCTGAAGAGAAACTTGAGCTTCACATTCTCTCCAACCTCTGTCCTCAAGAATAATCAATATATTTCCAGCACAAGATAATAAGTCCAAATTTTTCTGTGGACTTCTAGGGCTGTCCTCAGTCTTATTCTCTTGCTGTTTCTTCATCTTTTTATTGGAATTCTCTTTTAACTGAGGGTTTTTATGCTTGGAATTACGATCAGTATCCACATCAGGTAAGGAAGAGGAAGTATGTGTCCGCGGCTTCTTAATTCCACTGTTGAAGCCATTTCTGTCAAACTCAGTCTTCCCATCATGCCAGGCACGTGAGAAATGCACAAATGAAGGTGAAGTGTTTTTATTTCGATGTCCCATGCTCCTAGGCGCTGTAGGATTGGTTCTGGAAATTACACCCTGTTTCAATTGCCCTGCTAAATCAACTATAGGCAGTTTGCCATCACCATTTGCATTGATGTGGGCAAGCGATGAGATATTAGCAGCATGACCGTTCACACGCAGTTGCCTCTTTGAATTGAATTTACCCTTCTGCGGAACTGGGGAATTTAAAGATAGAAGTTTGGATCCTGATTGATGAAAATCAAGCTGATGGGAAGGTTGATCAATAAATTGTAAAACTTTTTGACTTGGAAGATTTGATGAGGCAGCTAAGTGACTACCATTGCTGCAATCTTTTTTAAAATGCTCCTTGGACATCTTTTTCCGGTTGGCATCTATGGAGTTCAACCCAACTTTTCTCCCTGAGCCATGACGAACAGAAACTTTAGGATCCGCCAATGCCTTCGGGCGATTAAGGGAATCTATTTCAAAAATTCCATTACAAGGCCTCGAATAGCCGTTAACTATACGTTTTCCAAGGGTTTCAGTGCACTCTGAAGAGGGGAACAAATCACTGGCTTCAGAGCTGATATGCACCACTCTCGGCCCAATCAGACGTTCAAGATGCCAGTCAAGAAAGGTTGAAGACGAATGACCAAATAAAGAATCTTCTTTACATTTCTGTTCATATGTAAAAAAAAAAGACAAATGCAAATCAGTTCGGAACTAACCCCCCCCCAAAAAGAAATAAATAATTTGCTGCAAAAAACCTGATGTAATGGTAAGTAGTCATACGTTGTGATTCGGAACATTATCTACTGAACATATATATTAAAGGAAAGCTCATAAAAGCCAAAATGGTAAAGAATCAAGTAAAAGTGTACCTCAACTGAAGGCGTCTTCCTCAAAGAAACTATACTCGATAACTGATTCAGTTCAGACTGCAGCTCGTCAATGTTGTCATATGTACATTCAGGAAGGTCAAGTTGCTTCGTAAGTAAGCAGTGCCTCTTGAGCATAGAATCCAAATATGACCAATCCTTATATCTTAATTGGGAATAGCAAAAAAACGAATAGAACAATCGGTTTTTGGGATTATGAGGAGATGAAAATTTGACTCTCACTGAAGTAACCGGCGTTTGCACATCAATATACTTGCCTGAATCAGGATAGCGATGAAAAATAGATAAGATTCGAAAAATGATTGCTATGTCCTGAATCAAGTAATTTTCAAACAGAAATAACTTGAATCCAGCACCGTTATCAACGACATGTATCTCCAACTGAACTTTCGACCACAAACAAGTAACGGTACCATACTGAAGGACAAAGAAGGAATGCAGCAACCGCCAGTTATCAGCCACAGATAAGTTCTCCATAACCGGGAATCCTGGAAACCTGATATCAAGCTTAAAGTCACTCAAGTCAGTTAAAGCAAGGGGGCTAAGCCACTTGTCCATATCAGCAAGGCATAAAGGAGTCTTGTTATCATGTAGTCCCATAAACGCATCAATCTCCCCCCGCTTCAATGAGTTCTCAATTAACCGATCAAAATAGGCAGCCTGCTCAGATGCGAATCCAATCGCGTGTTTATCATCAGAATTAAGAAATCCATGGCTGCGTACTCTTCTCCTGTAATATACAGCTGGAAAATTGATAGTGCTCGAATTAACAGACTCATCATTGTCACACACTCTTATCCCGGGGACATCCCTCAAATCAACTGGAAAAGTTGCTTCAGCAGATAACTTGTTGACATCCTTCATCTGGTACCTAGTACTCTCGGACACCGAATGCATTCCATTCTGTGATTTCAATCCGGAGTTTGCTTTCTTAATAAGACCAGAGGGAGTTATCTTGAATTTTTTGTTTGTTCGAGACAACCATGAGATAATGGGCTCCGAGTCCTTGAAATTCCCCGAGCCACTAGACTTTGTAGTGTCAGCAACAACTCTCTTCCGCCCACTCTGACTATCCCTCACCGTCAATCGTGTTTTCTCAGCCTTACAAGGAATTTCACTTGGGAAGAGTAAGAGCTTAAATCTCTCACTGCTTAGGTCAATCCATTCTTCTTCTCGATCTTCATACTTTACATGGTGCTGCTTCTTTTTGGGGTCATAATCATTTACAAGGCCAATATACCAACTTTTGTCTAAGGGCCAAAAGACCTTGATTCGTTTCTTCAAAATCCAGCAAGGATCCAAGTCCTCCGACTCGACTTCATAGAAATGGCGTCTTTTCCTGGAAAGACTCTTTGCCTTTAGCTCCTTCCTAGGTCTCAATACTATCCCATTATCATCCAACGCGGAGTCGGACTCTTCCAGTGCATTTTGGCCATGATTCGTAAATACTCTTGTACACTGTTCCACAGACAAGCCGTTTGAGGAATCTTTTCTATCACCAGAAAATCCAGTGAGGTCGGGGTTAAACCTGGAGGAGAGCATTCTTGCTGCATTCTGTTCAAGGTTATCCTCCTCATCGTCTAACAATCCAGCATTATTGTCAATGGGTCTTTCAACTTGTAAAGAACTTTCTTTTCCCTTGTCTGAAGAGAGAACTTCGTTTTTCCTTTTCCTGTTTCTCTTCTTCGGGTTAATTTTCGAAGTAGGATCAGAACTGCCTCCAACAGAATCCATAGTTTCCAGTTTGACTTTGTGGGCTAAACTAGCTTTTTTTGACCCACTAGTATTCTTCTCCTTAGGATGTTCCAACTTTTTCTCTACTGAGCCTTTGAAAGACACTTCCTCCGAATTCAACATAGTCTTTGTATTTACTCCAGTACATGGATCACTGGCTAATCCAGTACGGCTAGACTCAGTAAGAAGCTTCTCCCCCGCCACTGCCAAAATTTTATCACACTCACCATGCTTACGCCGCACAGAATCCCGCTTCCTCTTGGGTATCTGAGCGCCATCATCCTCCAAGCCAAGAGAAACACTATCAGACTTTTTTTCCGAGTCATTACTCCTCCTGCTGTATGACTTCTGACTCAGTTCTAACTGCTTTTTGCCCATATCACCAGTCGCCAAACTAATCCTGTCGCTATAAACTTTATCCAGACTTTTCTCACTCTTCCTACCAGAGTTCTCCACACAATTTACACCAACCTCATTCTTACTACCTATCTTCTTCCTCTTCCTTTTCCTTCCCTCTCCACCAACATTATCACCTTCCTCCCTGTCTTTCCTCTTCATAACCTCGCTACCCTCATTCCCCACCTCCACATTTTCAGACCCATATATACTCTTCAGATCCAATGTTCTCTTTTTCTTCGGAATTTCAACACCATCTAAGTTTCCTGAATTGCTTTCCATCAACTTTTCCTCAATCTAAATACTTTTTCTCCAACCCCAAAATACTCTAGTCCCATCATACATGCACATACATGTTAAGATCTGTGCCGACACAACAATACCAAATTCAACAAAACACAGCCATCTGATCACAGATCAACACTAACTCTGAAACCAAACTGATCAAAAATTTCTCAAAAAATCACGCACGCACCTCAATTTTCCAAGCGCCGACTCGTCCACAACTACCGAATTTCACAAACCAGTGAAACCAACGAAGCTCGAATCGCCCGAATCCTCAACCGACCCCTCCCCAATTCCACGATTTCGCAGTCAATTTCACGCTCCTTCGAATCGCATCAGACGGAGAAAATTAGGGTTTCGTTTCTGGGAGCAAAATGAACAAAGTAATGATCCGAAATTAAAATGAAAAATCAAATCAAAAAGAGAAAATTAGCAAAAATGGTAAGAATGCGACACGTTGCGCCCTAGCAACCGTACAATTGAAATATGAACGGCTACGATCTGATTGTAGTTGTGAGCCCTAAGTGCGAAACTCAGGGCCAATATATTCCTTGAGAAAATAGGAACCGTCAGATTCAGGACAAGAGATTTGTAACGGACGGTTCATTTTGGCTTTGGGTCAAGAGTTGCACGGGTTTTACCTGACCTGGATTCGCACTGTCACTCAATTCAAACTTTTTGAATACTACTAAACTCATTTATAAACAAACATGTGTCAAAATTCAATTAAAATAAAAAACATAGAAATCCACATGTGAAGAAAAGAAACTATTGGAGGCGAAATTGGAGAAAAAATAACTGAGGTGGGTTTGATTGTATTATTTAATACTTAGGGGTCAAAACCGGAATCTACAAACCCGTTTACCCATGGGTCAACTCCATATACGAAGCGTTCCTTCCCTTATCCCTCGCTATCCGATTCGTTACGTTATCGGCAATCCCATTTCTCCCCCAAATTCTCCAAAAACCCTAATCCGATCGATCAGCTTCGATCATCGATTTCGCAGTTTCTGGCACCCAATTCCTCGAGAATCGTTTTAGTTTCCCGTGGATTTTGACCGGCTACCCGCTTATCCTTTATCAATCCCAGTATCATAATCCACCGACAATTTTTTCGTATCATTTTTGTCACATTTTTTTACCCAATTTCCACCAGTTTCCGTCGATTCAGATTGGTTTGGTACCTGGGTCGTGTAAAAGTCGGGTTCTTGGAGCTTTTTCGATCGATTTCCGCAGTTCGCAGGACTCGCGTAGCTGCGAGTGATTGCAACTTTACGCAGCTTCACTTTGATTTTTGCTGTTTGAGGATGTCGAATCGAGGAAGGAGTGACGGGTCCGGGATGGTGAACAACGTGAACGTGTTTGCGGCGCTTGATGGCCTGAGGAAGAAGAAGTCGAAGGGTAAGAGCTCGGGCGGCACAGGTAAGAGTGGGGCGGAGAAGGTGGCGGCGGTGGAGGAGAAGGTGTTTTGGGCTCCGGCGCCTTTGACCGCCAAGTCTTGGGCGGATGTGGATGATGAGGATGATGACGATTACTATGCGACTGCAGCTCCGCCTCAGTCTGTTTGGGGCTCAACTGGGCAGCAGCAGAAAGAGGAGAGTCTGGTGGATGTTGAGGTTTGAATGTTTGTTGCTTTTCTGTTCTAGTATGTTGCTTTCCTGCTTCGTATAATCCCTAGGATAACATTTGGGTGCTGTGTCTTCACCTTGTCTTTGTCTCGTTTTGCTTTCGGTCTTGATTCTAAGTATGCGCTTTTGATGTGCATTATGAACCTTTTGATGTGCATTATGAACCGTTCTTACTACCTTTGAAGAACCGGATTGGATAGCTTTGAGTGTTAGTGGGATTTACTAATTTAGAAATGTGATGCATTGAGGACTCGTTAGCTAAGTCCATGCAGTTTGTGGCCGAAGAGCGTAGAAGACCGATGATGGTTGTGTGAGTGTGTAGTGCTTTTTGTATGGTATTACGTACTTCACGCCATAAGTTGATTGGAGTAGCAATAGGTACCCTTAACGTAGTGAAACTTACTTCGATCCATCGGCCTTTTTGTGAAGTTCGTTTGCTGTTATGTTCAGTTGACATTAGGCAGTTAGATTTACTGATGTGATGTGGCTTCTTTCCGTGAATAGGCCTTTCAAGCTACTACCTACCGCTATTTAGATTTTATCTCAATCTAAACAAAATACCAAGAACCTTTTTGTAAGTTTGAACTTTAAAAGGCTGCTTTAACCTAATTGAGTATCAGAGGCTTTTGACGGGGTTCGGCTCGAGTTACAAATCAGGCTTCATTTCTTAGTTGCTCCTTATGGTTTGCTTTTTAATATTTGGATGTTGTATTACATTGCTAAATGAGAGTGGGGACTTATGTTTGTGATTAAAATGAGTTGTTATTCGTACGAGTGATTTCAGGTCGATGTTAGATTAAAAATGATCGATACCTAATTTTTTGTTGTCCAAAGAATTATCTGGTGATGTATTCTCGTCAGAGACTGATAGAATTTGAATAGGTTAGTCTGCGCTGAAGCTTAGTCTAGTCTCTAGAGAAAAAGGGTAGGTTTTTTACATTTAACCTTGAGCGGATGTCTCAATTCTGGATGATAAATGAGCGGGTCAGGAGAGATGGGTTGCAATTCCATGGCATATTCTTTTGTATTTTGTATATCTTAGTTTATATTATTTGTATATCGAACGAAGAGTGTCAGATGTTAAGTGCTTGTACAGACAAGAAGCTCAGCATTAAGCAGTCATCTTTAATGAAATAAACTATGTGGAGCACCGTAAGTTGGGTGAGTGCAAAAATATAAATTCCATTCTATTGTTTGAAAAAGTGTAGGACAATCCATTTGACTGCTTGATTCTTTATTTAATTGTTAAATTCTAAGTCTTTATGTTGAGAGATTAAGTTCAGCCGATAGTTCTTCGTTAGCTGTTGATTTGTATTGCTGATTGGTGTTAATTTATCGAGCAAACGGTAATATCTAAAAAATACATTGTTATGAAAGCACGCTATTAATGTTCGTTCTTGGACGGTTAAGTGATTTTCATTTGAAATTTCAGGAAAGTGAATCCGATGATGACATTCTCGGTGAGGGTGACGATGATTTGGACGAAGAGCACGAGAGTGAACCCGTGGTCGAAGAAGACCCTGAACCTGTTGTTAAATCTTTTGATCCTGCTATTATTGTGGTTAAGGAGCCGGAGAGACAGCTTTCCAAGAAAGAGATTCGGAAAAAGGAACTGGAAGAGCTCGACGCCCTTTTGGCTGACCTCAACATCACTCCAAATGACAAAGATGACAATGGTAATATTACTTTCCTTTTTCGATTACTTTATCTAAAATCTATGCTCTAACTTCACTGAGATTTCGCGTTGCAAAATAGTTGGGATTCTTGATCGCTACGGAAATGAAGGGGGGCAAATGACTCTTGTCTGCTTTTATGTTTCCAGGCGCTGAGGTGGAGAGAAAAAAATTGCAGCCAACTGGGGAAGAAGAAATGAATGGGACTGGGGCTGGGGAGTCAAAGACCACCTCGAAGAAGAAGAAAAAGAAGGCGAAACCCGCTAAGGAGGCGAAAGAGGTCCAAAATCCAGAAGAAGCAAATGATGAATCCGAGGACAACACAGCCACTGTTGACGTGAAAGAGCAGCTGAAGAAGCTGGTGTCAATGAAGAAAAAGAAGCCCGGCAAGGAGGCCGATACTGCTGCGAAAGCGGCTGCAGCCGAGGCTGCGGCCAGGAGGCAAAAGCTAGAGGCGGCTAAAAAGAAAGAGAAGAGCCACCACTATAACCAACGGCCGGCGCGCTGAGCTTGCATGACCAACTCATCAAGCATCCTGTTTTGTTTCTCAGGCCTGTCTGACATTGGATCTCTCTAAGCACAGTCACAAGCAGACCTCTAGTTTACTGAATACCGAAATGCTTATTTAAGCTGACATTTACATCCACCTTCTGTTAACATTTTAGTTTTCTTGCTATGTTATATGCATATGGTGTGAATTACTGAATTATATATAAACTTGAACCTCGAAATCTACACACACCCTCACTTTCACAGCTGCTAATGCATTTAAGCTAGCCCAGCAGTCAGTCAGCAATGGCGTGCTACCTTCTCTGGTTTCTGCTTTAACCATTAAGCCAAAAAACAAGCCTATGTGTTGCAGGGTGGGCTGTCTATTTGCTCCCAACACTTATCCATTCTCCTGTGTGACAGACTGACAAGATTAATACGAATTTCGAAAGATAAATTTTATCACATGATCCATCCATATTTTTTGAGCAAAACATGTTACGATGGTATTATAATCCTATCCCATAACATGCTGTTGAAATATCTCTTAGACCTGCACTTCAGTTCAAGCATTCACTGTCAAAAAATGTTGAAAAAACACGGAACGGGACTTAAAAAATCAGAGGGTCTTATCTGATGCAACCCTGTACTGACTCAGATATCTTCTGGACATATAAGATCACACGAACATTCAGACGAACAATCTCATCCAGAAAATGAGCTGCAAAAATCCGTTTTCGCTACTCGCCTCCCATGTATGTTTTTGCAGGGACACCCACCCTGTGGTCCACTGATTTTTTCTTGGCCTCTTCGCTCAATCACGCTCTCCGGCACCCCCCACGACGTTGAAATTTTGTGTTAGCTTCGCGCATTATTAGTACCGTCCAACGCCCATTTGATAATCTTCACACCGATTTATATCCTACATCAATCATTGATCTCTCGGGCTTTGTTTGGTTCAGGATCGTCTGAGCAAACGGAAAATTGAAAAGAAAAAAAAAATTCGATTTCGAGAAAGTTGAGGAAAAAAAATCAGAAATAACAGTTTATTATTTTCCATTTTTTTCGAATTTCCCTAAATTAGTTCCCTGATGATGTTAGAACTTAAGTTTCTTCCTTCGATTTCATGTCGAATCCAATGCTTATCGGCTTCTTCCTTGTCTTTGTTATGAGGAATTAAATGTCATCAAGGCTGAGTAGATAAAGAGGATGATATGTGATTTCTGACAATCTTTATGAATTTTCTGACAATGAAGTGCCTATATTGTAATATTATATTAATAATTTTTTTTTTTAAAAAAGCGAGTTACATGTCATCAGAATGTGATCCAATGATAAATATGTTGATGAGTGATTCATGACAAATCTCCAAGACCACAATTCGAACCTTGAAACCCGTGTGGGTATTCATATTCGTACCCGTATCCGTATTCATATCCATATATATCTTCCATTCATTCAACCAAAAACCAGTATAAATAGGATTCTCCAAAGACCTCTATTCCTCACAACCT
>NQLW01000032.1:2395773-2406368 GCA_002312845.1 Kalanchoe fedtschenkoi | reverse complement strand
TGTGCATTGGCCTCCCGTACGCGCTGGACTCCCATGCGCATCACCTTCAGAGATTCCCACGCCTCCTTAGCAGTCTTCTTCACGGCAAGTGTGGAGTGCATCTCAGTCGGCACTGCCCGAAGGATGGCTGCAAGGGCCAACCGATCCTCGCGGCGCTCAACCTGAGAGCTCTCAACGGCATGCCACAGATCCTGCGCCTCCAAGTTCACTTACATCACAAGTGACCACTCATTGTAGTTCGTACGTGTCAACATTGGGTACTGGATCGATCCACTCATCTCCTTTACCACACGCTCAACCACAACTTCTCGCAATGGACCGCTACCGTCGGTGGTGTGCGTCTTGGATGAGGACGATGAACGGCTGTCAACCATTGTCAACTAGCCTACGGATAATACCGGCTCTTGATACCAAGTGTTGGAACACAACCCCACGACTCAAGGATCGCCGCCGGGGCTGAGTTTAGGAACTAACGTTGGAGAACACGAAACAAACTACAAAGAAATACAAGAGGAGAGATGAGCTGAATTTTTGCTTGCTATGGCTTGTATTTGGCTTCTATTTGGCTTGGTTTCCTTCTATCATTTGGGTGCTATTTATACACAAAACTCTACCTACAAACCCACCACACAAACACATCCCACTACATGAAACATGGAGGAAAACATGGAGGAAGACATGGACATGAAGACATGCCCCTAAACATGTAATGGAGACTCCACTACAAGATTAACTCCAACAATGAATACTTCATCTTGGAACCCCGAGCATCTGGCATTTAAAGTCCTAAATGTGAAGCCTGGCGGCGAGCCTGTTTGTCACTTCTTCCCCCAGCACCACGTCCTCTGGACTGCACAGCCACACCTTGCTATGCCAGCTTCTGACTTTTATTAATACTGAGTTTTCTTAACGTGCTTCCCCAGAACTGCACTGGCTAGTAGCAACTAAGCTGCAGAATAAGTCAGCTTGAAGCGTCACAATAGGTCGCCTGAAGCGTGTTGTTTGGCATATTCTTCATGCTGTCATCATCTTCAACCTCCTCTATGTTGCTTGAACTTTTACTGTATTGTCCATGTATCAGTTGCCTGTTCATTTTTATTATCCTGTGAAATATAAGTGGTGTATACGTATTATGATGTGCAGCTTAAAGTCAACCTCGATATAATTGATTCGGACTAATCTCTCAACGACCTAGCAGACTTGAAATATAATGATAATAGACGAAGATCAAAGAGTGATGGATTAGGGTTTAGGAGATGACAGGAAGAAAAGGAGAGCGTAATTTTTTTAGTTCCTCTCACATCTTTCTCAATGGATGTGGCGATACCTCTCTAAAAATCTTCTGGATGGATTTCGCATCCCTCACCAATTAGTTTAACTCTTATTAGTAGTGAGCAACCTTTTCAAGTCGAAGGTTAATTTAAAGTAGTAATTTGGCTAATATAGCTCTGTCATTGTGGAAAATTGGTGACGATATAATAGCATCATTAGGCTCTTAAGTCATTAAGTTTGGGTTTCCGATTGTTCAATAGATACTCTTTCAATTCTCATATAAATATTGTTCAAAGTACATTTGAGTGGATTGTTGTGAAATTAATATTAATTGTTGAACAAATTTAATGATATTTAATGTGTTTTTTTAGTTAGTGCAAAATATACTAGAATGGATTGATGATTTATATTGATACAAAATGAGTTTTGTTGTAGATTAATAAATTGAAATTATTGATGTGATTTTTTAATTATTAAATATGTTTTGAAACTTTTAGATGGCAAATAAAAATGGATAAATAGTTATAGTTAAGTGACAAATAAAATCGGACGTAAAAAATAGTGATGAACCAAAACACTATTTTTGAGCTTGTTCGTATAGTTAATTTCACATTTAAAATTATTTGGTAATGATTTAACTATACTTATGATTTGTGAGAGTAATAGAAGATGTGGGACAAACCCATGTAAGCGCCAACCGACGTTACAATGCCAATAGCTATTTCAAATGCCCGTATATCATGTTAGGCTCATAAGTACTTAGTTTCAGCTTCCGGTTGCTCAATAGATACTTGTAATGTCTCGAAAAAAAAAATATAGTGAAAATAATTTTATTTCTAGGAGTGATATTGGATTGGGCTGAAAAAAAAAAGAAAATACATAATTAAAACCCTATAACTACGAAGAAGAGCGCTCTTCGATATGGTGTCATCCAACGTTCAGTCGTTTTGTCCATTTGAGTCAGCATTTTTCTATTTTCATTATTTTTACGTTTATTTACCTCAACATCTTGTTAGTGGTCGCTCCGATGTATTTGAGCAGGATCTTGAGTTTTTTTGAATAGTCTAAATTTTGAATGTTATTTTATTTAGTTGGTATATTACACATTTGACTTTGACTTTTCTTCGGCGAGATTTGTTTGACTAAAAGTAAAAAAGATAAGTCAAACGCCGTCGCAATCTATATTTTTCGGATCGTGACATATCTTTCAAATCTAATATAAATGTTGTTTAAAGTAAATTTGAGTGGATTAATGTGATATTATATTAATTGTTGAGTAAATTTAATGGATCGTTGATATTTAATTTTTTTTAGTTAGTGCAAAATGTTTTATATTGGTGCAAAATGAGTTTTGTTATAAATTTGTCAAATAAAATTATTGATGTGACTCTTTAAGGTGGACGTGACTATTAACTATGTTTTGAAATTATCAGGTGACAAATAAAAATAGACAAATAGTTTTAGTTATGTGACAAGTAAAATAGGACGTAAAGAATAGTTGTGAATCAAAATACTATTTTTTTCATGTTAATATTTTACTGACGCCTTACAACAAAAATTTGAATCTGTGGACGCAGGCAAAGTAGTTGAAAAAAAGTTCCTGAAGTGCTTGTAAAACAAATATCCCAGCCATGGTTCTTGGAGAAGGACTTGGTCCCCGGAAAACAAATGGAAATGGAAATCATCTGGCCTGGGAAGGAAGGTTACACTTTCATGTGTCGCTACGTCGCTGATTTGATCCCATTTTACACGAAATTATTACGGAACAAATTTATCGATGTTTCTCTCAAAATATCAAATCTATATTCATGTATATTCATCAAGTTAAATGTTCAAGTGCGTAAAACAATATTATTTCATATGAGTTTTAAAAGGTTTTAGGGATTACAATTTTATTAATTTTGAATTTTTAAGGTTTTTGAGATTTAGAGTCAAATATTTTTTGTTTCGATTCACATATGTTATTTTCACCATGCTAGGTGCACACTACAAATTTCAAGCATTAATTTCAGATTTGCTTAATTTGAATGTGAGTTTGAAGATTAAGATTTGACGTTAATGTTTCTGGGGCCTCTTCCCAATGAATATGAGTTTTTTGAAACTTACTCCGTTGAAAAACAGTTTGTAATTAAAGGAGGTCTGTGTAGCACTATACAGCTATGAGCTTAGGTGAAAAGGCAAGTAGAGTGACAAAGAAGGAAAAATCGAAGCTCTGGTGGTGACTAGAGGACTCATAGAAGAAGTGCAAAGGTTTGAGGTGGAAATCCAAATAAAAAGAGAGGCCAGTTAATGATGAATGTGCCTTTTATCAAGAAAAATGACATTATAAGAAGGATTGTCAAAAGTTGAAAGACAATTCCAACAAAGGGAAAGCTTTTGCTGATTAGAATGTAACTAAGTGCAATGATAAAAAATCAGACTACTCTTTGTTTGTAGCAGCCACAATAAAACAATCCAATGTCTGACTTATGGATTTGGGTTGCAGTCACCATATGACTCCCAAATAGAGAATTGTTTTATGAGCTGGAAGAGCAAGAAGGAGATGTTGTTCACACATCAAATGATAACCCTATGGAAATATGAGTGGTTTGTATGGTTCCATTTCAGAATCGTAAAGAATCAGAGAGGATAACTAATGTCCACTACGTACTAACATTAAAAAAGAACCTTATTTCTGTGGGAGTACTGGAGGCGGTGAGATGGAAGTGATCAGTAGAGAATGAATTGTTCAACATAACTTCCGGATCAATTGTTATCATGAAGGGAGTCCGGAAAAGGAATAACTTATATTACTATGACTAAAATCATGGCACCGAAGAGATAGTTCCTAAAGTGAGCGCGAGAAAAACTTCTTACACTATCACTATGGTTATGACACCAAAGAGATAGTTCCTGAAGTGCGAGGAAAGAATTTTTTACACTATCACTACGATTATGACACCAAAGAGATAGTTCCGGAAGTGCGCGGAAGAAGCACCAGCAAAGATGAAGTCATTGCAAACCCACGCAACACATTCCTTCTTGGAGAAGGACTTGGTCCATGGAAAACAATGAGAATGTTGGAAGAGATACTTGGATAATGGAAGAGAGAACTTTAGACCAAACTTTTGGAAGAGAGAATTGTATTTGTAATGAGATGATTTACAAGTGACAAGACCCCTCCTATTTTTACTGCTCATGGGAGGGGTCTAGCATTTTCTATCAACCTGTAACTACCACCTACCATCTACCCAATTACTCAATCTAGAACTTCATATATCACACTCCAACCTTCTATTTCAATTTAGCACAAACCTACTATAAGGTCAAGTACAACTCTCCACAAGCCTAATTTATCAATCCATTACAAACCTAATTAATAACCCAACAAACCCAAATCAAGTTTATAATTCAACATCCTCCCTTAAACTTGATTTGTAACACCGATCATCCTTCACAACTTCATAAACGTGTCTTGCTTGAGTGGCTTGGTGAAGATGTCCGCTGCTTGATCTTGAGTCATCACATACTTCAAGTTTACCTCCTTTTTTTCAATACACTCTCGAATGTAGTGATAGCAGGTGTCAATATTCTTACTTCTCTCATGGAACACCGGATTCTTTGCTAGAGCAAGTGCAGATTTGTTGTCAACTCCTATGTCATCGGCTCTTTTAGTGTCATGTTTAAGTCCTGCAAGAGATTTCTTAGCCAAACAACGGGGCAAACATAGGTCGTTGCAGTGACATATTCAACTTCATATGTTGAAAGTGTCACAATCGGCTTTTTTTTAGCATCCATGTGAAGGCAGTGTCTCCCATGAAGAATACAAATTCCAGTTGTGCTATTTCTATTATCCATATCTCCTCCCTAATCGATATCACTATAGCCAATAATCTTGAAGTTATGAGAAGAAGAGTAATCTAAGCCAAGGTTAGTTTTGTACCTTTGATATATTGAAGGACTCTCTTGGCAGCCTTGAAGTGTGTCGTAGTTGGTTCTTCCATGTAGTGACTAACCACTCCAACAACGTAGAGAATGTCAGGTCTAATACTTGTAAGGTAGCGCAAACTTCCAACAAGGCTTTTGTAGAAAGTTGGATCTACCTTCTCTCCCTCATCATGCTTACTTAGCTTGATACTATACTCCATTGGTGTGTGCTGACAGGATTGACATCGTCCAACTTGAACTTCTTAAGAACTTCCTTACTGTAGCACTCTTGAGAGATGAAGATTCCATCATTTGTTTTCTTAACTTTAATTCCTAGATAGTACTCCATGAGCCGAGTGTCGGTCATCTCGAACTCCTTGTCACATCATAATTAGTGAATGTCATCATCAACAACCTCTCTTTTTTCTCATTATCTGTAACATGTCAAACCGTAATTCATGAATATCATCATTATAAGTCTCTCATTTCTTCTCTATGTTCATGTCATTCATCTTTCATCTATTTACTAAAATTATATTTGCTTTCATGTGAGTTTCTATTCTCCATGTGTTGTCTTAATGAGTTTTATATTTCTCTTAATAGTTTTGCATTCGTGCAAATCTATCTGTCATTTGATTTTCTGGGTTGATATCGTTTTGGAACAAAATTTTCAATTGCATCTCAAATGTTTACAGTCGCATGTATCACCCGGGTTTCTGAGTCTGTGAGTTTCATTAGCATGTATCTTTGTTGAGTTTTGCTCTCTGAGTTGATTTAATTTATACATTACATGCGAATGAGAGTTTAATGTATCTTTTGCATGTTTTTAATGTACTTCAACACATGTAATTTTGTGAAGTTTAGTAAATGTGCCAACAGATAATAGTATATAATAAGATACATAAAACTAAAATACATATAATTGAATAAAGAGGAAGGTATCTACAACCACATTAAACTTCCAACCCAGATAAAAAGAACAAAAGTACACAGAAGAAAAGAGACATACAACAACAAATCATACATTACAAAATTACATACAATCGGATTTCTCATTACGAATTCGTTACTCTGCACTGGTAAGAAATCAATTGTAAAATTTTCAAAAAAAAATGGATCAAACACATAACCGATGACTAGCATATTTCGTAGAATAAAATACATCAGATGGTTAGGATTTTGAAAAGAAACACAATTTCCACATAAATAGAGTGTAAGGTGGGGGTAAGTCTGCCGAAATCGTAACTGTTAAAGGGGAACGTAGACAAATGTAGACAAATCGCAAATGGGTTTCCCGTTGTAGACAACAGTTAATCGCAATTGTTAAAGGACATTGATCCCCGTAGATAAAGGTAAAGAACATTGAATGAAATAGATGATTGTTGAAACATACCTTCACCTTCAATCGCCATTGTTGATGTTTGATGAGGGAGGAAATGAGTTTCATTTTGCAGAGAAAATGGATTTTGGAGGAGGGAATGAGTTTTGTTGATGCGAGGGTGAGAGGGTGAAAGTGGGAATGGGTTTCAGAGAAAATGGGTTCAGGCGAAATGATGTTTCTTTTGGTCAGTGAGAGTGAGTGTTTCAAGAGACGCTTTTCAGTGTCTTTTTGTTGTCATTTCGTCTATTTTTTCATGCCCAAATTACCCTTGTATCTTCTCAAACAATAAGTACATAAAAAAGGATGAACATGTGACATTCTTCTCATGCGTATGAATCGCCACCCTTAGACAGATGAAATGGACGCAGATGCATAGGGTTCGATGCGTGTAACACAAACAGGGGTGCGTGTTTGATTCACTGCCTATATATATAGGGGGTTCCACTGAGAATCCCAAATTTGATGAGAACTGAGAACTCAATCTTGACTATTGGATGAGCAGACCTAATGGCTAGGAAGGTGGACACATGTCGTGTGTTGTGTCATCGTGTCTTGTGTGTTGTGTGATGTGATGACCACCATTTGATTGAAACAATCCTAAGGCCAAAGATTGAGTTCTCAGTTCTCACATGGATTTGGGATTCTCAACTGAACCTCATTATATATATATATCAATCTTGATTGTTGGATGAGATGATGTAATGGTTGGGAGGGTGGACACATGTCAACACACAAGACACAAGACACAATACGCGTTCACAAAACACAAGACACAACACGTCATTTTTGTCTTGAGTTCTTAATTCTCACTAGATTTGTGGTTCTCATTCTATATATATAGGGTGGATAAGTTGAAAACCTTCTTACATTAAGAATCTTGTGGGCAAATGTGGACCAATCATTTTCCGTGTAAAACGACCGTGTTTCGATTATTTGATTTCTTTTTATGTAACTTCATTTATTATGTCCTTTTAATTAATTTAATAATGAATTTTTTCTTGCAGTAAGAAAATAAATTGGTAAGTATTTAACTCTTTCCTATCTCCTCCTCATCTCAAACCACCCGTCTCCTCCCAAACCCTCCCCACTGCCACTCTCTGCCTCCCACCTTCGCGGCGTTGACAGCGCAGCTTCAATCGGATTCTTCTCCTTTGTCGTCGTCTATCTTCCTTTCCATCCACCACCATCTCCCCGTTTTCACTACTTTCTCATCTACCCTCACCAGATCTGGATTATGAACCCAGATCCCGAGTGGATGATGGCGTGGACGGTGAATCCAGGTATGAGGGTGGATAGTGAAACCAAATCCAGAGCTGGGGGGATAGTGATCGAATTGGTAAAAAAGTAAGTGAACCCAAATCCAGAGTTGACTACGATGTGTGGACGGTGAAACCAGATATGGGGATGGACAGTGAATCTAGATCCAAAGTTGATGAAGGCGTGAATGGTGAACCTAGATTCAGATCTTGGGGGATATTGATCGAATCGGTAAAAAAGTAAGTGAACCCAGATATAGAGTTGACGACCGACCCAGATTCTTTATGAGGTTCTCAACGGATCCTTCTGCTATATATATGGGGCGGATTTGGTGAAAACCAATATGAATATGTAAACTGTGAACTAATCTGAGCCTTACATTTGTGATGAATCCAATGAGTTAGATTATACAGAAATTTATTACTTATGTTTTTAATGTCTATCTCATTTATTAACCGATCTCCTATTTATGAGGAAATCTTTTATCCTCCTGTAATTACGTTTATTTTTTTTATCCATTTCGTCTTTTATCATAAAATCATTGGGTCATTCAGATTTGATGGTGCACAGGTGCATTTTTTCGTGCTTCAACTATTTGGATTTTTTAAATCTTTTAGTGCACGATCACTATGCACTGAAGATATATGTGCGTTGCACATTTTTAGTAGTATGTAAATTCAATACGTGCATTATCATTTAAAATGTGCAAATTCAATATGTGCACCACAATTTGAATGTGCATATTCAATATGTAAATTATACATATGGTGCACATACGTATTTCATTCAAAAAATTGTGCACTGTAATTTTAGACCTCTTTTAATATATAAACCATACAACTCAGGTATACACTATTAAAAATAAAAATAGAATTTTGAAATACATACGTGAACCATTAAGAAACTATTTAAAAACTTTAAATTGGGATGTGCACCATTACCAAACCCCGCGACAACTTAGAAACCCAAAATGTGCAGCAATTGAAAATCGAAACACAGATGTGCACCAACGACCCAGAAACCAAGATGTGCACCAACGACCCAGAAACCCAGATGTGCACCAACACGAAATCCCCACCAGCTTCCTTCTCCTCTTCGAGCGGCGCAAGTTGAAGCATCGCACAGACCGTCATAACATTCAACCAATTAAGGAAATTAAATGTTGTGATTATATAAAACTAAATGTTGTTTACCGAGAAATCAGGTTAATAAATAGGATAATGTTGGATGCTACAATTAAGGAAATAATATATAAATAAGATTTTAAATAATAAAAACACATTTAAATTTGATCGTTGGATTGTTAAAGATCAAAGGATATAAATAGTTCACAGTTTACATATCCAAATCGGTTTTCATTTGATCCACTCCCTATATATATATATATATATATATATATGGGGGAGATCCGTTGAGAACCTCCTTATATTAAGAACCTTGTGAACTAATCATATTTACCGATTAGTTTCCAAACTAATATCAAATAAAAATAGTAAGATTAATGAATGTTCAACATAATTAATCATTAGGTATGATGAAGTGAGAGAGAACTAGTAACATTTATGTGGTGTCAATTAAAAAAAATTATATTCTTTTAATTGCGGTTAAATATTTGATTGACGGATTTTATTTCATTCATTCATTCCCGGATTTATATTTCTGAGTTATAACTCTCTAATTTTTTTAGTTTTTTTTCGGTGAACATTTTTTTCTGAGTTTTTACGAACATTTTTTTATTCCAATGGTGAACACTGATAGTGAACATGTTTACTATTAAAAATTTTGACCGCTCTGCACATTTTAAGCATATATTTACTGTCATAAAAAACACTCAAAACGCATAGGTAATACAAAAAATTCAATAATCTCAAAAAACTATTAAAACATATTCACTATTACAAAATGAGTAATAATGAACAACAAAGGCTGCGGGTTTTTTAAGCCACCGATTGATTGTGAACCCCATGTCGACCAAATTAGAAATAAGGAGATTGGGGAGGAAAGAGAAAGAAATTAAATATTGAATTAGAGTTAATTTCTCGTGAATTATGAAATGATTTATGAGGGTATTCGTTACCAAACACAATTACTATGTACAATAAATAAAGCTAAAATAAGAAAATATCATAATCAAAACACAGTCGTTTTGAATCTCAAATGATTGGTCCACGTTAGTCCACAAAGTTCTCAATATAAGGAGTTTCTCAACTAATCCACCCAATATATATATATATATATATATATATATATATATATATATATATATATAACAATTCTGGACCAATCATTTTGTACATGAAACAACAGTGTATTAAATATATAATTTCCTTTTATGAGTTTATTTATTGTGCTTTGTTAATTATATGAGATTAATTTTTATTTACTAAGAAACAGATTCACATACCATTTGACGTTCATTTTTTTTTCAAATTTATCATTTTTTTTGTTATTTGGATAGTGAACATTTTTTCGGATATAGATTTTATGAGTAAAATTTTGTTTCAATTTTTTAATAATATTTTTGTATACTAATGAGTAGATTGTGAATATTTTTTTCTATTTTTGATAATAAACATTTTTTTTGACTCTATATGAACACTTTTTTTACTCTTATTGTGGTAGTAAACATGTTCACTGTCGAAAACGCACTTGTTCTGTACAGTGAAAACAGATGTGCACCATAAAAAAATTATCAAAATCTATAGAAAAATACAAAAAAATCAGTAATTTTTATTTGGATATTGAACATTTTTTCGGGCATAGACTTTATGAGTAAAAT
>NQLW01000032.1:2369304-2385497 GCA_002312845.1 Kalanchoe fedtschenkoi | reverse complement strand
TGCAACAGTGGTGCCAGCTCTAGTGTGCTACGACTGGATGTGGTGTTAGCGTTGGTGGTGCCGGAGCAACTAGCCGAAGTGACCATCGGAAACTTGCACTAGGTGATACAAATGCAGATGTTGGTACGTAGCGGGGCTGCACTTCACCTGCAGCTAGCAGCGCGCAGTGACGGCAAACGTGTACATCAGATTCAGTGCTGGCTAATAGTGTGCTGCTGCTGAGGCTAGTGTGGTAGCCGAACAAGCTCAGGAAATTAAGTTGTGCCGGAACCGGAAAAGAACATAGTCCCCTCCGTACTCTAATACATGTCGTTTAAGATTAATTTGAATATATTAAAATGAAGTTAATGATAGCGGTAGAACAAACTTAATGAGTGGGTGATTTGATATTTCTTTTAAAAAAATCATGCAAAAAGTAAAATTGATAGATTATTACTGATGAATGATTTTTTTATTGATTATAATAAAAAAATAATTAGTGTTTGATGTTTTAAGATAGTTATCGATATTATATATATATTGAAAATTGTTAAGTGATAAATAAAATTAAATAAAAAAATTCAATTGAGTAATATGTAAAAGAATAGAGAGGAAGTACTAATATATTGGTTTAATGAAAACACACCATACTAATTTAAGAGCACGAAAAAAGAACATCAGATTCGCTAGTGGAGCAGAAAGGCAGCAGTAACACAGACACATGCATAAATGTGTGTTCTTGAATTGCTCAATTTTCTCACAATCAATATAAAGCTGCATCTAGCTAATATAACTGCAGATGATTTGATGAAAATGTATACTCCCTTCGTCCTCTAATACATGTCGTTTAAGGTTAATTTGAGTAGATTAAAGTGAAGTTAATGCTAGCGGTTGAACAAATTTAATAGGTAGGTGGTTAATAATTTTTTGAAAAAGTTCGTGCAAAAAGTAAAATTGGTAGATGATTATTGGTGAGAAATGTATTCTTTATTGATTATGATAATGAAGTGATTAATGTTTGACATTTTAAGGTAGTTGTTGATATTAAATACGCATTGAAAATTGGTAAGTGACAAGTAAAAGTAGACAAAAAAATTCGGTTAAGTAACATGTAAAAGATGACAGAGGGAGTACTCTTTTAATGAATATGTATATTAATTTCATTTTTTGAACATATATATTTATAAAAAATTTATTAACAAAATTAATAAATATGATTAAAAGCGTTAATATTGTTCTTAAATCAGTGAAAAAAAATGCATGACTAGAGAATATAAACTATAAATTTATTCATTTTTATATTTTTTTATGAAATTTATTAAATTAAAATAACTTTTTCTAATTTTTAAAATTTTATTTTGGATTAAAGTGGCCTAGGGTGTGAATGGGCTTGCGCGCACACATGACTTCTTGCCTATAAACCCCATGCATGAAATATTTTATATTTCGGTGCTCTTTGTTTTTTGTCCAGATAATGAAAAACATGATTTGGTCTGATCAAAGATGAAAGTACCCTCAATCATATTGTCCAGATAAAGCTGCAGATATGAGGAGTCACAATATTCTCCTGATGAATGTGCGTATTATTTATCTGATCAACATATAAAATTAATAAAATATAATTAATTTCATTAATATTTTCCTTAAATCAGTGAAAAAAGCGCATAACTAAAGAATATAATTCGTAAATTTATTTATAATAAATTTTTCTAAAATTTATTAAATTAAAATAACTTTTTCTAATGTTTAGTTTTTGTTTGAATTAAACTGGCCTAGGGTGCGAATGGGCTAGGGTGCACACATGAGTTATTGCTTTTAAACAATATTGATGAAATATTATATTTCTTGGTGCTTCAAGATGATAAAAAACGTGCTTTGGTCTAATTAGAGATTAAAGTACCCTATGCATGATTAATCTCTTTTGTATTCGTATTTGTATCTCCAACACAGTCGATCAAAAACCACTATCAGTAGGACTCGCCAAGCGCCTCTTTTCCCGCAAATTCTTGTGTACTCCGGGAGTACCTACTCCCTCGCGCGACATCGCTTTTATTTTAATCAAAATTATGTCGTTTCATTCAGTCATTTCGTAGCTTTATTTCATATATCACCAAAACGACGTCGTGTTTTGTGTTTAACAGTAAAACAAGTTAAACCCCATTATTCATCAGAAACTTCTCGATATTTACCAGAATTGCTTATATATTCATCAAAATTGCTTATATATTTATGAGATTATTTTGTGGTCTAATTCATTTTTTACTTCCATATTCACCAGAAATGTCGAGATATTCACCATATATATTTATATATTCATCAGAATTTCCACTGTATTTATCAGATTATTTTTGGCTTGTATTAATTAGTTTTGCTTCTATATTCATCAGAAATGTATTGATATTCACCAGAAATACATATATATTCATCAGAATTACCACTGTATTTATCAGATTATTTTTTGGTTTGTATTCTTTAGTTTTGCTTCTATATTCATTAGAAATGTTTCGATATTCACCAAAATTGCTTATATATTCATCAGAATTTGTCCTATATTTACCAGATTATTTTTTAGGTTGTATTCATTAGTTTGCTTCCATATTCATCAGAAATGTCTTTGATATTCACGAGAAATGCTTATATATTCATCAAAATTGCTCATATATTTATCAGACTATTTTATGGTTTAAATTCATTTTTTTACTGCCATATTCATCAGAGATGTCTCTATGTTCACCAGAATTGATTATATATTCATCAGAATTTGCTCATATATTTATGAGATTATTTTATAGACTTTATTCTTTTTTTTGCTTCCATATTCATTAGAAATGTCTCAATATTCACCAGAAATTCTTATATATTCATCAGAATTTCTCTTATATTTACCAGATTATTTTTTGGCTTGTATTTATTAGTTTTGCTTCCATATTCATCATAAATGTCTCGATATTCAGGAGAAAATCTGGTAAATATATAATAATTTCTGATGAATATCTCGTCAGTTCTGATGAATATGGAAGCAAAATTAATGAATAAAAGATAAAAAATAATCTGTTAAATACAGTGAAAATTCTGATGAATATATAAGCATTTCTGGTGAAAATCGAGATATTTCTAACGTATATGGAAGAAACACTAATGAATACAAGCCAAAAAATAATGTGATAAATACAGGAGAAAATCTGGTGAATATATAATAATTTCTGATGAATATCGCATCAGTTCTGATGAATATCTGTTAAATATACTTTATTAAATACTTGTTTACATAACTTAATCAGGAAACGACGTCGTTTGATATTAAAATGAAAACGACATCGTAGGAGGGAGTACCTACTCCTTTACTGCTCTTTTCCTCACCACCTCAGCAACTACAAAGTCCCTCACATTTCCATCTTTTCCACAAAATGGCATTTCGTGTCCGTGCAGCTCTGGCTGCCCTTTGCGTGAGTCTTCCATCAGTTAACCTTCATCTGTCCCAGATCAAGTGTTAACTGATTTCAAATGTGGAATTAGTTTGTAACCATTTTTAATCAGCAGACTGCAGATAAATGGATGTAAAAAAATATGTACTACATGTCTTGCTCGAAGTGGTTTTACAGGTAGCATTTGTGGCGTGTCAAGCACATCTACCTGGGGAAATCTACTGGAGCTCAGTGCTCCCGGGCTTTACAATGCCAAGAGCTATTTCTGATGCTCTGGTATCAGGTTAGGCTCATAAGTGACAGAGTTTCGGCTTCTAATTGCTCAGTAGCTAGCTGTCAACAAAACATTATTATTATTTTTTAAAAAAATATTATAATTTTACTGATAGCCCTTTGATAAAAATTCGAAACAGTGAAAGCAGAAGAGATACTTCTAGAAGAACCCGGAAGATTCCCTTTATTATATAGCTACTATGGCGAGGTTCTCGACACTAACAAAAATGAAGTCGTTGTGAATCCACCATCATCACATTTCTTCTTGGAGAAGGACTTGGTCCCCGGGAAACAAATGGAAATGGATTTCACCAGGCCTGAAAACATTGGCTACGTTTTCATACCTCGCCAAGTCGCAGACTCAATCCAATTTTCCTCCGACCAACTCTCAGTGATTCTGGGCCAGTTATCCATCGACCCCGAATCTCCAAAAGCCCAACTCATGAAAGACACGCTCAAATACTGCGATTTCCCAGCCGGAGAAGGCGAGGTCAAGACCTGTGCAACTTCACTCGAGGCCATGATCGACTTCTCCACCCAGCGTAGCGTCTAGGCAAAAACATTCAAGCAGTTTCAACCGAACCCGAAAAATACGCCAAACTTCAAAACTTCACCATTTTCCCAGACGTAAAGCGAATAGGCGATGACAGAGCCGTGTCTTGCCACCAGATGGACTACGCATGCGTTGTGTTCAACTGCTACGCGTGATAGGTGTGAAAGCCTACGTTGTGCCACTCATAGGAACTCGCGGAACTAAAGTTAAGGCGGTGGGATTTTGCCACACCAATATACTTCATCCTGGAACCCCGAGCATCTGGCATTCAAAGTCCTAAATGTGAAGCCTGGCGGCGAGCCTCTGTGTCACTTCTTCCCTCAGCACCACGTTCTCTGGATTGCACAGCCACACCTTGTTATGCCAGCTTCTGATTTAATACTGAGTTTTCTTAACGTGCTTCCCCACCGGTGCAATGGCTAGTAGCAGCTAACTAAGCCGCAGAATAAGTCAGCTTGAAGCGTCAGAATAAGTCGCCTGAAGCGTGTTTTTGTGCATAATCTTCATGCTGTCGTCGTCTTCAATCTGCTCTATGTTGCTTCAACTTTTACTGTATTGTCCATGTAAGCTTGTCCAAGTTTATTATCCAGTGAAATATTAGTGATGTGTATTATGAATGATATGCAGCTTAAATCAATGTCAATATAATTGATTCGAACTAATCTCTCAACGAGCTAGCAGATTTGAAATAAATATATTGATAATAGAAGAAGATCGTAGAGTGATGGGGATTAGGGTTTAGGAGATGTCAGGAGAAAAAAATAAAAGAGATCGTAATTTGTAGTCGTGATTTGGCTCATACGGCTATGTCATTGTGGAATCGTGGTTATGATATAACAGCATCATATTGAAGCTTTGAAGCAAGGGTTGTCACCGACACTTTCTTGAAAAAAACCGTACGGGCCATTATATGACGCTTTATACTTATGAATGGCATTACTGTTTTTTAATTTAAGGGATAAAACTCAAAAGGAGACCTGAACTACACCGCTTACCCAATTGCGGTCAGAACTATCACAATTTCCAAAAAGGGTGCGGTGAAAAAAAATTTGGACTGATTTTCTAAAATAAAATTTACTATTACATTCTAAAACTAATATTATTATAAGACTTAGATTTGTGTGTGAAAATTATATCGTTTGGTTATCAAAATAAACTATATCGTTTTGGGCACACAAAGAAAACGACATCTTTTGACAACCAAACGATGTAATTTTCAAACACAAATCTAAGTCTTATAATAATATTAGTTTTAGAATGTAAAAGTGAATTTTATTTTAGACAATCAGTTCAATTTTTTTTTCACCGCACCCTTTTTAGAAATCGTGGTAGTTCTGACCGCAATTGGGTAAGCAGTGATAGTTCAGGGCCCCTTTTGGGTTTTTTTCCTTAACTTAATTGTGCTCGACTTTATATGACGTTTAAAATTAAAACTGATGTCTGCTGTCTAGTGATTTTTCACATTATTTTTTTTGCAGTGTTTCAAATTTAAAAAACATTGTTTATTATTACTATTAATTATTTAAATCAAATTATATCTATTATATGTAGTAGGATGAAAGAATTGTGAATTAAATTTTATAAAAATAATAATGTGATATGATACAAATCTCGCGTGACATGACATAAATCTATTTTTTAGATAATGAGTATTTTAAAAAATTTATAGCCCCTCCCTCCAAAGCTACAAGTCTCGTAGCTAAAAACAAGTTGTGTATAGGTGAGAAAATTAACGATGAATTTTATGTGCATTAAAATTGTCAGACTCACTAGTAAAGAGTACAAATAACTACATTAAGATATAAATAAAAGAGATTATAAAATGAATTTTTTTGAGTTCTCGATTGGAATGGAGATTAAGCCAATAAAATATTACATTTAGGAATGTAAATTTGGATTACAGATTGAAAGAAGTATCGTATTGCGTAACAATAATCGTAAAATATTTATTTGTTCTTTAATCTTTACAATTAAATGAAAAAAACGTTGAGATAAGATGAATTTGAGTTTTTACTTGTTTCATTCATCACATAAAAAGGCCTCAAAAATTATTTTACTGGGTGATCCTAAATTTATTTATTCAATACTTAACTTATCAGCTCCACTGAACCTTTCTTTGTCCATATGATTGAAAAAGTCGTTTGGTATAGTTAAAGATGAAAGGATCTTCAATCATTGATGTGTTTGGTTTTGGAAAAATTTAGTGGGAAGAAAATTTTGGGGGAAAGTGTTTTTTAATGAAATTTATTCTATTTTCTCTTGCTTGATTATGAGTGAAAAATATGGAAAAAATGTTAACATGTTCTTTATTCTAAACAATTTTTTCTTTTTGTTTTCTATCTAATTTTTTGACAAACTTTTTTTCTCATTTTTTCACAAATATTTCTTCTCATTTTCTACTAAATTTTTCTTTCTAACAATTTTTTTATAAATCAAACAGAGACTTATAGATCCAAAACCAACAAAAACATATCATATCCCTGTGCGTACATATATTCATATTTATATTTGTATCTGTCGTATCTCCAACGTCTTCCACCAAAAGTCACTATAATGGAATTTTTTGTCATACTAGCTTTTTTTAAAAACTATTTTCTCAATTAGTCTCTCGTACAAAAAGTTTCCTGAAATAGTCTATTATAAAGCTAACTGTGGGTTGAAATCGTGTCTCGCATATACTTAAATCGCGGTTTCAAACAATATTTGGAGGGTGACTCGGTTAACAACTGACTGTACATCTGAATCAGAACACACATGCTGGAACCACGATATTAAACTGAGTCTTATTTTAATTCAACCTCTAATTAAAAAAGATTAATCCAACACGTAACTCTCAAGATCGGCCTCGTGTCCCATCTATAGATGGATTTCACATCCTTACCGATTAATTTCACTCTTAATTCGTTTTGATGTGGTGATCCGTTTTTCTTTTTTTTGGCATAATGTTTTTATAGAAAAGATATTGAATTGGTTATATTAGTTAAAGCATCATCTATTGTATATGAAACTTTTTACGATGTTTTTTTGAAAATCAACTTTATATAGCGCTTTATTCTTATAAATATCATCTGTTATTTTTTTAAATTATTTAAAATGAATTTTATACGACGCTTGAAAATTAAAATTGTTGTTTAGTATCTAATTTTTTTAAAATTAATTGACATATGCTTTTTACAGTGCTTCAAATTCATAACACATTATCTTTTGTTATCATTAAACATGTAAATTAAGTTGTAGTCATTGTATAGAGATTGGTGAAAGATATGTCAAATAAGAGTATGATTAGTTCAGTTTATGTGAGGTGTTAAGAGTTGAATTTGTGTTAGATTGTAACTAATTTGTATTTATTTATAATAAATTGATCTACGTGAAATTTAACTCGAATTCAAAAAAAAAAAAAAGAACGAACAATCTGACTCATCTAATACTTAAAATTTTTTAATTTGGATTGAATTTGGGTGGATCCATATACTTCTATTATTAACAAAATTTTATAGATTAAACATACAAAGGCAATTATAATTGTGTTCAGTTTGTTATTAATCAAGTCAATCAAAAATAATTTTACTTGACTCAAAGACAAACCCAACCTACAACTCAACACATTTAAACATAATCCAGCTCAAATTAATTTATTTGAGTTGAACTTTCACTGAATTTACCCTAATTACACCATGAAATTAATAAAAGAACCTCTAAAATCAAAGAATTTTTTTTTAAAAACTAATTGTCAGCGAGCAAACTCATGCACAATTGTTAGACAATGATTGTATTATTGCTACTTGCACCATTTATATAAAAACATGTAAGAAAATTTTTTATATGAAGATGGGAATCGTTTCAAATGTCTCATAATTTTTCATTTTCATATACTTCTTTTTCAGAAAAGATAATTTGAGAGGGTTTGAGCTCGAATGGTTTTTTCCCCTATATATTTCATCTTTTTTTAAAATAAATATTAAATTTTTACTGTCCAAATATATTTTTCACTTTTCCTCGCATTTTTTTTTAAATACCGATTTTCCTCTCATTTCTTCCAAATCCCTAGTTTACTCAGAGATTAACCAGTTTTATATTTACTTCTAAATCCCTCATTAACTCGGGATTAACTATTTTTACATTTACTCCCAAATCTTTGCTTTTCATTTTTTTTTCTTTTATTTCATTCCAAATATATTCCCTCCTGTTTGATTTTCTCCATGTTTATTTTGGACTGGATAGTAACAAAATAGTACCAAACTCGTTGTGATCATCGCTAACATTATGAACTCATTCGTTACTTGATTGTGAAGTCAAATTCGTTGAGTTTAATATTAACATCATTAAAATTAATTGTAAAATTGAGTTTCTACTATGATATGTTGGATGGATGGCCTTGGGTGTAAAAAAGTACGTAATAAAAATTTTAAAATTAACTTTAATACCTATTATATTTAATTTTAAAATACATTCCAAATATAATATATTTATTTCTTAAATATATTTTTATTAATTTTGATTTAACTATGTCCTGAAATATGATGATATTGATTGAATTTATGTTTCTGCCAACATAAATATTAAAATATATCAAATTATAATGATTGAAGCGTCGTCTATAAGGATAACTTTCAAGACAGAGCTTGTGTAGATAAAGTGATATTATGTAGTTTAACTTTACACGACGTTCCATTTGTAGAAGCGTCGTCTATAAAGATAACTCTTAAGACGGCGCTTGTGGAGATAAAATGATATTATGTAATTTAACTTTACACTGTTGAGCAAATGTTTATATCTCACATCGCCCATTATATGGTCTATAACAATCTAATATATAGTTGGGCTCCCTTACTCAAAACCAATTGAATATTAGTGAGGGAATCCAACTATATATTAGGATAGTATAATGACTAAAAATCCGCTCTGATATCATATTAATATAGTTGGATCTGCACTCAAAACCAATTGGCTATGAATGAGGGAGTCCAACTATATATTAGGATCGTTATAGACCATATAATGGGCGATGTGGGACGAAACCACTGCTCAACACCCATCCTTACTTTAAGTCCGTGATGGTTATCATTCTCCACACAAGGTCCCCTTACTGCCCTGATTAGAGACTTTTACAAATGAGTGTGGGTGTTAGTGATTTATATCCAATAAAATATCTAGGATAGAGCTCCTTTTTATGCTTCAACACTTTTACTGTCTCATACATGTATCAATGGCTTGTTCATTTTTACCCAGTGAAATATAAATGGTGTGTATTATGATATGCAACATAGTCAACATTACTATAACCGATAATTTTGCACTTCAGTCGTCTCTGAATGAGATTGTTATTTATAGTACCTCTCCCATACTTACCTCAATGCTCCGATCACTGCTTCAAGATGCGATTACTTTGAATTTTGCATCAATATTCTTTGAATCATGCACTGCATGAATAATCTGGCAACGCCCACTGCCATAAAGTTGTGTGACCTTGTGATACTTACACTGATTATACTATCCATCCATTGAAAATATATTTTGCAATTAGAGAAGAGCATTTTTTTCGAAAACATTTATGTAAAGAGCAAAGGACAAACAACTAGATGTCTGTTGATTTTGGGTGTTGTTTAATTATCTCAAGGTAATCTTAATAGTATCACATGTGCATGAATATGTTGGAGGTGTCGTGTGAACTGGTTCGAAGTGAGTCTGATGTCAGTTGTCACTATTGAGACAGGGAGTTACGTCTCCTGACCACCATAAAAAAAATGAGTCATAAACACAAATGACTTATGAAAAGAAAATACTACAACATTCTTTAATTCAAGTTAGGTAATTAAGTGAATCTCTTCACCTAGCTTGTTGTAACCCGATCCTCTTGAGTCTTGAACAGTTAGACAAACACT
This sequence comes from Kalanchoe fedtschenkoi, assembly GCA_002312845.1. Lineage (NCBI taxonomy): Eukaryota > Viridiplantae > Streptophyta > Magnoliopsida > Saxifragales > Crassulaceae > Kalanchoe > Kalanchoe fedtschenkoi. Next base: position 2,375,385 of record NQLW01000032.1, on the reverse strand, counting down.
GAAACTCACCTTCAATTTTTCCGTTATGTAGTAAGGGTTCTGAGAACTTCTTCAGAAACTCGCGCTCCCGGAGGCGAGACTTCCAGGGAAAGCATCTGGGCCGTGAAGAAGCTCGACTGCCTTACGGTTCATATCACTCAACCGAATAGTTATAAAATTTACGAAGAAGATGGTTGGAAGGGAATCACTCGACTCCATCTCAAACCAACATGTGCACGTTATTACCTGCAGGATTTGATATCGTCCCATGTTGAATCATCTTCAGTAGCATCCTCTTTGGTAGACTTGCTTGGCGGTCTGCTGAGATATGATCAAGCCGATCGAACGCTTCACTGCCCGCCAGGCCCTTGAGTACCGTTTCTTCAAACACCGATCTCGAATTTGAGTACAAGACCAGTTTCCGACACAAGAGCTTGCGTTCTATGTAGTGGCCGGTCAGGATTTTTTTTTTAAAAAAAATTATATAAATAAAATAAGATAAAAAATAAAATATTTAAAATTGAAGTTAACTCCATCCATACCTTTTATCGCTAGTGGCATCCCAAATTTCATTGCAGTGTCACCCTGTACTACAATAATTTCTCTTGGTCTCTTTACTCAAACACAGTCTGAGTGACCCCACGTTGCTTAAATTTTGTGTGAGCTGTGCTGCTCATTTATCACCCCTCAGCTTGGGTTCTTTTCTGTTTGTGCTCCCTGTAATGCCATATGATGATCGTCCTTAACTTCTTGTCCCGGCCCCATCAACCATTCATGTGCTTCCGATTTGGGAGGATTCAAGTTGAAAATGATTTTCCTCCCCACTTTATATTTCATATTTCATAATTTTTTTAAAAGTATGAACATGCAAATTATGAAATAATTATAATCGACTAACCCACTGTACTATCACTTTAATGGCTCCATACTTCTTAAATTATTAGAATGTCATTTAAGTAAATAATTGTTAACTTTTACTCCTTTTTTTTTCTAGTGAGAAACATTTTTTTTTTTCACTTTTCTTGTCATCCTTCCCAAATTCCTCATTGGATCATGAGTAACTATTTTTATTTTTACTTTATCAGATTATTTCGTGTAGTATTTTTATATTGATAAAAATATTTAATAAAATATTAGAAAGATTTTAATTGAAACCCAAGCTCAATAGGACCAAAAAAATTAGAATCCACAGTACGGTTAGAGGGTTTCATGGTATATATATATATATATAATTTGAGGTAAAAAAATACAAATCATGCCAACGCGTCCATAGAAAAAGGGGGCACTAGTTGATTATCTACTTTGAGTTGATGCTTAGAAAGCAACCCCAAAATCAGACCATTGATTATAGTACCGCAGCAACTGTGAACAGAAACACAGTATACAGTAAAGATTTTTGTTTTGCGTGTCTTTACTATTATTCATATAATTAATGTATTAGATACAGGAATGTGGTTATGTTGGGAACCAGCCGATGATAGGAAAAGTATGGTACCTAGCTCTATTGTTTGGGTTTGCATGCCTATGGTACCTAGCTTTATTGTTTAGATAACGTATGATTCAGTGTGATGTGCACTGTTTAGGTTTGAATGAGGCCATTTTGTCATTTACTTTATGATTTGTTTCAATTGTTTTATTTATCTATATGAACTAGTGATATATATATATATATAACGAAAAAAATTGGAGATTTTATTTGATATAATCAATAAATTTGTCTTGTAATTCACTTTTACATGTAACAATATGTCGGGAATCAGAATCAAGTTACAGAACAAATTAATTGTACAATTTCAAGCTTAGCTTGAGGTGAGTAAATAATTCATACATATTTCTTTTATTACAAAATTAAATATGTGATTTTTAAATAAGCTTATTGGGTATAATACATGTATAATATATGCCCACGTGGAAAAGTGAAACTGTTATGTTGAACATTCATTCATGTGCTTATACGCTGCATCATGTCTGTGACGTTCTATTTGCGCGAAAAGATAGTGCATGCGTTCTGTTATATTATTGATTTTATGGTCCGGATCGGCAGTGACGACTGTCTAGCCAAAAAGAGCTTACGTCGCAATTCATGTCTGTCACGCATTCACGTTGCATTTGACATATCCCTTTTTGATGTGATATAAAAAAACGTGTGCTAATATAATGATAAATAAACACCCACGTACATAATAAAAATACAAATTGTGAGCGAGCCGCACGTTATAAATAAAATATTAATTAGAATAAAAGAAATCTCTCATTCGGCTCGCTTAATACTTAGCGAGTTGTCTACTCACGGAGTCTTTTGACTCACCCCCAATATTCAAATTCTCTTTTTCGAATCAATAGTTGGTCAGTAGCGACAGTGTTTGGATAGTACTAGCGAACTTTTTGGGACGATGTCATCCAGTGTTCAATCATTTTATCCAGATGAGTCATCGGTTATTTATTTCATCGAGGCTTGTTTGAATAAAAATTAAAAAACAAATCAAACGCTATCGCGATCCACAATTTTTCGGATTGTGAGATTTCCTTTCTTCAACTTTCATGTCAACCCCCCTCTGTGTCTTATTATCTTCGAATTCAAAAGCAAAGCCAAGTTGCTGTTAGAATGTTAAAAAAGAAAATATGAACAAAACGATCTGTTTGATTTTTCTCTTTATTTATTTTGGAATGCAAAATAATAAAATATGTATATGTAAAACATTCATTCATTTATATAATTTTTATAACTTTTTATAAAAAAAATTCTCTACAATTTTCCTGTATGAAATATATTTTTATTAGTTTTTTTCTCATTTTCTTCTTTCTCCTATAGTTATAGTATTCATCAAATTGTCATTGGAACGAGGCTCAATGATTGAGCACAATTAATAGTTGTAATCATAAGTGTGGAAGAGATGATAATTTAAAATCTCTTTTAACATTATAAATTAGTGTTTTTGATGGTATGGGTCCTATGAAATAATAGTGATGCTATAAATTATTTGTAAGTGATGACTGCAGCAAGTTTTTATACACCCCATTTTCTTTATGTAACACGAATTTTAACCAAATATGGGATAATACAACAATATAATCTATCGAGTAATGTGGACAATTTGTTGGTACAATTTACACTATTAGAATATCTATAATCGTGTTTGTGGGAAGCATGGACATCAGATTCCCCTTTAAATTTTCACTTAAAACTAATTTCAATTTCTTGATTACTGTTTTATTTGCGTTTAAGAGTGTGCGGGCCTGACAAAAAAAAAATCAACCATACACCAACAAAACGTCACACTATCAAGTAAATCTCTGAAATTAAAAATGGGAAAAAAAACCCTAAACTAATTGTCGGATAAGCAAAATTAGCTCATGCACAATTGTTTGAAACGTTGTCTGGCCGACCGTGATCATATTATAGTGCTACGTGCACCACTTATTTAAAAATTTGTAAGAACATTTTTTCTCGTCCACGTGGAAGGATCATAAACCATACGCTTGGAATTTTATATAATAATTAGTTTAGTCTTACATCACTATGAAGTATAAAATTGAGTTTCTATTATATATATTAGTGGATGGAGAAATTTTTATTCGGGTTTATATAAAAACTTACAATAGGAATTTTAAAATAAAATTTCATACATGTATTTGAGTTCAAAATACATTCCATCTATATATATGGGGTTTTAGATGTATTTGTATTAAAATTGGTTGGTCCATGTCATATTTATTTGTTCTTAATTATTGTTTAGAACTAAAAAGAAGAAGTTGGGGTAGAATAATGAATTTCAGTAGTTACTTGTCTCCCTCATCATATTAAGGCTTTAAAATTATGTTGCTCACGCAGGACGCAGCATAAGGGTTTGTTTGATTTAAGAAAAATTTGGTGGAAAGGAAAATTTAGAGATAAGTGGATTTTTTCATGAAATTCATTTTATTTTATTTGGTTATGGGTGGAAAATAGTGAAAAAATATTAAAATATTTTTATTTTAAACTTTTTTTATTTTCCATCTAATTTTTTGACAAAATTTATCTCTTATTTTCTCACAAATTTTCCTTCCTATTTTTTTTCTCTCAAATTTTTTTGAACCAATCAAAGCCTAAATGATTGAACCTCTCATTTCAACAGAATCCCTCTTCGCTTTTGTCCACGTGATTGAAAAAACGTGCTGTTTCTAGTCAAAGATGCAAGAAAATATCTTCGGTAACCCTCAACGACAACTTCCATCAAATCTTTTTTTCATCCAGTCGAGTAATTCACTTCCAAATAAAGTGATGCATGCATATATTGGTCTGATGCAAATATTAATTATTTTTTGAATTGGACAGATCATTTAATTAATATAGCAGAACAATTAATGAATATATAAATAAAAATGATAAACATATAAGAACAATTGATGATTGTAAAATACCACTAAAGAATACTAGCTTGTGGCCCGCGCTCGGAGTCGGTCTTTTTTGTTTCTTAAAGAAAACTAAAAAATGGGGTACTTACTATCATCCATTTAGAAACTACGGTCGTAACTATTTGGTTTTAAAATTTACGGTTCTTTTGCGTTGCGGAGTTCAATTATAATTTTAAAAATCTCAATCGCACCAAAAAAAAATTGATTATTCCATTTAAACGAACTCCCTCCCCAATCAATTTAGAAATGAGAATGCATAAAATGATGGTATGTACTATCATTCATTCAAAACTCATGATCATAATTATTTAATTTTAAAATTTAGTATTATTTTGTTACGAGTTATACAAAAAATAAAACAGAAAATTTTAAAATAAATTTGAAAATTAAATAATTATGACCATAATTTTAGATGGATGATGGTATATATCTTCATTTTGTATTTTTCCATTTCTAAGTTGACTAGGGAGGGGTGTTTTTCTAAATAGAATAAATAATTTTTAGGTGTGATTGGGATTTTCAAATTTACAATTAAACCTCACATACCCTCATTTTGTACTTTTCTCTTTTTTTATTATTTAATGTGTTTTTTGAATTACATATAATATATTTTATTATATGGAATAAGATAATTAACACGTGATTACCATGAATCGATTGTGGATATTTAAAATGATCATGATTGGTAGTGAAGCCACTCTCATTTAGATAATACTAACCTATTTTTAAAGGTTGTAGATGGGATATTCCTAGATACAATTTTAAATTTACATAATTAGTGCTATAAATTTAACAACAGGTTACAATTCATCTATTATTTAATATTTTATATATAGCACATATTAAAATACAACACAGTTCTATACTTATACATAAATTGGATTTCATTTCATAATTAAGGAAATAAAGTCGTTAAAAATAAAGAGATAACTGAGAGATAACGAATAAAGAGAAATTTGTGAGGAAATATTATTGAATTATTATAGATTTAGTTGTTTAATTAAAAAAAGATTAAAAATTTTAAAATAAAGATAATACTATTTACAAAATATCATTTATGAAATTATAAAAAATTTGTGGATACAGTTAGTCCATTAAATAAAGGATTAAATTTAGGAAAATATATCTCAAACAATTATGGATATATATTAAATGGTTGTTTAAGAAATATAATATAAATATAATTTCAAAAATCATAAATATGTAACCGAGCCAGTTTATTATGAAAAACTAATAAGCTAAATATGTACGATTCAAGAGTAATTTTATGCGTTTTAAGGTATAAAATCAAATACCTAAGAGATAAAACTAAATGATATGATCGAATTGAATAATTATGAGATTTATTCAACTTTATTTAGGAAAGATGAGATAAACATAAATTTTTGAAAAGACACTTGCCATCCACTATTTTTGAAAAAGAAAAAATCATTTGTCATCGAAAGTCACCCAATCGAAAGTTACTACAAACGAAAAAAAATATGTTTTATGTATGTATTAAGTTATAAAATGATTAGCTTAAGATTTAAGTACTTACAACTTGATAGTTATTCATGTGTCTAAAAATCTAATAAACTATTATATGATTAAATCAAAAATAACACTTAAAACCTCATCTTTATGCATTAAACCGGGAATTATACTTATTAGGAACGAGTAAAGGCACTCATCGTTCCGACGGTTCGGTTAAAAAAAATTAAAAATCGA
>NQLW01000032.1:2352440-2368840 GCA_002312845.1 Kalanchoe fedtschenkoi | reverse complement strand
AACACAACGTCTTCAATTTTGGAAAATAAACATAGGTTACAAAAATTGACTATAACAATTAAAACAAAATAAGAGTAGGCATATAAAATAAAAGAGAAGCTTACCTCATCGGATCTGAAAAATAAGCACATGTTATGAACAATTTGACTGTAACAATAAAAACACAAAATAAAAGTAGATATAAAATAATAGAGAAGCGTACCTCATTGGATGTGAAAAATCGAAGGTTATGAACAATCGATTATAGCAATTAAAATGAAAAAAAAGAGTACAGAGAACGTACCAAAATTGCTCATGGTGAAAAAATATGTACTGCATAGTACTTCAATTTATAGTCATCAGAGAAATTTCGCATTGAGATGAATATGCAAACAGTTATAAATATATTCAATGATGAATAAGGAATAATTGAATATCTTCCAAATATTATTAAGATAAAGATTAGATATTGGATATAAACTAATTTTGAAATTCAAAATTCAAATATGTTATCGTAAAAGGGAATAAATCCTCAATAGCATAATTATGAATTAATCAAAATCTAATGGCATAATCGTCCGAATTAATATTGGGGAACGAAGGTAAATAAGCAATGATATTTTCGTAGATAAGTGGAATGGAAAGAAATTTTTTTTAATGTTTTACTATTATTCTTTACATTGATTTCAGCTCATCTGATGAATATTCAACTCATTTGATGAATATATAAAACCATATGATGAATAATCATCTAATGAAAATTACAGATTAACTAATAAATATGGTAGCACAACTGGTGAATTTATAAACACAACTAATGAATATCAGAGGACAAATCATTCGATGCATATAGCAGATCAACTAATGAATATATAAACACAAATGATGAAAATATAAGCATAATTGATAAATAAATACAAGTGATGAATATTTCAGCTCATCTGTGAAATATTCAACTCATCTGATGAATGTATAAAATCACCTGACGAATATAGCTGCCTATCCGAAATAAATCATCTGATGAAGATAGCAGATCAACTAATGAATATAGTAGCACAACTAATGAATATAGAAGCACAAATCATATGATGAATATGTAAACACAACTGATGAAAATATAAGCACAATTGATGATTATAAAATACAAATGATGAATATTTTAGTTCATCCGATGAATATAAAAAATCATCTGATGAATATAGCTGTCTATCTGAAATAAATCATCTGATGAAGATAGCAAATCAACTAATGAATATAGTAGCACAATTGATGAATATATATATGTAAGCACAACTAATGAATATAAAAGCACAAATCATCTGACGAATGTAATAGGTCAAATGATGAATATAGCAGCACAACTGATGAATAATATATAAAAACAACTAATGAATACAACTTCTCGTCTAAAACAAATGATATAATAAGTTAACTGATGAAAATAGTAGCATAACTGAGAAATATTCAGCTCAACTAATGAATATAGCAACAAAATTGATGAATATATAAAAATGACGTCGTTTTTGGCCAAGTGCAACATAATATGTGTGTTTAATGTGGAACATGTAAAACGATGTCGTTTTTCATCGAGACTAAAATGATGTCGGGAACGAGAGCACCTACTCACGGATCACCCAAAAATTTACTGCTCATAAACCATATGCATGGAATTTTATATAATGATTAGTTGAGTGATCTTACATCACTTTTAAGTATAAAATTGAGTTTCTATTACTATATATTAGTGTGATGGAGAAATTTTTATTTGGGTTTACATAGAAACTTTATAATAAGAATTTTAAAATAAAATTTCGTACATGATGTGAGTTCAAAATACATTCCCTCTATCTGTATATATGTATGTGTTTTTAGATGTATTTGTACTAAAATTGGTTGGTCCATGTCATACTTATTTGTTATTAATTGTTTACAACTAAAAAGAAGAAGTTAAGGCAGAATAATGAAATTTAGTAGTTACTTGTCTCCCTCATCACGTTAAAGGCCTTAAAAATTGTGTTGCTCATGCATCGTAAGACTGTCTTTAGTTTAGGGAAATTTTGAAGGAAAATAAAATTTAAATGAAAATTGGTAAAATTTGATGTTAAGTTTAGATGGAAAATATGAAAGAAAGAAAATAATTATGTAGAAATTTGGTGGAAATGTGATTCTAACTCTTTATCTATAAATCTAATACGATCATATCAAGTTCAATGCACAACCTTTGGCATTTTACTTTTCTATCAAGTTCAATGTATTTAATCAAGTTCAATGTATCTTATGAGGTTGAAGGTATAAAGATATGATATAATATTTCCTGCACCTTTTTAATGAAACTTTCCATCATGATGGAAATGAAATGGATTCCTTAATCTTTTCACTAATTTTTTTATTAAACTGAAGAATACTGAAATTAAACCTTCAAAAATTTCATTTTCCACCTAATTTTCCTTTTCACCAAAATTTCCCCAAACCAAACAGAGTCTAAGACTGTGTTTGGTTTGAGAAAAGTTAGAGGGAAAAAAATATGAGGAAAAATGAATTATTCCTAAAATCCATCTTATTTTCCTCTTGTTTGGTTTGCAATAGAAAATTTTATAGAAAGTATTAAAACGTTCTTTATATTAAACAAATTTTCCATCTAACTTTTCATTTAGTTTCCATCTCTAATTTTTCCTAAACCAAACAAACGAATTCCATATCATTTTCCTTTAAATTTTTCTTTTCCTCCAATTTTCCCTAAACCAAACACAGCCTAAATGATTGAGTCGACCCTTAACAGTTACATTATCATTTCAATAGAATCTCTTATTGTTTTTGCCCACATGATTTAAAAAAAGTGATGTTTCGTCTACTTTCTAGTCAAAGATACAAGAAAATGTGTTACGCGCGACGTACGTAACGTAACCCCCAACCACAACTTCCATTGATCCAATACCGACAAGTAGATATTATATCGTAGCTGTTTCTCCCATGCATTCGACCTTAAATCACTAAAAATAGGACTCGCCCGAATACGTTCCTCACCACCGCAGCAGCTACAAAGTCCCTCGATCTCTACTCAGCATTTCCATCTTCTCCACAATGGCATTTCACATCCATGCAGCCCTGGCTGCCCTCTGCGTGAGTCTTCCACCAGTTAACCTGCATCATCTATCGATCTGCTCAGACTTGTATAATTTGTTGAGCCGTACGATATACATAATTTAGATTTCCTACTCGCCGCCATTTAGTTTGTTTTAGATATCTCGTACTAGCTTTACTAAATAAGGACATAATTATAACTCACACCGGATCGTAATATTAGTTCATTTTGATTGTGGTTCGAATTTTCTCAACATCTTTAATCAGACTGCAGATAAAAAATGAATGCAATAGACGTGTGTTACGCATATGTTCCTCGACTTTGTGTTTTACAGGTAGCATTCGTGGCCAGTCAAGCGCACCTACCTGGGAAAATCTACTGGAACTCCATGCTCCCGGACGTTACAATGCCAAGTGCTATTTCAGACGCTCTGGTATCAGGTTAGGCTCATCAGTCACCGAGTTTCAACTTCCGATTGCTCAGTAGATAGCTATGACCCAAAACATTATTTATTTATTTTTTCTGCTCATGAATGTTAAGATTTAACTCTGAGATAAATATTTATAAATGTGGACTCAGGCAAAGTAGAAGAGATAGTTCCTGAAAGCACCAACAAGGATGAAGTGCCAGAAAATGCAAAACTTATTATATGTTTACGGTTATGACAGCAACAAGAATGAATTACGTGTGAACGCACCATCAGAAAACTTATTATATACATACAGTCACGGAAGCGATAAAAATGTGTAAACACACCATCGGAAAACTTATTATATATTTACGGTTATGACAGCGACAAGAATGAAGTACGTGTGAACGCACCATCAGAAAACTTATTATATACATATGGTCACGGAAGCGATAAAGATGAAGGTCGCGTAAACACACCATCGGAAAACTTATTATATACATACGGTCATGGGAATGTTAAAGATGAAGGTCGCGTAAACACACAATCGGAAAACTTATTATATACATACGGTCATGACAGCACTGACAAACACGCCATCGGAAAATTTATTATATATTTACGGTTATGACAGCGACAAGAACGAAGTAAGTGTGAACAAACCATCAGAAAATTTATTATATACTTATAGTCTCGAAACCGAAAAGGAGAAAGTCGTTGTAAACCCGCCATCAATACATTTCTTCTTGGAGAAAGACTTGATCCCTGGAAAACAATGGGAAATGGAATTCCCCAAGCCTAAGAGCGACGGATACATTTTCATTCCACGCCAAGTCGCAGATTCGGTGCCATTTTCCTCAAACAAGTTCCCAGCAATCCTGACTCTGCTGTCCGTCGAGTCCAAATCTCAAAAAGCCCAACAATTGAAGGACACGCTCAAACACTGCGATAACCCAACAGGAGCAGGCGAGGTCAGGGCCTGTGCAACTTCACTTGAGGCCATGATCGACTTCGCCATCCAGCGTTTAGGCAAAAACATCCAAGCAGTTTCAACTGAATCCGAAAAATACACCAAGCTTCAAAACTTCACCAAAGTCGTGTCCTGCCACCACATGGACTACCCATACGCTGTATTCTTCTGCCACGACGTGGAAGGTGCGAGAGCCTACGCTGTCCCACTTCAAGGAACCCGCGGAACTAAAGTTAAGGCTGTCGCAGTTTGCCACACCAATACTACAACTTGGAACCCCGAGCATCTGTCATTTAAAGTCCTCAAAGTGAAACCTGGCGGCGAGCCTGTGTGCCACTTCCTCCCGCAGCACAACATCCTCTGGACTGCACGGCCTCATCTTGCTATGACAGCATCTGGTTTTTAATACTAAGTTTTCTTTGTGTGCTTTTCCAGCAGTGTGCTGGCTAGTAGCAGCTGCATAATAAGTCGCCTGAAGTATGCTTTGTTCATATTCCTCAGGCTTTCAAACTTCTTCATGTTGCTTCAACTTTTACCGTCTCTTCGTCCTTGTATCAGTCGCTTGTTCATTTGTATCCAATAAAATATGAATCGTGTGTGTTATATTTGTGGTGCGTATTATGATGGGCGGCTTGAACATGCGGCGCGGAAATATTTTGCTGAGCTAATCTCTCACTACTATTTCAACATGCGGCTTTTTCGAATTAGGCAAGAATCGGCTAGATGCCGGAGCCAGATTAATTTATCGATACAAATTGAACTAATTAAAATACAAAGAATCATTTTGTACAATTTGAAACTCATATAACATCTAATACTTATATTTTGAGGGGTGACATCAAAATAGAATTAACTTCTAGTATTAATTTTAGACTTTTATATGTGCCTGTGGGTTCACATGGACTCATTATTATTTGAATTTGAGTCGAAATATTGATACATCGTTGTAAAAACTGAAACTAATAAATTTATTGTTTCACATTTTTGAAAAATTATTTTATATACTATTTTTTTTTTCAAACGACTGGACAATTGTACATCACGATCACAATAAATTTAGATTTCGTCTGCTCCGTCTTTTGATACTTCACCATACACTGTTAACCATTACTGAACTATTGCCCAATAGAAAGAGATCCATCATGACTCTAGTTAATTGTCATTGGAAAAAAAGTGGATTATCGGAATATATATTCCTTAAATTTTGGATGAAAGTTTGAAATCAATGATAAAAATTTGCCCATTGCATATTTGCCCAAGCACCATTTTCCAATTATGCCACTATCAAACGTGTTGCATTGCATAATTCATAGGGGTAGTTCTAAGCAACATACTTGATGCATTGATTTTGAGAACTAACATATGATTGAGTATACCAAGGATTTGAATTTGTTGAGGAAATATTGAGAATGAAGATCATTAATGATATATGTTTTTGCGTCTGTAAAATCCTAAAAGGTAATTCTTTGATGAAAAATTATAATTAGAGAAAATTTGATGGAAAACAAAATTTGAGGAAAAATGCGATGAAAGTCTTTGCTTGGTTTAAGAAAAATTAGGGACGAAAAATTAAATGGAAAGTTAGATGTAAATATGAAAAAAAAATTGCTTAAATTAAATAATGTTTCATTATTTTTTTCAAAATTTTCCACCACAAATCATAAAAAAGAAAAAATAAGATAAATTTTATGGAGAAATCTCTTTCCTCCACATTTTCCTTTCCCTAAATTTTCTCTAAACCAAACACACCCTAAAGATTTTGAAGAAGGATAAATTAGTAGGGTAAGGCAATGCCGAGTTGTATATACCTTGTCCAACCACGGAAAAAATGAAGGGCTAGAGCAAGAAGGCCTCACAGTCGTCTAAATCTCCATCACGATCGTCCTCTCCATCCAGCCCATTCTTCACAACTGACCAGCGATTGAAGGAGCTGGCGCCATGCAGTTGAAACATCGGCGGTGAATGACGAGAGTTCTAGTGAGAGATTGTACTGTGGGGAAGGGAGAAGCAACAAGGGAAATAAAAAGATTTGCTTGTCAGTAATATAAATTGAAGAGAGGGAGTAGTTAGTGGAGATAAATATTAACAGATAATAAATAAGGATATAAATAAAAAAATACATATAATAATTATTAAACTTTATTAATAAAAATAAGAGAGACTTATAAGGAGAATATGTCATGTAAGATTATTAGTTCTAGAATGAACAAAAAAGAAAAATTAACAGAAAATTTTTGTACACATTATGTTCAAAATGACATTTTAGGCAACATTAAAAATTGCAACGATTAAAAAATAATTGCAATTAAATGATCAATGACCAAAGGTAACAGTTTCTTGTATATTACCATAAGTTTGAAAATTTTCTTCATAATTTTTAGGAACTATCACCACTTACCTAAATGCGGTCAGAACTACCACGATTTCCAAAAAAGGTGCGATGAAAAAAAAATTGGACTGATTTTCTAAAATAAAATTTACCATTACATTCCTAACATAATATTATTACAAGATTTAGATTTGTGTGCGAAAATTACGTCGTTTGGTTATCAAAATTATATCATTTTAAGCACATAAAGAAAACAACGTTTTTTGATAATTAAATGACATAATTTTCGCACACAAATTTAAGTCTTATAATAATATTAGGTTTGGAATATAATGGTGAATTTTAATTTAGAAAATCAGTCCAATTTTTTTTTCATTGCACCCTTTTTGAAAATCATGGTAGTTCTGACCGCAATTGGGTAAACGGTGGTAGTTCAGGGCCCTTTTTGAGTTTTTCTCCTAATTTTTTTGCAACAGAACACAACAAAATATAATTATCATGTGTTGTCTATTCTAAACTAAACTAAGGTAATAGATATCTGACGTTGACTTGAGACAACATTTTTTTTTTACTCCCAAACCTCTAAACACATCTTTCAATGAACTGGTACAATGGATATTGTCTAATGTTGCTTCGGTACTTTAATTATCAAATTTAAATTTATACTAAGATAGTGGTGGTGGTGTAGTGTTAAGAGTAGTGCGGAATTAGAAATTTTAATTCGGGGGTACGAAAAAAAAATTAAACTGAATGAGATACAAAAATAAAAAATATAATATTTTTAAGTTTAATTGAAGGTATAAATTTTTTTTAAGCTGACTGGGGGTACAAAATTAGGAGATATCATATTTTTAGATTTAATTGGGCTATAAAAATTAAAAATATATTATTTTTACACTAAAGTAGAAACGTTTGGTCGGAACTTGAGTGGACAGTTGTACCCGCTGTCCACCAGTGGTACCGCCACTGCTCCTATAAGGCAAATTTACTTTTTTATCTAAATCCTAAACCCTTGTATATCATTAAAAACACTTCAAAATGATATTTTAAACTTTTTATATTTTTTATTTTTAATAAATTTCTGAAACCCTAAACGTCCAACCGTAAACCTTTAGAAACCCTTAAATCAAAATTATAAACACTTTTGTATGCTAGTTAATTTCTTTTATTTTCAATAAATTTTCAAAATCCAAACTCTAACCCACACACCCTAACCCTTTAAAGCTCCAATGCTCGACCCTCTTGAACTATGTAACATTTAAACGCTCATATAATCGTAAAATAAATCAAGATAAACCTTCTTAACCCCAATTTCTTACTCATATATGTACACTAACCATTGAAAATCATACACCATCTAAAATGCCTCGTAATTTTTTTCAAGATTCATAAATGTTAATGATGTTGCATGACAAGAACTTTTGATATTTTATTACAGGAATCGAATCTTTTAGATCTTGACGTTGATAATGTGCAAGGGCACACAATGGATTGAATATGAAAGACATTATTAAAGAGTTCCAGAAAAATTTCACATATTAATCATAGAGCTTTTTAAACCTTCTTGTGTCTCTCATAGTTTGAATTGATGTTGTGTGATAATGGAAAATACTTATAGTAAATGTAGAGATTTCTTAAGAGTTATACAAAAAATTTAAGATGGCAAATTTTAAAAGGTAATTTTAAAAGATTTAACACTTAGATTAATATCATTTACTCATTGGGAGGATTGTGTGAACCGTGTTAGAACAATTAGGTTTCAAGTTGTGGATGTGAGAAAGGCTTTACTTCAAGTGTTTAAAAATGATAATACTCTAAAATAATAAGTGAAGCAAAACTATTAGCTGGATTTGAACTTGGAAAATTTGAATTTTTCTTGGTTGTACGTAGTAGTTCGATATGACATGTTAATTATGTGAATTCAGTTAGCAAAATTTTATAGTCTGTAGATATGCTTATTGATGTTGCATTGATATAATAAAATGATTGATTTCTTTTATTTTGAGAGGTGTATAAATGTTAATTAGTTTTTCTAGGACAATTGAAGAAGCTACAAAAATTGCATTGAATTAGATATTGATCCAGTATTTCTTTACAGACATCAAATACCAAGAAGAAATTATTTTCATAAAAATTCACATGATGTACCATTGGTTGATTCACAATCTTCTGAAGATGCATTAAGAATTTATTACTTCTGTACATATTTAATCAAACTATTAGTTTGCTTGATAGAAGATTTGAGCAATATGAAGACTATGAAAAAATTAAATTTTTATTTACATCTACAGAGTAAATGCATTGGATGACAATGTTTGAAGTCTTCTTGTGCTGTTTTAAAAATTACATTTCAAAGATATGATTGTAATGATGCTCAAGTTGCTTAATTATGGATGTTTTGTCTAAGCACAGATCATTTATATCTTATAATTTATAAAATATATTGAATTTTTTACTTAATATAATTATTTCTGATAGAATACAACACTCTCCGGAGTCTCGCAAGTGAGTGGATACCGATCCCAACACAGCCTCGTACTTGAAGTTATTTGACGCAATGTTCATACATTTCAAAGCACAACATATTCATGAGACACAATAGCGTTGACTCTTGAGACATACAGCACACGTGAAGCAAAGACACATGATGATCTTGGACTCGATCAAAACACAGCGCAATGATTCAGCACAATCTTGACACGCACGCAATCTTCACTTCCGGGTCCAGACAACGTCGTACTCGGGAAGGAAGTGGCACACGGGCACAGCTCCAGGCTTGACGTTGAGCACCCTCAACGCCACATGCTCAGGGTTCCACGACGAAGTGTCCACGTGGCACACAGCAGCCGCCACCGCCTTCATCCCGTCAGCGCCCGCCAAAGGCACCAGGTACGACCTCGTGCCTTTCAGCGCGTGGCAGAAGAACACCGCGTAAGGGTAGTTCTCCTTGTGGCACACTGCCGCCTCGTCGCCGCTCAGCTTCTCGACTCCCTTCTGAATCACGAAGTTCTGAATCTTCCCGTCCCTATCCGCCACGGTGGACACCGCGAGCACTTTTTTGCCGAGCGCCGTCGCGACGAAGTCCACCATGGACTCGAGTGAGGTCGCGCACTGCTTGACCTCGCCCGCGTTCGCTGCCTCCTCGCACTCTTTCACCGTCTCCGCCATCATTTCGGCGGATTCGGACCCGGGTCGGATCCCGAGCCTGCAAAAAACTTCCTTCATCTTGTCCGAAGCGAACGGCATCGTTTCAGCAACCCTGCGAGGGATATGAAGCCGGAGACCTCGTTTTTGCGTTGGTTGATCTCCATCTTCATCACCTTTCCCGGGCGCAAGTCACTTTCCAGGAAGTAGAGAGCGGTTGGTGGGTTGACGGCATTGGTTTCGCCACCGTAGTCGCTGTTGCCGTACTTTTTGTTTCCGGCAGCTACCAATTTCAAATCTTTCAACGGGTCTTCACTTTCTCCTCTGTTGCTGCTGCTGTATTTGGTATTGCCGTAGTCTGTAGTCTCGGCGCCGACCACCTGGCGTTCTCTGTCGATGTATTTCTTATTGCCGCCGTAGTCGGTATTTCCGTCGGTGATGGCCGGGCGTTGTCTGTTGATGCTGTACTTGGTATTGCCGTAGTCTGTATTTCCGGCAGAAATCATCACTCGAGTCATGCCCTGACCTGAAATCCCATAGTGTTTTCTCAGTTTTTCCTTTTTTTTTTAGGTAAATTACAAATTTTATATTATTTTTTAATGGGAAAATAGACATAATACCAGCTACCACTTTATAGACTTTTGGATTTTTAATGTTGTTAGTATTTTCTAGGAGTTAGAAATATATTTTAAACATCCTAGAAATAATAAAAATTTAAAACTCAGAAATCTAAATAATCTAAAATACTAAAACTCGAAAACTCTTAAAATTCCTCCAAAACCCTAAACCTAGTATGTAATATACTTGGACCCTTTTGGAAAAAAATAAATATATTTAAATTGGAAATGGATTTTTTTGACTGTTTACAAAATTCCAATTTTAAGACAAAAGTGCCTCCCGGCCAAAGTGCGTAGTAATAACAGAGAGTGTAACATTCCGTCCAAAATCAATAAAAAAATATTTAAAAAATGAAATAAATAAACACTGAATGTAAATTTTTATTAAATCATTATTTTACGTTATGTAATTCCTTTACAGCCAAATTAAATTTATGATTCCTGGGTATCATAATAACATGCCCTAGAAGCTAGCCTCAAATGTTGTCATCAACATTAAAATAAAAAAGAAAGAAAGAAAGAGTGAGGTGGCCTACGAACCAGGCCGCAGAGCATTTGTAATAGCTCTCGGCATTGGTGTGGCTGGAAGCACTGAGTTCCAGTACTCTTCCGAAGGTAGGGCTGCATCAACCGTCATCACATACATCTGCGAAGAGATCACAAAGAATCTGATATATTAAGTTTTCAGAATTTAGCTGTCACAGACAGTACCTGTTGACTATGAATGAGTCGATTAGAAAATATACTCACGCATAGAACAGTTAAGATGGCGGAGAGTCGACTGCATGCCATTGATCCGACGAGGCCTGAGTTGAGCAGTGTATTGTAGAGAGGAGTGTAGTTGTCTGAGTTGGTGTGGAAATGAGACTATCAGCATGCAACTATTTATAGAGATATTCTTGGGGTAAGTGTCATAATATCCAATAAAAATTTACTAGTGAAATTGAACCTTGCGTCAAGACAAATGAGTCTATTATATTGCATAAAAATTATAATAATTTTATATTATTGCAGACTTTTACAGCTTGAGAATATTTTCTTGGTTGTATTAATTAATTTATTATCCTCCCCCTAAGTACCAAATATTTAATTAGCAAAGTGTTAATTTTTTTTATTACAAAGCATTTTATTACATTATAATTGGTTGATACATATCAATCACACTTACAACAAACTTATACAGAGTATCATGCTGAATAAAGTTCCAACAACACCCACACAGGGACGAGCATACAACTTCCACAAGGATGAGAGGAAGAGCCCTTACACAGGAGGAGAAACAGAAATAATATTATTAAAGCTCCCACACAAGCGAAACTGGATGAAAAATCAACACTCAAACTAATAGGGCACCACCTTAATGTGTCAACATAGTGTTATCTACCAGTATTCAAGAAAATGATAGGATAATGTATAAATATCTATTAAGCATTGTTCCTTGTTTAACACCCAATATGCAATTTGGTTGTCGAATCCAACTCCCATATGATGTTACATTGCACTTCGGCTTGGCATGTCTGGAGTGATTTATTCAAAAGATGGGGAGTGCTCGGGCCTCTTCCCTTATCCTTATATTCACTTTATATATGTTGGGATGATCTAATTGATCAAAATAGCTCAANNNNGAAGTTGCAGCAGTCTCCCGCCTCTCCTCCTCTGTTTATATATTTCCCTCTTCTTCTCCGATTCATTGTATCAGAATCACTTTTTCTGTAACAAACACCCCTGGTTCTTGTTCAATGAATAAAGAGAAGAGTTTATTTAGGGTTCGTGGAGTACAGTGAAGCTCAATTCTTCAAATATACTCACGCATAGAACAGTTAAGATGGCGGAGAGTCGACTGCATGCCATTGATCCGACGAGGCCTGAGTTGAGCAGAGGTGAAGTGTATTGTAGAGAGGAGTGTAGTTGTCTGAGTTGGTGTGGAAATGAGACTATCAGCATGCAACTATTTATAGAGATATTCTTGGGGTAAGTGTCATAATATCCAATAAAAATTTACTAGTGAAATTGAACCTTGCGTCAAGACAAATGAGTCTATTATATTGCATAAAAATTATAATAATTTTATATTATTGCAGATTTTTACAGCTTGAGAATATTTTCTTGGTTGTATTAATTAATTTATTATCCTCCCCCTAAGTACCAAATATTTAATTAGCAAAGTGTTAATTTTTTTTATTACAAAGCATTTTATTACATTATAATTGGTTGATACATATCAATCACGCTTACAACAAACTTATACAGAGTATCATGCTGAATAAAGTTTCAACAACACCCACACAGGGACGAGCATACAACTTCCACAAGGATGAGAGGAAGAGCCCTTACACAGAGGAGAAACAGAAACAATATTATTAAAGCTCCCACACAAGCGAAACTGTATGAAAAATCAACACTCAAACTAATAGGGCACCACCTTAATGTGTCAACATAGTGTTATGTACCAGTATTCAAGAAAATGATAGGATAATGTATGAATCTCTATTAAGCATTGTTCCTTGTTTAACAATTCAAATTATGAATTTTGTGTAACCACTATTTCTTCAGCCGCTTCGTTAACGAAATACAGTACTTAATATCAATGTACATTTGTTGTAATTTTAACAACAATGAACAAAAAAACATTGCCCATATATGTGTATATGTTTGATTTACAGTTGAAGTCACTGTAAATGTAGTGATCAGTTGGAGTGGTTTATATGTTTGATTTACAGTTGAGTGCGCGATGTTAAAGATTATGTTCACCATGCTCGACGTCGACGTAGAAGTGATTAATGGGTGGATCATTTTCTAGACTTGACAAGTGAACATACAAGAAAGAAGTTGATATATGATGCTTTAACCAACTATTTCTTTTGTGGAAAATTTAAAATAAATTAAACATAGATAAAGATTATTATATATTATTTTGATTTTCAACATATTATCATGTCAACTTTTTTTCAAATAATACAAATAGGGGACATGGTTCATCCAATAATCATTTAGATGAGAGTTGAAATATATGAGGATCAATTTCAGACGAGGAAGCAAAATTCGATAGAAACTCTTTCCAAATGGGATAAGAGTCTCAAGTGGGCGAGCAAGGCCGAGTTAGAGTGTCAGTGGCGCAGGAGGGGATTCCGAGCCAAGGGTAGGGTCTGGTGGAGCTCAAGAAGCATCACTCGTTGTGAATGCATTTAAGCTCGAGCTACGGTCAGCAATGGTGTGCCATTATTTGGGGCTTCTAAGGCCAGGGGTAGGGTCTGGTGGAGCTCAGAAGCAGCATCACTGGTTGGTCCAAAATGTGTTGAAAAATCAGATGAATCCAGCACACTGGCTGACTGGCCCTCAGCTCACTGTGTTTGGCGCTTCCTTTTCATTGCGCAACTTTCTCGCATTGCGGCTCCCTTTGCCCCACTCCAGTGTAGTGAAGCTCGGCTTGTTTAGAATCCTGTCTGTCCGCTCGGATCTCATATCAAACCTGTCCTGTGAATCAGTGATGCATGTTTTTTCAAAGCTGAGAATTGTCGGTAGCTGAATTCGAAGTCTTCTGCACTTGGTTCTTGTTCCAGCAAGTTGCTTATGAAGGCCTCCACTTACAGAGAGCTACTGTGTGAACCTTCACTGCCCTTTATATATTCGCACAGTGATAGAGGAGAGAGCAGCTGCTTCAGCACTCTGTACACAGAGGCCAGTAAGAGCTTACAGAAGCATAGTTTATTCACATATGTATATCTCATATATGTTCAGAGACTGAGAACAAAGAATGAAATCCACTCGATAAGCGGGTTCGATTCAATTCATTGGCTCCATAAAAGCATGTAGATCACTTTTTCCATTGTGGCAATCTCTGAATCACAACCTGAAATCCAATAATCAAATGATATGCCGTTATTTTCTCAGTCACAAAGAAGTCGGAGACGATGAAAACAAAATTGCCCAAAATCATGTTACAAGCACTAATGCAGGGAAATGAAGTGACACTAGGTCCAGATGACACTACCCATACTTCCCCTTAGGCCTGTCAATGGGTAAGATCCGGACCCATTAACTAAGACCCGGACCCAGACCCATTTTTATGGATCCAGACTCAGATCCAGACCCGTTCTGAATATACCCATCCATTTGGACCCATACCCGAAACCCATTTCGAGACCCGCTGGACCCAAACCCACTTCTTCATTCACTCAATTATTAAATAAATAAATAATTAATTATCAATAAATATGTAAATAAAAACTAATTGATTAAACTAAATAAAAATTGCATCGTTTAAAATAAAACACAATGTGAAACCCTAATGCCTCACCAACATCCCTCAAAGACTCAACTCTCAAAACACAGAGCCCAGCTGATTCCAAAACAAATTCACGCTAATCTCACCTCAAAATTAAAAAAATTGAAAACCCAGAATCCAAACTATAATAAGTGCAGAGGAGACCCGGACGAGCGCTGGACGAGACCCAGACACCGATAAGCGATGAGATTTGGCAATCTATGAGCGTTGAGCGACGAACGATGAGTGATGAAGATGACCAGAGAAAACACGTTAGGCCCGGATTACAATCGATGGTGACGAGCGACGGCCATGGGTGAGCGACGGGCGATGAAACGGAAATTGTGAAAGAGATTGAGGAGACCATTTGGGTAAGACCCACATGAGACCCGGATGAGACCCATAAAATAACAAAACCAAATGGGTAAGATCCAATGGGGTACTGGACTCAAACAGGTAGACCCAAATTAATATTAATGGGTATGGGTGGGTTCGGGTCCGGGTCCAACCCGGCCCATTGACAGGCCTACTTACTACCCCAAAATTTTAAATTTTCTTGTTCAAAACAAAAATGCCTGAGACAGAATCTAACAATGCCTGTTGTATCAAAATCCTAGACAAGTACTATATCGCATCAAAGCTGTGAATTGAATTATAGTCGGGGATCAACACCTTGCCAGCATTCTCTTTATTTCCAACAATAGTTTGACAAGCCAGCCTCCAAGTATCAGGTTTCTGCACATTAGAACCAGAATTACTATAAGCACATGGCAAGTAATCCTCCAATATATGCACGAAAAATGATCCAAATGGGAGCAGGGATGGAGAGGTGTGCCTTCTTAAAATACTTCAGTTCAGTGTTGGTCCTCTCATTCAAAAGATCCTTCCCATCCACCACCTGGAAATACGTTCAAAGCCATCACTGTCTCGGTGGATCAGCTCTCAAACAAAACTCGATAACTCAGTCTCATACTTCACGATGATCCTATAACATCAAACAACTCGGCCGCTAATCAAAGCAAGTGTCTGATAACCCCATCACGCCCTAATTTCCATTTTTTTCACCAGCATACAAATTTAGCTATCAAACTTCAAAGTACCTCGACTATACAAGTCCCACATGTGCCTCCACCTCCACAGTTCATCACTTTTCCCTGCTCAAACAGCGAAACCAGATTCTGAATTTGAAACACACACTTGCAATCTACCATATTACAACTGCGCTTGTTCTTTTTCCAACCATGAAAAATAAAAATCTTACATAAGCACCGTAAAGCTCCAGCTTGCTCTCCAGCATTATGTTCCTCATAACCTTCTCTCCACTCTTCACCTTTACCCTATCCACCGGATACGATCCAACCCCCACAGGCTTCGGCTACACATAAAAAAGTTAAAAAATCGTAAAAAAATTCCAAAAAAAATGAAGTTGAAGAGCTTAGTCGAATTGGCTTTCGGTTGACCTACTCCGATAAACTCGAGCTCGATTTCTGGAGTTTCAGTGGCAGCAGGAGGGGATTCCGAGCTCGAGGAATCAACAGCTAGAGTGACGAAATGACGCCTTCTTCGACCAGGAAAATACGCGGTCGAAATCGATAGGCGGTTTTCC
>NQLW01000032.1:2337072-2352171 GCA_002312845.1 Kalanchoe fedtschenkoi | reverse complement strand
TGAGTCGCGGACTTGCCAGTGGCTTTTTAAAATTTGTTAAAACGACGGCGTTTCGAAAAGAAAGTGCTTTAGTTATTCATGTTTCGATTTCTGATGGTACTTTGGTGGAACGATTTTCTTATAATGGAAGTTGCCATATAGCTAATAATTCGCTTATAATAAAATTGGTCACAAAATAAAGTAATTGGTTTATAATGGGCAAATTGAACACTAGTTGTGTGCTTAACAATTTAAATTACTCATTTTTAAGAGGCAGAATTTTATTTAAATAAATGTGATGGCCTCAGAATGATAAATACAGTAACGCAGTTCTTCACGATGATTTAAAAAATTAAAATGAAACTCAATATATAACTTTTGAAATACTCTACTCTCACAATTAATCGAATTAGTCGAACTCACATACACCATTTCGATTAACTGAAACATACAAGCCTAATAGTATTAATTGGTTTTAACCAAATTCATCAGATAACCGAACAAATCAAACCGTTTAACTTGTTTAGACTATTTCGGTTCGGTAAATTAATTTTTACCGAACAATACTATCAGTAAATTCTTGGGTGCCTTTTCGAAAATGATGTTGGTTTACATCATCGCAAATGAACAGTAAAAAATAAATAAATAATTTTAAAAATAGAAAAAAATAAAAAAATTATTTTGAATATAATGTTTGAGGCTAATATGTCATCAAATGAACGGTTATCTTTATTTAATAATATATTTATCAGATGCGCTGTTATGTATGGTCATCAGATTTGACCATCCAGTAATACTTACATTTATTTGAATCCAAACATTTATCATACTTAATGTGATAATAACATTTATTTGTTAAGTGAATTAAGTCTTAGCTTAGATAAATTTGCTAAACTAAATATTATGAAGCCAATTTTTTGATTTTAATCAAAATCCAAAAATTATTTCAATATATTTAATCTTATTATTCAAAAAAAATTCACCTGACAAAATCAAACCGTTAAATAGAGCTCTCTGTAGTATTCAAATTAGCTGAACTCAATCAGGAAAAAATTGTCCCTCAAATTCTGCCATGGTGCGTCTATTTTCTTTAATTATATGTGGGATGTCTATCGTATAATACTAAAGATGAGGATCGTTATGTAATATCAGCAAAGATTGAAACTGAATTCTATTTCTGGCAATGCAGTGCAACAACAGGCGGAGCGGGAATCATTGCATCTGTAGCTGCATTTCTGATGCATAGGTTAGCTATTAGGTATCATGTGCTCATATTATATTCTCAAGGGTGCTTTGTGTAATTAGTTAAAATTGAGGGACTCTGGTGTCAGAAAGGAGGAGCGTATAACAGCCTGATATAACGAACTTTTTTTCAGTGCATTGCAATATTTTCTCTCTGCTGCATTTGATCTTCTCCGGCGACTATATTCCGGCTGATCGGAAAGGTATGAAAATACGCTACTGTTACTGTCTTCTTGCTGATTGAGGCTTGTATCTGCTTGTTGCTGCTGTTCATGTCTCCTTGCTGTTCGACCTTTTTTTATCTGCTTGTTACTTTGTCTCAGGTTGATGCTTCCTTTTGGTTCGACCTCTTTCCGACTATTATCTGCTTGTTTCTGTAGCTTAAGTTGTTTTTCATCAATTTTTTTGTGCATTTCGCATCTTCTTCTGCAGGCATGCACTTCACTTGGACTTGCTGTCTTGTGTATTTTTCGGAGACGTTCATTGTTGTTTTCTCGGTTGTGTGTCTTTTCCATCTTGGATTAGATTATGTTGTAAGGTCAGATTAGTTTCTTTGTTGTTTGAGGTAGTGGATCTTCTTCTGCAGTTTTCATCTCTGGCATGCACATGTCTTTGCCTGTGGATTTTTCTGAGACGTTTGCTGTTTGAGATTGTATATCTTTTCTTTCCATCTCCGATTAGATTGTTTGTTGGTCAGTTTTGTTTCTTTGTTTTCTGCAGTTTCATCTCGGGCACGCGCATATCTTGCTGTAGGCGGATTTTTTTTTTGAGACAGTTTAAGCTTCGTTCTTTTAGTTTCATTGTTGTTTGGGGTTGTGTATCTTTTCCATCTCGGTTTAGATTGTGTTGTTTAGTTAGTTTAGTTTCTTTGTTTTTTATTGTACGTGATTAGGGAGAAATTCTTCATAAACTATGGACACACCAATGGAAATGGGAAGGCGTCACGTGTCATTTTGACCAGTCACGTCGCGTTTTTAAAAAAAAAAATATGAATTAATAATTAAATGTCAAGTGTGATTTTTCAAAGTGTCACATAACGTCTTCCTATTTGCGGTGTTCATTCAGCACGTTTTGGAATGCTTACTGTGGTTATTTCCTATGGTCTGTGCTTCAAATTATGTAGGTGTTTGTTTCAGAACTGAGGGTATAATAGATGTTTATGACTGCAGAAAATGGCCCTCATCAAATTGGAGAATGAAGCTTTAAAAATGCTAGATGATATCTGGGAGTTTGCTGACTACTACCGTATGAAAGACATTGATCATCTGCTTTGGCGAGTAGGTGATTGGTATGAATATGTTGAAACAACAAAGGAGTACCCACCTGTGAGAAAATTTTCAGATGTTGTATACGAAAAGCTGAGGCTATGGGAATCTGTGAAGGACTCTTTTATCAATCTGAAAGATGCATACTACTCTGAACTCGAGGTTGCAGGAAAAAGGGAGCAGCCATTCGAACATGAAGAAAATGCAAAGAACGAGGTGCTTGATCAAATAACCCACCTGAAGAATAGAATCGCGAAGGCCAGGGAGGATTCTGAGAGGGAGGATTTTGAGAGGAAGGCTGAGATAGAGTTGAAGCTGACACGGATGGGTATGATCGCAGACGAGACGGTGAGCATTTTATTGATAGTCCAAGCCAGACAAACATTCTTCTGTACAGACTACAACATCCTATGAAGCATTTCCTTTTTTGTTGGGCAGATTACTCGAGGAGAAATGCATAAGAAGCTACTGAAGCGCCTTTACAAAATGGTGGCAAAATTGGAATATTTTGAAGTGTATCAGATCCAGCGCATTGTTGAATACATGGAAGATTGGCTCGAAAACTCCATCAACTGGAACTACTCTAATGCACTGTGTGATTTGGTGTCCCTGAAGAAGTTTTACAAGGCTGTTTATGTCGAAGTGTGGAAGGCCTCAGGATGGCAAAGAATGGCTAAGCAGAACATAGATATGACCCAGAAGCTAATGAAGCGAATCAATCAGTTAAAAGGGCTTCTGGAGCAGCCTGCCTGATGCTCTTCCACAAGATTCTTCCACTCTCAAACTTTGCGTAAAATGCTACTTTACTTTGGAATAAATGTCCCTAGCACGCAAACAGACCTTTTCATCTTTCGCAAGGCAGGACACGCTACTATTGCATACCTCCATAAACTGCTAGCTAGTACTTACTAGTTCACGGTGTGAATTTTCAAACTCGTACACATCGTTTCTTTCCAATTTACGCTGAAACGCTGTCGTTATTTGTTCTGGGTATTAAGGATAAGGTCCTTGACGTTGTGCGCTATGGTTTCTAGTAGATCACAGTTTTTGTTTTTCCCCGTAGAACAGGGATCAGCACAGGACTGCTCTGCTGAAAGAGGGACGAGCTACATCCGGCGGCTCAGCAAGCTTGGTCGCTCCACGCATCACAGTGAGTAGAACTACACATTGTTCTTGTTTCAACTGAAAAACACTTCAGCTGAGATTTTGCCATTGTTGGTGTAGGTTCTTTTTGGTCTTTCTCCTGATGTGAATCTGAATTATTTAGAGAAGGATATTTGGTCCTCAGCAAGCACGCCCAGCTCTTTAGCTCCCCAGAAAATCTCCTGCTATTCATGTTTAATTTATTTAAAATTCATCAAATAATTCTTCAAATATAAATTTGAACTTTCCTAGCTCTCCCAATGGATATTGGAAATTCAATGGAACAAAATAGTACAATCTTTTTCAAAGCCCGACACTTTAACCAATGTAAGAAACCCACTGGCATGGTTGGAAGTGTTCGGGCCAAAAGTATAATTGGGCCTCGGGAACAAATACTGTTCGGCCCAGTGAATCTCTAGCTGGCACGTGGTGCGTCGAGAGCCGGTCTTCGAGGCTGACGGTTGTCATCCTAAACGGCCAAAAAAACGAAGAAGCGCCAGCAGAAGGAGGTCGAAGCTTCGAGCAACGATGGCGGCCGCCGCGAGTTTCGCCTCCGTACCGTTTCTTCCTCCGGCATCTGCTCAGTCGGAAAACCGCCAAGCGATTTCGACCGCGCATTTTCCTGGAAGAAGAAGGCGTCATTTCGTCACTCTCGCTGTTGATTCCTCGAGCTCGGAATCCCCTCCTGCTGCGACTGAAAGTCCAGAAATCGAGCTCGAGTTCATAGGAGTAGGTCAACCGAAAGCCAATTCGACTAATGTCATTAAATTCATTTTTTTTTGGAGTTTGTTTACGTTTTGTGAACTTTTTTTGTGTGTGCAGCCGAAGCCGGTGGGGGATGGATCGTATCCGGTGGATAAGGTGAAGGTGAAGAGTGGAGAGAAGGTTCTGAGGAACATAATGCTGGAGAACAAGCTGGAGCTTTATGGTGCTTATGTAAGATTTTTATTTTTTTTATTCATGTTTGGAAACTGAACAAGCAGTTTTAACATGGTAGTTCAGACTCTGATTTCGCTGTTTGAGCAGGGAAAAGTGATGAACTGTGGAGGTGGAGGAACATGCGGGACTTGTATAGTCGAGGTACTTTGATAGCTAAATCTGTATGCTGTTGATAAACATGGAAATTAGAGTGTGATGGGGTTATCAGAGACTCTGCTTGCTTTGATCAGTGGCCGAGTTGTTTGATGTATTACGATTGTCGTGAAGTATGAGATTGAGTTATTGAGTTTTGTTTGAGAGCTGATCCGGAGAGACAGTGATGGCTTTGAACGTATTTCCAGGTGGTGGATGGGAAGGATCTTTTGAATGAGAGGACCAACACTGAAATGAAGTATCTTAAGAAGGCACACCTCTCCATCCCCTCTCCCATTTGGATCATTTTTCGTGCATATATTGGAGGATTACTTGCCATGTGCTTATGGTAATTCTGGTTCAAATGTGCAGAAACCTGATACTTGGAGACTGGCTTGTCAAACCATTGTTGGAAATAAAGAGAATGCTGGCAAGGTAAAGGCTAAGCTGATCCCCCGACTATAATTGAATTCTCTGTTTGATGTGAGACAGGCCTTGTCTAGGACTTTGATACAGAAGGCATTGTTAGATTCTTTGTCAGGCATTTTTGTTTTGAACAAGGAAATTTAAAATCTTGGGGGTAGCGGGAGAAGTATGGGTAGTGTCATCTGGACCTAGCGTCACTTCATTCCCCTGCATTAGTGTTTGCTATAGATTTCTGGCAATTTTGTTTTGATGGACTCGAACTTCATTGCAACTGAGAAAATAACGGCATATCATTTGATCATCGGATTTCAGGTTGTGATTCAGAGACTGCCACAATGGACAAAATGATCAACATGCTTTTATGGAGCCAATGAATTGAATCAAACCCTCGTATCGAGTGGATGTCATTCTTTTGTTCTCAGTCTCTGAACATATATGAGATGTACATATGTTAATAAACTATGCTTCTGTAAGCTCTTACTGCTCCTCTGTGTACAGAATGCTGAAGCAACTGCTCTTTTCTATATCACAATACGAATATATCAAGGGCGGTGAAGTTTCATACAGTAGCTCTCTGTAAGTGGAGGTTTTCATAAGCAACTTGCTGGACAAGAACCAAGTCCAGAAGACTTCGAACTCAGACACCGACAAGAATGTGAGGCTGAGAGTGTTGCTAAAAGATTTTCAGATTTGAAGAAACATGCATCCGCTCTGATACGAGATCAGAGGGGACAGACAGGATTCTAAACAAGCCGAGCTTCACTACACGGGAGTGGGGCAATGGGAGCCGCAATGCAAGAAAGTTGGTCAATGAAAAGGAAACGCCAAACACAGTGAGCCGAGGGCCAGTCAGCCAGTGTACTGGACTCATCTGATTTTTCAACACATTTTGGACCAACTGGTGATGCTGCTTCTGAGCTCCACCAGACCCTACCCTTGGCCAGCCTTAGAAGCCCCCCAAAATAATGGCACACCATTGCTGACCGTAGCTCGAGCTTAAATGCATTCACAAAGTTGTCGATTTGAGTTGTCACAAAAGCATGGGGTATCTTGAAAGCCATACTGCCCCAACTGAGACTCCAACTCGGCCTTGCTCCCCCCACTTGAGACCCTTATCCAATTTGGTATGATTTTTTCTCGAATTTCGCTACCCCTCAGTGTGAAACCGACCCTCATCTAAATGATTATTTGGTGAATCATGCCTATCCTGTCTATAATCCGATAATGAAATTAATACTGTTGAAAAATTAAAATGATTTGTGTGATGATCATTTTAATTATAGATAAATATTTGAAAATGTGATATTTAAGTTAATTAGTAATCTATTTAGACTGCTAAAAAATATACACAAATAAGTAATGGATAATAGGCCATATTATTCCTTTGTTTAATGCCCAACAGATATTTATACATTATCCTAACCTTGCACAAAACGAGTATTCAAATTAGCATCAAATCCG
This sequence comes from Kalanchoe fedtschenkoi, assembly GCA_002312845.1. Taxonomy (NCBI): domain Eukaryota; kingdom Viridiplantae; phylum Streptophyta; class Magnoliopsida; order Saxifragales; family Crassulaceae; genus Kalanchoe; species Kalanchoe fedtschenkoi. Next base: position 2,345,584 of record NQLW01000032.1, on the reverse strand, counting down.
TGACATGCCCTCATCATCCCTCCCGGTGGCACACCCCCAGTCCGTGATCTGTCCTCGTCATCCGCACCAGGTGTCTGGCACGGTCGTCCTGTCCGCAGTTCATGGGTTGCTTTTGGTGCTGGAGCACGTGGTATTTGGTGGAAAAAATAATATGATAAACTACAAAAATATACTTCAAATTACCATTCATTTTCAAATTACCATTCATTTTTTCAGTAACGAATTTTTTAATTCTTCATTTTCTGTACTAAACACTTAATAAAATGAAAAAATTTATATAAAAAAACAGATTTTGTGTCCAATACGTGTATGCAAAATTCAAAATTCTAGCTAAAGAGTGGAACTTGCAAACTAATTCTAATATTTCATGTTAATTTCTCATTTTATCAAGTGTCTAGTACTGAAATTGAAGAATTAAAAAGTTTGATACTGAAATGGAAGAATTAAAAAATTCGGTACTTAATTTGAAAATTGGTGATAGTTCATGATATATTTTTGTAGTTTCTCCGAAATAATAAAATAATACAACCATACAATGAAACACGGGACACTACAATACAAAAATGTAGCCAATGTTCAAGAAAATATTCTCAAACTGTAAGAATCTAAAATATAAAATTCTTATAATTTTCAAATTCACAAGTGAATTTCTATTGGATATTATGATACTTATCTTAGGAATATCTCTATAAATAGTGGCGTGCTGATGGCCTCATTTCCACACCAACTCAGACAATAACAATCCTCTTCTCCTCTCTTCAGCTCAGGCCGGCCTCGTCAGAGCCATGGCATTCAGTCATCTCTCCGCCTTCTTAGCTGTTCTATGCGTGAGTATTTCTTCAAATCGACTCATTCAGTCGGTCAACAGGCACTGTCTGTGACAGCTACATTATATTCCGGAGACTTACTTAAACTTCTGATCGATCTTTATTTCCATTGTTATATCCAATTCTTTGTGATCTCTTCGCAGATGTATGTGATGACGGTTGATGCGGCTCTGCCTTCGGAAGAGTACTGGAACTCAGTGCTCCCAGCCACACCAATGCCGAGAGCTATCACAAATGCCCTGCGCCCTGGTTCGTAGATCACAAACTTTAATTTGGGTGCAAAACAATTACATAACGTAAAATAATGATTTAATAAAAAAAATTACAAATTTGTTTGTATTTGTATTTGTGTGTTCAATGCTTTTTTATTTTATTTTTTAAATATATTTCTATTGATTTTGGTTGGAATATTTCACTCATGACTGTGAGCTTTATTAGCCGGGATGCATTTTTGTCTAAAAATTGGAACTTCGTAAATTGTCAAAAAAATCCACTTCCAATTTATAAATATATTTTAAAAAGGGTCCATAACGAAAAAAATTTGGGTGGACACCACCAATAAAAATTCGTCACGTGCGTGTTAAAAAGTCAAAGTAACACGATTTATCATTGATTTGAATTGTTTGTTCGCAACACGTGGCGAATTCCTATTGACGGTGTCCACCGCCACCTAAAAATCGCTCATTATATATATATATATATATACTAGGGTTGCTAAAATTATGTTATTTTGAAGGATTTTTAAGAGTTTTTTGGTTATTCGAGTTTTTAATTTTTTAACCTTTTAGTATTCTAGAATTTTTGGATTTCTGAGTATTAAATTTTTATTATTTTAGGATGTTTAAATTATATATTTTAAAATACTGAAAGATTAAATTTTTAAATTTCTGAAAACATTAACAATGCAAAGCTGGCATTATATCTATTCTTCCATTAGAAATGGGAATTTTATAATTTAACTGAAAATAAATAAAAAGGAAAAACTGAGACAACATGGGATTTCAGGTCAGGGCATGACTCAAGTGATGATTGCTGCCGGAAATACAGACTACGGCAACACCAAGTACAGCATCAGCAGACAACGCCCGGCCATCACCGACGGGAATACTGACTACGGCGGCAATAAGAAATACATCGACAGAGCACCTGCAGACCCGCTGAAAGGTCTGAAATTGGTAGCTGCCGGAAACAAAAAGTACGGCAACAGCGACTACGGCGGACAAACCATCGCTGTCAACCCACCAACCGCTCTCTACTTCCTGGAAAGTGACTTGCGCCCGGGAAAGGTGATGAAGATGGAGATCAACCGCCGCGAAAACGAGGTCTCGGGCTTCATCCCTCGCCGGGTTGCTGAAACGATGTCGTTCGCTTCGGACAAGATGAAGGAAGTTTTTAGCAAGCTCGGGATCCGACCCGGGTCCGAATCCGCTGAAATGATGGCGGACACGGTGAGAGAGTGCGAGGGGGCCGCGAACGCGGGCGAGGTCAAGCAGTGCGCGACCTCGCTCGAGTCCATGGTGGACTTCGTCGCGACAGCGCTCGGTAAAAAAGTGCGCGCGGTGTCCACCGTGGCGGATAGGGACGGGAAGATTCAGAACTTCGTGATTCAGAAGGGAGTCGAGAATCTGAGCGGCGACGAGGCGGCGGTGTGCCACAAGGAGAACTACCCTTACGCGGTGTTCTTCTGCCACGCGCTGAAAGGCACGAGGTCATACCTGGTGCCTCTGGCCGGCGCGGACGGGATGAAGGCGGTGGCGGCTGCGGTGTGCCACGTGGACACTTCGTCGTGGAACCCTGAGCATGTGGCGTTGAGGGTGCTCAACGTCAAGCCTGGAGCTGTGCCCGTGTGCCACTTCCTCCCCGAGTACGACGTTGTCTGGACCCGTAAGTGAAGATTGCGTGCGTGTCAAGATTGTGCTGAATAATTGTTGTTCTTTGATCGAGTCCGAGATCGTGCGTCTTTGCTTCACGTGTGCTGTATGTCTCAAGAGTCAACTCTATTGTGTGTCATGAATATGTTGGGCTTTGAAATGCATGTTTGAGAATAATGTTTTCTTGTCTGCTTCGTTTTTCTGAGATTTCAAGTGTATGCCTGAACCACAAAAGTTGTTTGATGTCGATTCTCATGGACTTCTTCCATGATCTTGTTCACAAAATAAGGTTTTATCGCTTGAAGTGTTATGAGTTTCATCAGTTCGTTTAGATATTTGGTTCAATCTACTTACGACACAAACGAAATATGAAACATGTGTTGAACATGTATAGCATCATTTCAGATATAAATTAAACTGAATTATAGAATCATGACTTGCATGAGTCGTCAAATTAAAGGACTTGAACACCTCTAAGTTTGAAAACTAAGCTCAATATTGTAATCAAGAGTAGATGATGGTGGAGTCTCAAACAAGTCCAAATGGCTGCAGAAAGTACAAATGTATAATTATAGGATCAAAATGAAAGTTGAAGCAACATATATAGATAGAGGAGATACTAGGTTTGAGCAGCGATTCGATTAGCATCTAACTCTGATATTATGTGAATTTCTTAGGGTTTTTTGAAGCTTAGAGAGGGAATAGCTAAATAGAATCAACTCTTTTATTGATCATGATTACTTTTCATTGTAGCCGTCGTTCCCAGGCCTGGTGATTTCCATTATTTCCTTATGTTTTCCGGGAACCAATAAGTGTTTCTCCAAGAACCATGGCGCTGATGGCAGGTTTCACAAGGACTTGATCATTGTGGGAGCTGAGAGCGTAGTGCATCCTGGTGTAGTGAAATCTAGCATGGTGCTTCATATGGAAGCCTCTCCGGCTCAAGTCAGGAACTATCTTGCTATTTCTATCAACTTTTCCTGCATCCAAAGGTTCAAATTTCATCATACATCTATCAGTATATCATCCTTGAAAAAGACAAAAAAACTGATTCACATCTCTAGCTACGTTTTCAGACATCAAACTGGAAAAGCGAAACGGAAGCTTAGTGGCTCTTGAGCCTGACCTGGTAGCAGAACATTAAAAATAGCTCTTGGCATTGTAGTGTCCGGGAGCACCGAGTTCCAGTAGATTTCCCCAGGTAGAGTTGCTTCACTGGCTACAAATGTTAACTGTGTAAAACCAACAAAAAAGCAATGTGACTGAGAAAACTGTCACGAGTAGTTACGTACGTAAGTATGTGCAGATGCAGGTTAACTGGTGAAAGGCTCACGCAGAGGGTAGCCAGGGCTGCATGGACTTGAAATGCCATTGTGGAACAGAAGGAGTTTTCTAGTATAGAGGGCACTTGTAGCTGAGGTATTCGGCCTGGCACAATTTATAGAGTTTTTTTCGCCGAACTGGGTATTTACAGATACGGATACAAGATCTCACTGTCACTAATGGATCGACGAAAATTATGATTGAGCGTCGCCTGGCAGATTTATTTTTCCATTGTTGACTAGAACAAGCACATTTTTGAAGTCCTCGGAACAAAGACAAAGAAGAAGCTCATCTTTCCATAGGAGAGCGTGACTAAGGAAGTTGGCGAGGAAACATCAATGGACCACAGGGGGGTGACCTGAAGACTCGTCGAGAGAAGCCAAAACGAACATGAAACAATGAGTAACATCTACACAGTTTAGGTGGAAGATTAAAAATTTCATCAGATGTCTTGAAGGAGTCAACGAATGAGCCTTTTACAAAAAAAATTGCTAAAGTCCAGTCTATTCAATAATTTTTCATCTGATTGATCTATGCTCTTTTTGTAGTGCCAAAATAGATGGATGAAAAATTAAGTAGACCTTGAGCATGAAGTGGTCAGGATGAAGAGAGTGACAATTGCATTAAGAATAGTTGATTGAATGGTAGTAACAGTGTACTAAGTCAGATGAATAAGAGGATTATATGATTTGAACAAATGCATAAAGAAGAGAATCGATCCAAACTGAACCAATTCAGAAGAAAATTCATTAGGATCTGCATAAAGCCAAATCGTAGTAGGAGAAATCTTAGTTGTAGTTGGAGAAATTCTAGTTGTCGCTTTTGTAGCTCCTGCAACTGGAGAAACCATAATCATTATCACCTGAGACACTGTAATAATCTTACTTATTGAGATCGTAGTCTCCGTAGTTGGTAATACTGAAGTTATTGTCGCTGAATAAAGACCACTGAGGAACATAGCATTTCTGGTGAATATATAAGCAATTTTGGTGAATATCCAATGAATTCTGATGAATATGGAAGCAAAAATAATGAATAAAGACCAAAAAAATAATCTGATAAATATAGGAGCAATTCTGGTGAATATATAAACAATTCTGGTGAATATCCAATGAATTCTGATGAATATGGAAGCAAAAATAATGAATAAAGACCAAAAAATAATATGATAAATATAGAAACAATTCTAGTGAATATATAAGCAATTCTGGTGAATATCCAATGAATTCTGATGAATATGGAAACAAAAATAATGAATAAAAGACCAAAAAATAATCTGATAAATATAGGAGCAATTCTGGTGAATATATAAGCAATTCTGGTTACCAGAATATCCAATGAATTCTGATGAATATGGAAACAAAAATAATGAATAAAAGATCAAAAAATAATCTGATAAATATAGGAGCAATTCTTGTGAATATATAAGCAATTCTGGTGAATATCCAATGAATTCTGATGAATATGAAAGTAAAAAAAATAAATTTAGACCATAAAATAATCTCATAAATATATAAGCAATTTTGATGAATATATAAGCAATTCTGGTGAATATAGAGACATTTCTGATGAAGAATGGGGTTTAACACGTTTTATTGTTAAAATACAAAAAACGATGTCGTTTAACTCAAGATTTGTATGAAACGACGTCGTTTTGATTAAAATCAAAACGACGTCGCCCGAGTGAGTAGGTACTCCCGGAGTACACAAGTATTTGCGACCAGTAATCGCGTAAGGTGTGTGGGCTATTACAATTCGAACTAAGAGTGTGGCAAGGCGCCGACTCGCTGCCAACCTGGCTCAATGAGCAAGGCTTTCTCCTGCTCGATGATCAACCAACAGCCCAGGGAGACTTCACACTTCCTAATCCAAGAGTCAGTGGAGTTCGAGGGGAAGTGCAGGATACTCCATACGACGAGATTTGCTGCGCTTGGAATAAGCTTGAAGGTACCGAGATGACGGAAGTGGTATGCGCTCCGACGCCTATTGGGGTCTGAAACCACTTTATGATCCCATTAAATCTCCAAGATGGGAAGATGGTGCTGGCTAGCAAGTCTTCGTACCACATAGAGGATACCAGGTAAGCCACCGAGCTCTGATTGGATGGTAAGCATTCTAAAACCCAAAATAAAATCTCCTTTGGAGGACCTCAGTAGAGCCTCTCCTTCATGCTCTGAGCAATAAATGTTTACATTGATACCTTGAGTGATAGGGGACCAACAGATAGCAGCATGACGCCTCGGTTTGCAGGCGATGATTTATACGCCCGCATTGCTGAGAATGTCTACCTCCTGTGCTGTGACATTGATGTCCGAGGAATGAAGTCCGCCAATCGAGCAGAGAGGAGGTCACTAATAGATTTTCGAAAACTTTGATATGTAAAATCTGCTACCTCATCACCAAAAGTCCTCTCACAGCGCCTTTTCCAAATTTCCCACACACCGGCGCTGAAGCACAGAATACGATGACACCAATTTGTGATTTTTCACTCGGAATTGAAAACCATTTCCTGAACAGACTTTTAAAATTCACCGAGATAGGCAGGCCTGTGAAATCAGCTAGGATATTCCAAACTCGAGCAGCCAATCCAACGAGATAGACACATTAGATATTTATCTGATGGTTGGAAGCAATTGGATTGTTTTTCTGATGCTAAATCCAAGAATTACGAAGGTCTGAATCACCATATTTATGTTGCTTATGCCGTCAGATGATGATTGAGTACACAATAACGATGATGGTCTGAACGAAGAGGATGGTTATCAACAGGTTGAAAGATACTGATACTGATACTGATAGTCGGAAGAACAATGCGAGACTGATCGAAGAACATCATGCGAGACTGATTGAAAACTTATTATTATAAATCAGACACTGGGAGAGCCTGATGTTATTCATCCGGGCGAGAGGCGTGGGTGTGGTTGGATTCGGGCTGGCGTCTTCATTTGCGAGTCCAGAGGACGTTGTACCCGGGGAGGAAGTGGCACACAGGCTCGCCGCCAGGCTTCACGTTGAGGATTTTGAACGCGTCGTGCTCGGGGTTCCAAGTCGAGGTGTTGGTGTGGCAAACTCCCACCGCCTTGACTTTAGTTCCGCTGGTTCCTACGAATGGGACGATGTAGGCTCTCGCGCCCGTCACTGTTGTTTGGCTCCCCTCATCCCACATCGTTTGGGAGGGAGTTGTATACTCCCTCCAAGCCCATATATATAAGGGGCTCCCATCCTCCTTCTAAACACACCAATCCTAAGCTACTATCAACTAAATTGATTTCATATTTTCACTGCTAGCACAATTAAATTCTCATATCCATCAGTTGCACTTCTTCTCTCTATATTTCTTCTCCATCCAACTGATGAAGTCCTATGCAATTTCTTGACGCTCTAGCTCAAAGAAGAGGTCGTGCAAGTAACCATCGCACACCTTGATGTCTGTGAAGGAGGAGGGTGCTTCAATGTATAAGTCATACATGTAACCAGTTGCTCATGCACCACACATCCTCAAAGAGAATCCATTGGTACTAACAAGAAATTATATAAAAAAATCAAATTCTTCACCCAGGTACTTTTTTATTCTTATTGCCTCGAAGGTTCTTTCTATTTAGTATCTTCCCAACTGTTAAGAACTCCATCTTCCATCAAATTTATGCTTGTTAAGTGGAACTAGAATTCTGTTGAATATTATTAATATAATAGAAGAAGACACAATTTATATTGAATTATTAATCATGACTTACATGTCATATTTTTATCACAATAGGTATACAATTAAATATTGGTCTGAAAATTCAACATGATATCATAACGGATTTTGGCCACATCCTTATAATTTGTCTGTGACTAGATCAACAAAAGAACCCATTTATCAAGATTAACTGAACCTCATGCAAGTAAGAGTTGTTGAACAATATAAGGCATAATCCGTCTATTACAAGCTCAAAATTGCGCCTTAATGGTCTCGACATTCATAGTTAATTGGTTTTATATTCAACCAATCTTGAAGGTTCATTTATAAAAAAACTCGAGCAAACCGCGCCAGGTTCTTTTACATATAAACTTCATCAAAAGTAACCTCTTCTATTGGGTACTAGAAACATCTAAAACGGGATCTTCCTGATTTCTAATTAAATTTTGAGTGGACATTTTCTTCCTGACGCTTTTTTTTTAGATAGGGATTTCAGTCCGCACACCATGACCACTTTGATAGTGACACAGATTAACTCCATTATATTTAGACACAAATTCAATACCGCCTATGACAACTAATATAATTTCTATCTATGCAGAATTTTCGGTCTCCTCTTCCAAGAGCTTACATGACATTCTGTAACTCACAGTTGTTTACAATTTCAAATTCCGACTCTGGCAAAAACCCTTATTTCAAGATTTGACCTTTGACACAGTTTCAATTTCTTGTATGTGAAGTAATCAATAGCCTACCAAAATGATATCTTAAACCACACTCCATCCAACTGTTCGATTTAGGGGATTCAG
>NQLW01000032.1:2290952-2301834 GCA_002312845.1 Kalanchoe fedtschenkoi | reverse complement strand
TGAACCTAGTCTGAAAGTTGTGTATCCAAGAACAGCTTTAAGCAAGAAGCTGGTAGTCTAATTCTCAGAAGTACAAGAAGGTAGTGAACAGATCGATGATGCAGCGGTAGGCTCTTCAGGAAGAAGCGTCACCCTTTGGTATTGACTTGAAAGCAAAGTCGGGAGATCATCTGTAGTTGGTTCCTGGGTTCCGGGAGAGCCAGAGTCAAATGAGCTTTTTCCAGGGAAGATCGTTTGGTTTCACACTACGAGAAATGCAAATTAGAATCTAGGCCTTGTTGAGAAGCCTATAATTGCGCAAAAAAGCTTTTTTTTATAGTAAAGTCTCATTTATTTGTCCGTAGATGGCGGATCCGGATACGCGAAAAGGCTTATACTAAAAGCTTTAACGTTTTAAGCAATTCAATTTCCTAAAGTGGGCATAAACCACCTGCTTAATGTATGAGCTATGCCGAAGTCATCTGGGCCGTGGGTTTACGTACTATTTCATTCAACGTATAAACGCATATTCCTGAAAAGGAGTGGGGCTGGGAAGTCTATGAGTCACTTCTCCTTTAGTTGCCACTGATCGACTCATCTATAGCCTCGGCTAAGGCCAAGGCTTCATCCATGCGCTTAGTAAAAGAAAGCCGATTCGGTTACCAAACTCTCCCCGCATGATTCTCCCTATACGCCCTTCCCTCTACACACCTTGCGATCTCACCAATGAAAGGGAATTCGAGATTGTTATAAGATGTTTATCATGTTCCAGGAATGAAGAAGAATTGAGTTTCGGTTCCACAAATGCCGGCGGCCGGGCATTCATTATGTTCTCTTCGTGCTCAACCCAAACAAAGTGTTAGCGAAGGCAGATGTTGGTGGTACTCATTGAAGGAATCAGAGTCAAAATGTAGTACGTGTGTGTTGTCCGCTGGTACAACATATGTCGACAAGACCCATCGCCATGAGACAGCAGACCTCTGGCATGCTCGATTGGCTCATGCCAGCCCTCCCTCCGGTCGCCTGAAGGTGATGATGAAGAGGTTCGTGGCCTTCCTTCTCTATAGATGCGATAAGAGTAGGTCGTATAGGGTGCGCGGGATGCCTATTGATGATCTAATTGGCAAGAGAGATCTGCGGCTGACCTTTTTTCCAGGTTTGCTTGCTGACTGAGTTGCTTTACATTTTTGTTTATTCGCATGGCACTCTGTTTCAGAGCTACTGAATTACTTTTCTTGCTGTGAAGCAAAAAGGCAAAGAGTCTAGTATACCCTTGAAGTGGGGCTTGTGCGATGCCTTTGAAGCTTCAATCCCTCAAGGGACGGGATATGATAGAACCTTTTTTATGATAGATCTGTTGCGGACGCCTTGATTACTTTTCACTCTTTTCTGCCGGTTGAAGGCATGCCTACATTGAGTCTGAAAGCCCAGAAGTCGGCTAACCCGATATTTCTATATATGAACTCAAACGGCGAACTGAAGCAAAGAAAGAAGTTCAGCTTTTCTTTTCGACAGGTTCCATTCTATTTTTGATTGATGGCAAAACAAGCATCCTGAAACGCAACCTCAATCTATTTGCCCGAGCACCGTACCCTATATAAGAACAGAAAGAAAAGAAAGAGATTGAAGTGACTTTTTTCCTTTGATATCCGACCTGGTAACCCGTTTCCAAGCATTTCCATCTATGATAGAGGGATCAGTTGGTGCTTCCGGACTCGCTCAAAGAAATGCATTGGATAGATGACCTGGTATTGAGAAGGAAGTTGGCATCAGGCACGAAAGACCTAGGGAAGATAAAATCTTAGTTCCACGGTTATCTTATTGGAAACCGTATCAAAGCTCCTTGGCAAGTCTACAATCTTAGGACTATATAATAACTTAGCTAGCTTAAATGCCTTAGACATGGTTGAGTATCCTATTTTTAAAGAAATTTACTCTGCCAAGTAAGATATTTAATGTCCTTCCTCGGTTGAGTAAAAAAAATTTTTCTGGGACTTACATCAGCCGAGTAAGGCTTACAATGTCCTTACTTGGCCAAGTACAAAATTTACTCATGGATTTAGCAAAATGAGAAGGCACTTTACCCTAGCATAAACTCAGCCGAGTACAAGTGATATGAAGGCATGCAATAGAGGATGCTTGGAGAGAATCCTCCTTTGTTCAATGGTTTTTGACTTCTTCCTTCTCCACTCATTTCGTGCAGTATAAAAGAAGGTATCCACCCTCCTTTAAAGAGCACCAATTCTTCTCCAAGGCATCTCAAGTCAACACTCTTTCTCTCTACATTTCTACACACGTGTACTTAGTTTTTTTCGTAGTTTTGAAGAAGAAATTTGCATGTATTCCAGCATAGATGAGTGAGTATTAGATTTTAACTTTATGGATCCTACAGGTCCTAGAGTATAATCTTCCTACATTATTCATGTTTAATTCATAATGTTATTTTCTTAATATTATTTGTCATGTAGCTCTCATACTTTACATGTTTTCATGATTTGTTTGGGATTAACATGTTAAAATACTTGAGAATAGGATATGAATGATAGATTAACTTAATCAGACAGGCGAGTTCATCTTTGTTGACAATAACAGTCGAAGCTTTAGGGATCTCTTTGGGCCGAATGCAGTGGTAGATCCAACATAATTGTTTAGAGGGGTCAAGAAAAAAACTTTAAGTTAAAAACGTATAAATGCATTCAAATTAATTCATTCGGATTTGTTATACATATTTGAGATAATGATTAATATATGAATTACACTAGGATTAAGATCAAAGATATACAAATTATAATATAGTGGGGTCAAATTAATATTTTAAATAGTATAAATGAATAAGTTATGAACAAAATTAAAAATTAAGAGGGATCAATTGACTCCCTAAATTACATGTGCATCCGCTAGTGGCCGAGTGGAAGAGGATGAAGGCTGTGAAGGAATTAGATTTGGTGGGAACTCAAAACTTTTTGATAATTTTCTACAATTTGAATTTAAATAGTAAATAATATAATTGAAATGAAAATTTTAAATATTCTTTAAAATAATTAATAAAAACTATTAAAAGGTATCATTTTTATTGTCGAGTTTGATTTATGGTTATATTCAAAATTTTGGAATCAAATTTAGAAACGGTTAGAGATAGATCATTGCATTAAAATATTTTATTTAAGGTTACAAAATATAATACTGATATTATATATTCAGTTTATTTTATAATTCATACTTGTTAATATTTTAAATAAAATAAATAAAAAATACATTAGATGTCTTTTAAGGAAGCGTGGCAATGTTTTTTCTTCTTTTTTTTTGCGAGAATATAAGCAAAGGGGAGAGAAGAGGAGTGTCGAATCGAATCGCAACAACAAAGTCATCATCGAGATGTTGATGAATGACGAGTGCCGGAGATCTGTTTCCGTCCGATTCCCAACTGTCATCGTATCTCTCCTCCTGTTCGTTTCAGGTACATAATTCCTTGCTCGTCGAATCTCGATCTATCTCAACATCCGTAATTTTTTCTCATTTAATTTTTATGCGGTCGGATTGGATCCGTCATCTCCACTTGTTTTCTTTGTCTTATGTTGTTAAAAATGTGTTGTGTGTTCAAGGTAGTTTGGGCGCAGGCGATTCCAAAGATGATTCCAGTAACAGTAATAATAAGAGCAGTGTTGGGGTGAGGCTGCTCCTCGTCTGCCTTGCCTTACTTGCAGCAGTTGCATTTTCTGTCTTCTTGTACAAGGTCTGGCAAAAGAAGAAGAGAGCCGACCAACATGCCCGTCTCTTAAAACTCTTTGAAGATGATGATGAACTTGAGGTTGAACTTGGCATCCGCGATTGATCAATTGAGTCACAGGTATGTATGTATTCATCTCCATGTATCTAACCCTTATTTAGTATTCAAAATTGTCATCTTATGGGCACCTGTTCTAATCAATTAGCACAATTTTAAATTCTCTTTGTGTGATTAATTATAATCCACATGTGTAACAAACTGATCTTCCTAATAACTCGTCACCGCCATGGACCATAAGTTAAGTCTAGGTTTTTGCCTTACTATGAATTTTATGCATATATTACACAAGGAAAACTGATTCGTCAAATAATTATATTTAGCTTGCCAATAGCTCCTTGTCTTTGAATGAAGATTTAAGAAAATGAGTCCTTATTTACTAACAAAATGTTTTAATAGTCTCTCCTCTATAGGTTTCTTTTTACCAAAGAGAATAAATATATAGATATCAAGTGTGTGAATGACATTTTTTGTTTTTAGGGTTAAGATGAGACTCACAATGCTTTTAAGGAATTAAAGAGAAAGAGGAGTGAGTGAAGTTGCTCCCATATATAGAAACCAACCTGAACAAGGAAAATATCATGTTATGCTGTAGAAAGTTGATGCACTCGTTATACCTGTTATTCTTCTTTATGTTGTGTAGTAGCATTCAGCGGCAAACTAGGAAGAATTGTGATATATATATATATATAGTGCTTACATGTACAATCCTTTGCTTGCTGCTGGGTGTATTCTTTTCAGAGGCATACTGTTCTCTAAGGCTTTGTTTGGTTTAGGGAAAGTTTCATGGAAAGGAAAATTAGTTAGAAAGTTAGAGAAATTCTTTGTTTGGTTTATATGGAAAATTTCATGGGAAAAGAAGTTTGACGGAAAATTTCATGGAAAATTTGATTAATAACAATAGGAAATGACATTTTCCTTTAAACTTTCCATGTTAAACAAACAAGTGGAAAATGAAATGGATTCCATGAAGGATTTGGTTTCCATCCAATTTTCCTTTCCATGAAACTTTCCCTAAACCAAACAAACCATAAGGGTATTGTCGCTTTTACTTTAATTCTGTGCATGAGGGTATGAGTTTTATTGAAATCAGAGTTTTCACATTTAGGATATCAAATAGATTGATTCAGCCCCGCCAATGAAACTGCTTGTCTCTTTTCATAGTTCTCAAGTGACTTGTTTAATCTACCAAGTCATCCCTTTTTTACTGCTACTTCTGGACTAAAATCTTCACTTTCTTATGTGGTTCCTACAGCTTATGAAGTTAAAGTCTGCGAGCACGTAACACTGGTTGCTTCAGCTGCTATATGGTAACTATCAGAGATGTTCTTTATTTGTAGCAGACATGTCAAAATATCTGTATAGAACTCATTCATTGACAGCTGAAGTTTACAGTGAGGATACATGTGACTGAGGATCATATGTACATCTACCCATACAGACCCGCTTTGCCTTATTCCCATCTACAATGCCAGTTTTTGCACAACCATTTCGCATGTAATCCGAGCTATGATCATAATTTACCCACCAGTTTGTGTGCCCTGTTCATTAGGTGGTTGGCTGACAATCACATTTATTCCTTGTTTTAGTGGTTTTTTTGTCCCAAAGAAGATTGGGAGTTAGTAATAAGGGAAATAGTTCGAAAGTTAAGAGAGTGCAAAAAAAAGTGTTTGAAAGAAGTTTTAAAAACATAGTTAAGTTCAAGCAATTCCAGTTTTATATACGAAATATAAAATGTCACATTTAACTTTTATTATGTATTAGAAGTAATATACAATTAAGTATATTATAAGAGATCGCATCACCCTCTCCGCTGTCGATAAAATAGTGGTTCACTCAAAAGTTTCTTTGATATCACACCATGGGATCCTTGGTATTTAATATGACTCCTTTCAGAGAAATTGGATATGGGAGAGCTATTTCTGGTAGTAATTTGATGATAATCATGTTTTATAGCTAAAAATGATGTCTTTTCATGTGCAATTTAAAATGAATTTGGATTGATTCAAAATTAAATTTAATCAAATTTAAAGTTTATTTTTATGGTTTACTTATGTAATATCCATGTAATGTAACAAAACGGGTTTGACCCAAAATTCGATTCAAATTAAAATTTTGAATAAGAGTTGGGTTGAGTTGTTTTGAATCTAGATTTGGTTTGAATTGTTCAAATTATTACAAATAAATACGGATTGACTAGAACCCAATCCATATTCAACCGCCATCCAAATTTACACCCATTCTAATGAATTACAGATATTGGATTTGAAGCAAACTGGGGAGTAAAATAGATAGAAATGATAAGCAAATGGAGGAAGGAGATGAGGGAGGGTAAGTATGAGTGACCAAAACAATTTTGATGTTCTTCAATTTTTAATGATTATGGTGTTGTTCAAAGTGGAACATAGATTGTACAAAGGTAGCTCATGAATCTCTTGGAGGATAACTTTTCAAAATTAGTGCAATCCATCTTATTTTGCTTACATGTCACTTATGCTCATCTTATTTTGCTTACATACCACTTATGCTCATCTTATTTAGCTTTCCTCGTTCAGTTTCCTACATCTGTTATTGATATGTGACCTATGATTTTTGCGACTTTATTTATAAAAATATCTCAAGGATTCAAAGAGACATGCTAGCTGCCTAAAAATTCTAGTTGGTCTCAATAAGATGATTTGAGTAAGACACAGTGATCAACTTGGATATGTGAAATGCATAAGAAAAGATAATTTGGAGGTTTTTGTTACAGTGTCTTCAAGCTTATGGGCTCTCTCATACTTTCATTGATCTTATCTGACAACATACCAATTTGCTTCTATTTGGTCAAACAGGGCAGTAATTGCTTTGGTTTCTTCAAATCTTATAGAAGTGTCAGACAAGATGGTCTTTTACCATCTAGCCCAGTTATTTTGTAGAACTATTTTAGCAGAATGCTCACTCCAATTTGTGGAAATTTTCACTCCTATACCTGCTTTAGAACAGGAGAATGGATCTTCCGTTTGTTTTTTCCTTTTGTTGATGGCATGCTAATTCTTACATATTTAAAACCAAGTGAAGAATCTAATGCCCACTCTAACATATTTTCTATTCAACCCCTGGTAGCAGTTGAACTCTATAAAGACTAAAATAAATTCATCTAGTAGGATCGACACTCTTAAAACTACTTAGATCAAAACATCTCACCCCATTCTTCAAATTGTACCCTGATAACAACTTATATGGGAATCCTTTACTTGCAACCACACCAGAGTTATCATTCTTTAATAATATGTTAAGCGATGCAATGCAGGGGACGAAATCTAGTTTTTTTTTTTATTTGGATCCCAGAGAACCGTACTCCTTTGGAGCCGGCTTAAACTCCGAGGAAGAGCTCCGGGCGTACCCCCACCCAAGCCCTCCAGTTGGATTCAAAGTAAACCAAGTGTTGTCATCCGGATTCGAACCCGTGACCAGTCAGGCCATGTGGTGACCGGCACCAACACCAACTCGAATCACCCCTTGGGAGACGAAATCTAATATTGTTGCAAATAGTTATAACATTCATTACTGTTCATGTGTTTTTAGCACTACTTGTTCCTAAGATTATTTTTCATAGGGACAATACGTAAGATATGATAACTAATTCGGAACACTACAAAAAGGGTATATGAACTATCAAATTTTTGAAAATCACAAACATAACTACCTAATGAACAATTTTTAAATTTGTACAATTTGCGCCTGTTCGGTAACTAAATAATTTGCGATCTCATCAAGATATATTTATATCTAATTACTAACTAACCCATGTTACCAGAAACTGCCTTTCTCAACTTATAAAGCAAAGCATTACGTAGCCCTTGACAATTGGATTTTCTGTAACTCCAGCGAAACCCCAAAATCCAAATCCACCATTCCACTACCATAACCTCCCCCTCCTCGATCTCAAAGATTCGTTCTTTCACATCACCGGGGAAACCCATTAAACTCCATATCAGAATCTCCTCCTCCATTAATCCAATCTCCAAACAAAATGCATCGTACCAACTCCTTTACTCTCCTCATAATCCTCTTCATCACCATCATCACCTACAAACTACGATGGATTCATGACCTCCTACACCTTACTCTATGCCAACTTACCCAATTCAGTCGCCGACCTGTTTTCAGATAAATCGATCTTCATCAACCTCGTGATCACAAAGTCGAGATCTGCTGTAGTCTAAAATAGTGAATGAAACCACATCCAACGTATCTAAATGGGGTGCTTGAGTAAAGCAAGGAAAGTAGTGGACTTTGTCTTCAGGCTTACAAGTCATTGATTTGTCTGCTCCAGGACATACATGATCTTACCGTTATTGGATATTACATACTAGAATCTGTGAACTCTTGGCTATGAGGATATCAATCTTCGACAATATATATATGTAGCCTCTATCGGTCCAACATCAACCCGATTTATCTGACACCTCGTCGACACCTAAACATGCAGGTCAACACAAATCGTATCAATTACAATTTAAAAGTGCAGATCATTCACTCAAAAATCAACAACCATACGGTTTGGAAAGCATTTGTAATACCAGATCAAACCTCATTAAAATAATATAAAGATTGATTTTTATTAACAAATGACACACACCAATTCAAAACCCGATTTGACTACAATCCTGGCAAGACTGCGATGAAATTGTGAAAGATAATTTATTTATTCAATTAAAGTTGTTTATATACTTGTATTGGGACACCTAAAATTTTGGAGTGGGTAGAGTAAATAAATTAATTTATGACTTTTACAGGAGTGCGTACCTAATGCTACAACTTATGATACTATGACTTGACACTCCTCCCCCTAAAACTCAAAGTGTGTCTAAAACATGGTGTTTGATATGAAAAAGATGTTGTTCTTGAGTTTGAGCTTTGGTGAAGAAATCTGCTACTTGCTACTCAAAAGGAGTGTACTGGAGAATAATGGTGAATTGATGACAATGTGAGCGCGTAAATATTACATCAATACCAATATGCTTTGTCAGCTCATGCTTCATTGGATCTTTAGCGATTTGGATGACTCCAATATTTTCACAAAGCAAAGGTGCGGGGACGTCAAAAGAAATACAAAATTTAACTAATAGCCAGCATAGCCACACAATTTCTGAACTAGTGGTGGCGAGGGCATGAAGTTCTGCCTCAGTGCTGGATCAGGATATAATTCAAATATAATTACAATGTAATCATTCAATGAATACAAGACCTAGTGGTCACATGATTATATAATATGTACAAATTAATTATTTTCTTTTGTTATTTTGTGAAGGAAAATATATCGACATACAATCATCGAGTCAATATCAGTTGGGTTGGGCTTCACACATTTTACTCAAACAAAGGGACAGTTGATTTTATTGGTAGTATTTTTGAAGCATTCGGTTAGGGATTTCTATTGAAATATGAACTTTTTTGAAATATTTTATCAGTTAAAATGCTCTCTGTTATAAGCCTTCAGAGCATTCCATCAACAAGTGCTCTTTATAAAATGTTCACCTTCTATCGACTAAGATGATTTTATTGTCTTTTTATGAAATTTTTCTTATTGAGTATTCAAGCATGCATACTTTCTCTTTATCTGTACTCTGTCTGTCATAGTTGGAGAGCTTAGAAAAATATTGTCTTTAGGAATATTTCCTTTTCTAGAGATCATATTTTGGAGACTATCAAGTATAAGTACAATTTCAAGTTCAGTTTCCTCCAAACTTTGAGGTCTTAATTTAGCCTGTTCTCAGCCATAACGACTAAATTAAAACAAAATATAAACACACACAATAAAAATATTAAGTCCGGCAAATATAGTATATATAAAATCTAAAAAAACATATATACTAAGAAATAGCTAGCAATGAATTGAGAATCTCATTGGGGGGTATAGTTCATATACTGATAAAGAGCTGATGTCAGAGTAGAGCGGAGAGTGAGAGAGAGAGTGTGTTACATAGGGCTTAATCTTAATAGATTGTGACAGCACGACTAGTAATTGCAGGCTATGATTAAGTGGGTTTAGGATTACGGGGGGAAGAATCGCGACACAATACATGAGTAATTTAGTAACTCTGTATTTATGGTTACTATTATAAATATCATGTAATTGTAACCTAATTTAGTAATATATAGCCACTTTTTACTTCCGAGGACGTAGGCACACTACTGAATCTCATTAAATCTTGTGTGTACTTTACTATTTTTCTCTTGTTAATTAGCCAGAATTTTCAATTAGTGGTATCAAAGCAAAGTTGACATGACTATGTCGAGTGCTAAATTCAAAGTAGTCAAGTTTAGTGGTAACAGTAGTTTTAGATTTTGAAAGACAAATGTGAAGGATCTATTAGCGCAGCAAGAGATTCAGAAAGCTTTCTGACCTGCGAAGCTAGTAATGATTAAAGAGGAGAATTGTGAGGATCCGTAGTAGCGAGCAGCAAGTACGATACAACTGTGTTTGGCGGATGAGGTCATGCCACCTGATGAGTCTATTGTCTTCAGAAAAAATTTGAAAGGAGTTTGAATCTCAAGTCATATTGTAATCTTTTACGAATAAATTGTATCTGAAATAGAGGTCGTATGGGCTAAAGATGAGGGAATGGACTGGTTTGGCTCAACATGTGAATGTCTTCAATCAAATCATCACAGATCTCATGCAAATTGAGGTGAAGATTGAGGTTGAAGATAGAGAATGATCGTATTATGTTTGTTGTCTCCTTTTTATGAACATATGGTGACCGCGCTTACATACGGAAAAGAAACTATACAAGTTAAGGAGATTACTATATTCTTACTAACTCAACACCAGCGAAACTGGAATGTATAGGGGAATTTTTCATAAGCTAATAGTTTATACAACAAGAGCAGTCGGTATCGTGGCAGAAAGTAAGAGAATAATAGTTTAGGAAAATGGAACTTCAGGTCAAAATCAAAAGGCAAGAAGACGATTATTTGCTACACAAGTGCAAGTAGCCGAGACATATGAAGAGAGACTTTCCAATGTGGAATAAACAGATAGGGGTGCAAACGAGCCGATGTACTCGCGAGCTGCTCGCGAACAAGCTCGGTCAGTACTCGGTTAAAGCTCGTTCGTTAATAAACGAGTCG
>NQLW01000032.1:2243301-2257816 GCA_002312845.1 Kalanchoe fedtschenkoi | reverse complement strand
ATAAAAGGAATTTCCCCCATTTGGCTCGCCAAATACGTAGCGAGTTGTTTACTCATAGAGTGAGTCTTTTGACTCACCCCCAATATTAAAATTTTTTCTTTTCGGATCAGTAGTCGGTCAATAGCAACGGTGTTTGGGTAGCAACGAGCGAGCTTTCCGGTATGGTGCCATCCAGTCTTCGGTTAACTCCTTCCAATCAGTAGTTATGTAATTTCCTTCTCTTTGTTACCCTCTTTAGTTATCGCTCTGATGTACTTGGGCAAGATCTTGAGTTGTTATTAACAGCTTGGAATTTTAATGTATTTGACTAGTTTGTGTGTTGAATTATTTGACTTTGAATTTTCTTCGCTAAGGCTTGTTTGACTAAAGGTCAAAAAGAGATAAGTCAAACGCCATCGCGACCCACATTTTTTTTTTTTGGTCGTGACACTTGTGTCCCGATTCACTCCGGCCAACCCACCTTTTGTTGGCGCTACCTTGGCCCTAGATCTCATGCGGCACTGTCGCGGCCTCTGTTCGCATGTGGTGTTGGATATACATTTCACTTGTAGTCCCGGTCCTAAGATGCCCAGCCGTTTGACTACACTCGATTCAGATGTTATTAAGAATGAAATGTGTAATTTATTACTAATTTTATACTAATTTTCCGACGGCTAGGCATCTTAGGACCTTGAAAGTGAATTATTTTAAATTCAGCCGTTTTATATTTATTCATACATTATATGTTCTTTTATTTTAAATTGAAGTGAATTATATATTTCTTACACAATGTCTATTGTTTGCATGTAGGTTTCATTGGACCTTGGAAGTCATATTTTCGAGAATGAATATTGTGTACCATTTGGACAGCATGTCTTTTAAACTTAAGGGTGACATGACAGACATGGTTCGTATGGTGAACGAGTAAGTGAAGTTTTTTTATTTTTCAAATGAAATGTGTAATTTATTACTAAGTTTTATACTAATTTAAGTTATTTGAGTTTGTAGAGGGTTGCGTCGATACTATGAAGCTGATGACATTAGATATCGCGGTGCTCGAAGGTCACAGAATGGAAATTGTTATCTGTATGTGTTTTTCGCTTTAGGTATTATTTTTATTTTTATTTTTATTTTTATTTTTATTTTTATTTTTATTTTTATTTTTATGTTATAATGTTGTATTCGAAAATTTCAAAATATATTTTCATATTTTATGTAGTTTCCACAACAGCAAGACGAGAAGGCATGTGGGTATTATGTCATGCGATTTATGTACGACATAATATCATATATATCGGCTTGTAATGATTTTCATGGGGAAGACCTTCAAGATGTAAGTAGAGAGTCTTAACTATATTACTTTGAAGTTTAATTATTTTATATAAAATGATGTTTTAATTTTAATTACAACGTGTAGGTTTTTCCATTTGGCCAGCAACCATATATGCCAGAACAACTACTGAAAGTTCAAGATATGGTAGGTCGGACCGCTTTAGAGCAT
Source organism: Kalanchoe fedtschenkoi (assembly GCA_002312845.1). Classification (NCBI taxonomy): domain Eukaryota; kingdom Viridiplantae; phylum Streptophyta; class Magnoliopsida; order Saxifragales; family Crassulaceae; genus Kalanchoe; species Kalanchoe fedtschenkoi. The sequence goes on along the minus strand of NQLW01000032.1, from coordinate 2,256,336 downwards.
CATCGAGCTATGAGCGATTTTTGATATTAGGCAGATAATTTGAGAATAATATCTTATTTGTTAAAATTTAAATATTAACATATTTTATTATAATTTCAAATTTTGTCAAAAATATTTATTTACATGAATTCAATTTTTTACTATTCATGTTATTCATATTCAAAAATTATTATTCAAATTAGCATTTTTTGTTTTTAATTAATCCATAAAATTGATTATATTCAATTAACTGAAATAATAAATTACAAACGATTTTAGAGAAAATTTAGATTTATCTAAAATACAGCGTTTACAACCAACAACGCCGTATTAAGTAATATAATAAATACAGGGTTTATTGATCATAAACGCCGTTTTAAGTGAGACAATATATACAACGTTTATTGACAATAAACGACGTATATGTTGTCTCACTTAAAACGGCGTTTATGATCAATAAATGTCGTATTAAGATTTGATGTTAGATGATATTTATAACAAATAAACACCATTAAAAGCCTTATAAATATACTGTGTTTATAATCCATAAATGCCGTATTAAGTCTAAATATAGACGACATTTTAAACCTTAGACTTTATACGGCGGTTGCGTATACGACGTTTCTATATTCACCAATTTTGTGTATATTCACTAGTTGTGCTTCTATATTCACCAATTTTGTGTATTCATTAGTTGTGCTTCTATATTCATCAGTTTTGTCTATACATCAGTTGTGTTTCTATATTCACCAGTTGTGCTTCTATATTCACCTGTTTTGTATATTCATTAGTTGTGCTTTTATATTCATTAGTTGTGCTTCTATATTCATTAGTTTTGTTATATTCATCAGTTGTGCTTCTATATTCACCAGTTGTGCTTTTATATTCAACAGTTGTTATTTTCTATAAATATTGAAGCATAAATCATCTGATGAATATAGCAGGTCAACTGAAGAATATCGAAACACAATTGATAAATATACAAAACTGGTGAATATAGAAGCACAACTGACGAATATACAAAACTGGTGAATATAGAAGCACAACTGGTGAATATTCATCAGTTCTGGTGAATATAGAAGCACAACTAGTGAATATTCATCAGTTCTGGTGAATATAGAAGCACAACTGGTGAATATTCATCAGTTCTGCTTCTATACTCACCAGTTGTGTTATTATATTCATCAGCTGTGCTTATATATTCATCAGTTGTTTGGGGCGAGTGTGTGTTTTAATGTGTAAAACGTAAAACGACGTCATTTTCATCAAAATCAAAACGACGTCGCAAACAAAAATAAATGCTCTCGGAGCACGGCCGGAAGAGTGATTGATAACAAACTGATCCTTGATACAAGGCAAACATTGACTTTGGGAGATTTCATGTGCGGCATCTCTCACCTGAGCACACCACGTGCTCGTAATCAAAGGTCAGCCGCTTGCAAACTCTCCACCTCCCCATCTTGAATCAAAATTCTTTGGATGTCAATCTAAATATTAAGTAAGCGCTGTCATTAGATTATTATTGGCTCACGAGTAAAGGCATCCGTCGTTCCGACGGTTCGATTAAAAAAATTAAAAATTGAACCAAATTATTAGTCATCTCTTTTTAAAATATAAAACTGTAAACCGAATGATTAAAGGCACCCGTCCCGACGGTTCGGTTCGAGAAAAATTAAAAATTGAACCAAATTATTAGTCATCACTTTTTAAAATATGAAACTGTAAATCGAACGATTTTTTAAAATTTGAAACCGAACCAAATCAAACCGAACCGAACCAGACCAGACCAAACCGGACCGGACCGACCGATTCGGGAGCGTCGCGACAGAAATCCTATTCTGTTATATATATAGATAACTAACAAAACATGGCTGTATAAAGCTTATGGTTATACGCACGTCCAATAATGACCATCTAAATAATCTTTGGTGCATGTAAGCGACATTCTTCTACATTGTCCATACTTATAATTATAAGTATAATTCAACTCTCCACTCATTATCAATTAGTTTTGAGTGTAAAACTAACTATTAATAATAATAATAATAATAATAATAGAAAATAGAAAATGCAAGATCATTGTATTGGACGGTTTTGGTTTCGATAGATTAGTCATGTGTAATCACGTTCTGAAATCAGCAGGTACGTACGGAGTCAATATATAAAGTTAGCGTGGTCTAAGAAATTATTAAGATAACAATTTATCTTGATACGCAACTAGTTTTCATACTTAAAAGGGATAAATAATCTTATTAAAATTATTTTTTAAAAATATATTATTTTTTGAATGAAGTAAACTATGTTTGAAATATAAATCAAAGCAATACACTCGTATTTAATTCCCAAATTTATTAAGATAATTATTTATCTTAGGACACTGTTCTTTGTAGTATTATTACGTATGAGAATGTATTTTACAAATAACATCACATTATCATAGCAACAATTTCCCTAACAATAAAATATAGTACATGCTGATTCAATCCTCTTTAATTAAAAATTAAAAAAAACTATTTGAAATTTGAGATGAATCCAAGCTCTCACCATTCTAATTTATTCAATGGAGCAATACTCTTCATGAAAGCTTTCGTCGACATTAGAGGGCGATATTGGGACGCAATATGGGGTGCCCTAATTTGCTAATTTTCTAACTTTTTAAATTTAGTTTACTTAATTTAGTTTGTTTCTAATTTAGAAAATAAAATTTTTATTTGGGCTCAGATTACATATATAATTTGGACTTTGAGTTTATATTTCAAATTTAGGTCTTCAATTTGACAAGATCGTGTTTTAGTTCTATAAACTCAAGGCTGCAATTATAAAATCTATTTTTGAGAGGTTAAGTTTATATATTTTAAAATTTACACTATAAAGCAGACAAATTTAACATAAAAAAATCAATCGGGTCATATGACTCTTGTTGTGGCTTTGCCACTTGATATATATACCATAGTTATTAAATTCAGATCGGACTTACCGGATCAATTGATTTGACCGGAAATCATATTTAGTTTTTATTTGATTTGCATATATTTATTGATCTACACATCCAACTCGAATTGACTTGTATAGTCAGTGGAGACTTCTGCATTACGCTACCTAAAGAAATAATTATTATTTACAATATGATAATCTATTATCAAATATTTAGAATTCTGTATTTGATTGGACCGGTAATCGAATCGATTTCACTGACCGATCTAATCAGTGAATAAAATTCGAACACCAATCTGTTTGACTTCCAATCTAATTTTCATAACTATAATATATAATCATATTCAACATTGTACACCCTGCAGAACGTGGCAGTGATCCAATCACATTTCGAAACCCCATCTAAGTAGTAAGGCCACCCCAAGATGAGTGCTCTCCTATTCCGACTACCCTAAAGCCTCCGGTAACACAGTCGAGACAGCGACGGTTTCCCTGCCCCTGCGGGGATGGAGTGACAGAAGTTTTGAGAATTCAAGAGAAGGTCACGGCGAGACGAGCCGTTTATCATTATGATAGGTGTCAAGTGGAAGTGCGGTGATGTATGCAGCTGAGGCATCCTAACAGACCGGTAGACTTAAACCTTGTTCCTACATGACCCGATCAATTCGATCAGGCACTCGCCATCTATTTTCATTGTTCAACTCTTTGATAACATGAAAATCCAAAAGTTCTGCCCGCCCTCTACAGGATTGAAGGGCAGAGGCCTTTGGTGTCCACTCCAGTCAAGAATCGGGGCCTCACAATCACTAGCCAATAGAATATATTTTTCCCTCATGTCTTTCTTCCTCGTAAATGAGGTTTAGGTTTAATTTAAATAGGTCACATGGCTCTCAACGGTTATTGAGGATCTGCTTTAACAGATGGAGGGTCAACATATAATACACGCTATGGCATTGGCTGGGAGTTGGAACGGACAAACGGAAATAAATATATATATATATATGGTACGCGCAGCGAACCATTTTCCATCCTCCTTTATTTTGCCACCTAATCATCAGAGCATGAATGAGCGACATGTGGAAGCAGCAAAGTACATGGAGGGCATTTTGGACCAAAGTACATTGCTTTGGTGGGAATAGAGTTCCGTGTATCTTGTAGTAGGCTGTATCTTGTCACATCTCTCCTTTTTCTCTTTGTTTATGAATGTTCCATATGATGCTCGTCATTCATCTCTCATAGGGTATACAAAACTTATTTTCTTCAGTTTCTAATCTTCGGTTTAATTTTTCGTTTCTTCTCTTCTTCCATTCTATGGGTTGTGTAACTGTAGTATCTTCTTCAATGTATTTTTCAAGGTTGGTGTATTTTGTATAAATATTTTAGGTTTGCTGCTGTTGTATCCGTTCTATGGGTTTGCTGCGGGTGTAATGGGGTTTGCTGCTTGTGTAATGGGTTTGTTGCTGATGTTGTATCAATATTTTGGGTTCACTGCTATTGTATCTGTTCTATGGGTTTGGCGGGTATAATGGGTTTGTTGCGGGTGTAATGGATTTGCTACTGGTGTAATGGGTTTGTTGCTGCTATTGTGTCAATATTTTGTTGTACCTGTTCCTTGCTTATGCATATTTTGTATAAATATTTTAGGTTTGCTGCTGCTGCATCCGTTATGTGGGTTTGCTGCTGGTGTAATGAGTTTGCTACAATGGTATAATCGGTTTGCTGTTGTTGTATTTTGTATAAATATTTGTACGTTTCTGTTGTCCATGTGTTGTGTTACTTTGTTGTATCTAATTTCTTATTCATCTTTCTATTGTTTCTCTTCCAATTAAACTGAAATCCCCATAATCTAGAGTGTATTTACCGTCTTAACTATTTAAATTGCTTTAGTTATTAAATTTCACTACTCAGTCTCTGTGGATCGATCCTGTACTTGCTACTAACTAGAGAGTTAGGAGATATAAATTTATTTGGATAAGAAAGCCCAACGATCGGCATATCTAATTGGTATCATTGTCAGGAATTGAGATAAGTTGATATTTTGGTAATTAGCCAACTTTGTGTCCAATTGTTAGTAATTTTCTTTATCTGTCAAAGTCTAGCCACGTGCGTGGTTAACTAACCTGAGCACGCAACTTGTTTTTATTTTACAAATATTCCTATTCTGCAAAGTCACCGAGTGCGGAACCACTACTTGCCGAGCGCGCGGTACTTCTCTGAGTCTTTATCAGATTTGCCCTCTTTTGTTTAAACTGCTTGCTATCCGCACTAACCCCGGAGACTACCACTTCTTAGTCCATGAACGATAATTTCCAAGACACTCCGTTCCTTTTCTTATTCTACGATAATCCTTAAGAGAGTATTCATTGAAGGAATCGTGCACCAAGAGAAGAAATAGTTGAAGCAGAGATGGCAGCTTTGCAGAATCCACCTAAGAGAAGAACATTCAGGGAGCTTACAGTTCTGATATTCCATGATCAGCCATTAAGCATCCGAGTCAGAGACCACAAAGACATCAAAATTAGGGGATGTGTCATATACCAACTCCCTAAATTTTGAGAGACACCTGGGGAGGATGTTAAGTGTCATCTTTGACAGTTCAATGTGGTTTGAACCACAAATAAAACCAATCAAGACTGATCTAGACAAATACAGGTTGTTATCATTCCCTTTTCATCAGAAGATTATGCTAAAGAATGGCTACTGTATTTGCCTGTAGGAACAATCACCACATGGAACCAGATGTAAGAAACTTTTCTTGATAAATACTTTCCTGTAGGTAAAGCATCTCAAATCTAGAAGGAAATATGTGGAATCAAGTAATAGCCAGATGAGACAACCTACCACTACTATGAACGCTTCATGAAGATGACCACCAAGTGCTAGAACCATGGTTTCTTGGATCAGAACCTGATTGAGTTTTTCATTGAGGGTATGCTACCATAAGAGCGGATATTATTGGAAGCGTCAGCATGTGGGAGCATTTAGAGTAAATACCTAGAGGATATTTAGGACATCATAAAGGAGATGGTCGAGAATACACGCATAACCACAAGACCCCACAGAATTCTCAAGGTTGCCACACCTGAAACAAGTAAGGAACCTGCCCAAATATCGTTTATATTACCTTTACCATCTGAATTTTTAGAGATGAAGGCCATAATGAAGGAATTGATTCAAGCCATGAAGCACACAACAACACACAATACGAGGTATGTATGTCAATTAAACATACCACTGATTCATGTCCTTCTTGGAAATAACATGTAGATCTAGGGGAAGAGATAATGGCCATAAACGGATATCGTCTAGGGCAGCAAGGAGCTTCACTGCCAACACACTACAACCAAGCCCTAAGGAACCACCCCAAGTTAAGCTACATGAGATATAATTACCTAGGACGAAGACCTTATGTTTTCAAATTCCAACAACAAGGAAACAATAGTAAGAGTACATCAAAGAATGTAATAAGAAGATGGATTTGACCATGGCTAACTTGGAAAAGCAACTCTCCTAGCTTTCCACTATTATCAACAAGCTTTAGAGCTTCATAGTGGCGGCTTCCATCTCAAACTGAAAATAATCCCGACCCGAACATCAGCACGTTAAAGTGAAGGAAGAAGAAAAGCAGCTGGACCCCTTTAAGAAATTTTAGGAAGAACTTTCACCATTACGCTGAGCGCATAGCCAAAGAAGTACCGGAACCTGAAGGAGCCCAGCACGTGGAGGACGCATGCGCATTCATCTTCCCTACGTGTGAAGAGTGTAAGATCTCAGCGGACACGAACCACTCAGAGGAGGAAATACAGGCTATATCTACAACCAATATTGCTAAATACTCTGTTGACACTGTGTATACCTCTATTCAACAGGTCCAAGTTAAGAAAAAAGAGATGAAAGTAAAAAAGGATTAAACTCTAAAGCTAGAGGTAACTTTCAACCTAGCTTATGACATGCCAATGAAAAGACATTATTCAGGTATGTTTGTCATACAATGCATGATAAGTACTAAAGTTTTCAACATATGCATGCTAGATTTAGGGGCTAGGATTAATATTATGCCTTTTAACATATATGAAACCCTTAGTCCTTGACCATTATGAGCAACTAAGGCTATCATATCTCTAGCTAACCAATTCAATGTTCGTCCACTGGATATATTAGCTAACATTCTTGTGCAAATAGGGACACTAAGCATTCTTGCAGATTTTTATATCATAAGTATGAAAGATGACACGTCCCTTGAACATCAACCCATCATCCTAGAAATACCCTTCATGGCAACCACTAGAGCAATCATTTATGTTAGTGAAGGATGGATGTTGATGTAGGTCGGTAATAAGGCTATTCACATGAGCTTATTTGACTCCTCGAATTAAGTGGACTTCACTATAAAGGAACCATTTTTTGATCCAAAGAATGAAGAACCGGAGGAGATGGAAAGAGAACCAGCAGACCTTTTGTTGGTTCTAAAAGGTATGAGTTTCAAAGATAAAGGGCATGATAACCCTTACTTATTTTCTTATGAATTGCAGGTTGAAAACAAAAGAGAACTTAAGGTAAAAGGTCGAAAAAGGAACAAGGTCAGCAATTCACTGCTGCCATCACCGTACCATTGCCAAAACAATCTATGCAAGCTGCCAGAAAACCTCCATATCCTAGGATGACGAATCCTAAGGAGATGAGGAAGACATCTAAGAAGAAATTTTACAACTTTTACGGGACCGCAATTCGCAATCCATATCGGAATTTCAAAACATAAAAGCACAAGGGCAGAAACAATAAATAAAATACATATGAATTTATGGATGAGCTAAGAGAAAACCTCCTGGACAAATTAAGAGGTTACATTGAGTTTATTTTATTTTTTATTGACTAACCACTAACACTAAATATTTTCTGAGTTCTTAACACCTACGACTAGTATAGGGTTTTTACATGAGGAAAAATCATCAAAAATCTAAAGAAGCAGAGGGAAGCCGCGCGCAATTATGCAAAAGTCGTGCACACGGCTAGAAGAGCTTACATGTGGGAAGAGTATCAGTTTGGCCAGACTACGTCTTTCGGGTTCTTTCTACTCCTTTATCCTTATTTTCTTTTGATGATGCACTTATAAACTGTGAGAACACTGTAAATTTTTTGTGTGGGTGGGAAGCCAGCGTCATGACATCACTTAGTATTTAATAGCGTCTTTTCATTATTTTTACATTTATTCAAGTCATCTCACGTTAATTCAAAATTTTTCAAAAACATTGAACTTTGCATAATGTTTATTTTCATTCAAGTGACATGATTCTATGCATATTCTACTGAAATTTTATGGTTTATTCACATGATTTGCTGTAAAATCTTAGAAAGTATTTATAAGCCTTCCTACAACATGGTGATGCTTGAATTGAGATGATCTTTAATGATTTTGTCTTTGTATGACTTGGTTTGAGTATTGCCTATGAGTTCATGCCACGTTAAAATTATTTTCAGAAATTATGATGTATGAGTTCTCTTGATGGCATGACTTATAAAATAAAACAATCTTTGACCAGAGGTCATAAAAAATCAAAGAGAAAAAGTTTCAAAAAGAAACTTTAAAAAAAGAAAAAATAATAATAATAAGCCATATTTGATAGAGTTGTGGGAAAAATCTTATATGTTGACATTGCTCATAAAGTCTAAACTGTCAAGCTCCTCTAAATATAAGCTTGTGTCCTAACCCATCGGCTGATATCCCACTAAGGTGGGGCAAAATTAATGTTTGAGTATCTACCTATTCCCGATTTGGTGAAGGATAGATAGTATAAAGAGGCATAACTAGTAAGGCATGCTCACTGTTTGATCATATCTTTGACATTGTTGTTATTGGTTATTCTGGAAAGAGTCGAATCATGTGAATACATGTGCATACAGATAGCTATATAAGATTGATTGCCAATGATTTGCCTTTACCATGATTGCTTGTTAGATGTTGCATGTGAATCAAGTTGCTTATCTGAATGATGAGTAGAAATAAAAGCTAGGATACATTAAAAATAAACCATAAAATGAGATACATAAGTTTCCCATGACACCCTGATTTTTATTGCTTTCTCGAGGACGATTAAGATTAGTGTGGGGTATTATGATGAGACCATATTTAACTATCTAATTCTTAGTTAACTCACCTAAATCTTGCACGTTCTTAAGTGTTACTTAATAGTTTTTACCTATTGTCTATATTATAAACTTATTTTAGGTTTTTGTATGAAAACATACTAAAAAGGGAAGTATCAGACGACAAAAGACTGAGAGTCAGCCGAGCGCAAAGAGCCGCGCGTAGAGTTCACCGCCACTCGTGCGGGTGAGGCTGACATGTCACATAAGGAAAAGAAAGAAAGAAGATGACGTGTCTCTAGCCATGTGCGAGATCCACACGTGCGGTAGACCAAGCACATGCGCGCGAAAAATATGCAATTTCCAAATTTGTTCTACATAATGTTTCCAAATTTCAAGGAGAATAACTTTCGACCCGGATTTTCAATTTACATGCTTCAAGATGCTACAAAAAGCTTAAACGATTATCTATAAGTGTCTATAAGGATTCTATATCTAAATCATGATAGATAACTACCAGATTCTTTGACAAATTCACTATAACCTCTTAAAATTGACTTCAGATTTACTTCTGATTTCCATAAACATAAAAGTCCGAGGTTTATTAATATCTGCTGAAGATTTATGTGCAGAACAAAGCCTATATTTATTTTTTAACATCTAAGATACCTTACTCCTATATATGGAGGGCTTAGTTAAAGGGAGAAAGAGAGAGAGAGAGAAAGGTGAAGAACCGAAGTAGAAGATCATCATCAAGGAGAAGTTGATAACCACAGGAGAGTCCAGATTAGCGTAGGTCTAAGTAAGATAGTAGTCCCTACTCTTTTACATGTATCTATGTCTATGGCCTTGAGTGGCTAAACTCTCTTGTGTGGTTTAGGTGCTGTAAACTCGTGATAATTATTATGAGATAGTTTGCACTTTATAAATTATATTTATTTGATATGTTTACTGCTTAATTTTATGGATTGTGATCACTCGCATGACAACCAATGTGTGTAGTGCCTTGTTGCATGAAGCCTAGGCAATTGCATCAGATTGAAAGGATGAGAGCCAATACCAATAAGATGAGAACTCATAGTAACATGTGCTAAGTTCTGTGAAAGCAACACAATAGTCTGAATTCCTTATCATCATAGTTCAACTGTATATGTCTTGTTAATAGGCTACTAACCTATTAGATCATCTTAGAAATATAGAATTCAAACCATTGGCTTAAGAGTATGATGATTGTAGAATGTGAGAAATTGTTTACATGCTAAATATGTGATGTATATTTTGATGAATTCAGTGCCTGAATAGAATTTAATCTTTCATATCGATGATGAGTAATCTCATAAGTTTAAGCTACCTGAAATATACGTTTCTCTATCTGATTTCTTATTCATCTTTCTATTGTTTCTCTTCCAATTAAACTGAAATCACCATAATATTAAGTCTTTTTATTGTCTTAACTATTTAAGTTGCTTTAGTTATTAAAGTTCATAATTCAGTCTCTATGGTTTGATCATGTACACTTGCTACAACAAGTGAGCCAGCGGATATAAATTTATTTGCATAAGACAGTCCAAAGACGGTCTTATCAACGTTGTTGTATGAAACCTAGGCACTTAGATCCGATTGTGAGGGCGATCACCAATACCAATTAGATAGTAACATATCCTAAGTTCTGCAAAAGGAACATTTATTAGTTTGAATCCTCTACACCATAGTAGCAAAAATGCGTATGTCTTGTTGCTAGATTGACATCCTACGGGAGCATGTTAGACATATCAAATTCATATCATTAGCTAAAAGGATATGATGAATGTAGAGTAGGAGCATTTGTTTACACTTTGAAATATTATATGTATATTTTATTGAGCTCAATGCATGAACATAATTTAATCTTTTATATCGATGATCAACAATCTCACAAGTCAAAGCTACCCGAAATACATGCTTATCTATCTGGTTTCCCCTGTGTTTTGTCCTGATTATTTCTTATTACTAAATCTCTCAATATTTTATATCTTTTATATTGTCTGGTTGTTAAACGTTCAATAACTTAGTCTCTGCAGATCGATCCTGTACATACTACTAACTAACGAGCATAGATATTACAAATTTATTTATATAAGATAGTCCAACGACGGCCTTATCATTCACACAATAGTATTCCCAAACTATGATTGAGGATCCAGTTTGGAAGACTCGCATCACTGAGGAGACTTGTGCAAAGAGAGCCAAGGCGAGGGCGGCTGGAGAGTAGGTTGACGCATCGGGGGCGGAGATGAAAGCCCTACAAGTTTAGCAAAGCTAGCTAGTGGAGGTACTGATGCGAGTCCTGTCTGAGGGGTCACAACTTCATGGAGCCAGCCGCTAAGGGATCCCCCTCTGAGTGCGTTGATCTTAGTGTAGGATTTGTAGCATACTATTGAGTATTCTAGCAAATGATATTTGTAAAATAATTATATTTCATATTATATTTTTTTCTTGAAATATTATTTCAGTATAAAATGAAGACAAACAGGGAAACATGAATTTAAATTATTGATCCTATAAATTATATAATATTAAAAAATAATATAAATTAAACATTGAGTGAAAATAGTCCACAACTTATCTCAACATTAATAGATCCCGATAGTTGGCTGAAAATATGGTCAAAAACCAGTTTCGGCCGAAACTTGGCCGCAATTGAGCGGAAACTTCAAATACTGTCGGCAAACTAGCCGCAAATGGCCTAAAAGTTTGATCGACAACTGACCGAAAATCAGACATAGATATTTATCCACGGTGCTGTTCCGATTTTTGACCAAAAAGATTGTTGGAAAAATCCGAAAGTCATTTTTCAGTGTTTTTCAAGCCAAATAAATGGTTAGAAAACAGTGTATTTTTTTTTGTAGTGAACCCACATTGAGTTCTCCGTTAATCCAGGTATGTGCCTCCGCCTTCCCATGCTCAATATTTCTTGTTTGATACATTCTAAGGTTCTCGAATGTCCTAGACTGTCGCACATTACTGCTACCCTTCCCCCGACAATCGTTCTTGAATTCTTCTCCTTGTTCCTCTTTGATTCCTTCTTGAACAAATGATTCGGTTTCCTTTCAATTTAAGTTTCCCCATAAAGTCTACTTGTTAATCCTCATCTATTATTTGAATGACTCAAATACAATCTCCTTACATGTCTAGCCAATCAACCATATGGGGTTTTGAAAACCTTCTGCCTTGGGTGTGACACCAAGTGTCTTCATTAATTAGTGCTGAATGGCGACATCATAAGCTATTTAATTTGATGGTAGGGCAGGCTTAAAATATATATATATATTTGAAACTTTTAGAACCATTATAAGCCATCGGTAGATTCCATAGTGCCTCCGTCTCCCTGGAATAATCACTAATCGACCCCTTGCAAACTGCTATGGGCACGATCGACCCATGAATACATCCAAGAAGCATGAATCCATAACATATAGGGCAAATAATGACGTACAATCCCCTTCATTGAATACCAATTACACTGCATTTGCTGCATTTGAGAGCTTATTGAAGCAGCCAGTAAGAATGAACACATCCTTTACCGTCAATATAAAATTTGTGCACTAGCTGTGAGCCAGTCGGCAATCTGGTAATACCATCAATGATGATGACCCGCTTCTCCCCAAAACCATTGGAGCTTTGTCTGGAAAAACATATGTTATACATCACATGTTAATGTCTCACGTCAACTAGTCACATAAACCCTAGCGTGTAGGTCCAATATTTTTGTTCAATTTACATTTCTACCTCCAAAGTTTCGTGATATATCTTCTTTAAGATGTTAAATTTCGGGTCAGAAGGCCTCTTAGCATTATACTGGTTTTCATTTAGTAGCTCGGTCAAGTTTTTTTTTTTAAATTTTGACAGAGATAAGATGACAATACAGAAACAATAATATGTTCAGCCCATATACTCAGGTCGCATTATTTCAGTTTTCCGACAGGAGATGATTGAGAGATGTGATGATTTTTGAACCCGTACACCCTAAAATAGATAAGTTCAGATATTAATCAAGTT
>NQLW01000032.1:2186390-2243015 GCA_002312845.1 Kalanchoe fedtschenkoi | reverse complement strand
CAATGTGCGCTTCCATATACAACGTCAATTTGTCTATTGAATAGTGAGAAAAGTACTGCATGATGATACAATATGTGGATCGATCTGGGTGCAAATTATTGTTAATTAAGTACCAAAATAATTGAGCTTATACAACATAGTAAAGAACAATTCTCAGTTGACACCAAAGTTAATAATTGAGCTTATACAACATAGTAAAGAACAATTCTCAGTTGACACCAAAGTTAAAAGATCGTTATTTTCATATTACCATGATGTTTACACCCACAATGTGATTATTTTTTTCAAGAGCCAACTAGAATTTAAAAAAAAAAAAGTTGAAAAGGGAGACTTTAAGAGGGTCATTATGAGTGATTTGACTTCTATCATTACATTGTGTTTTTAAAACTCATACCAAAAAGCTCCCCTCTATTTCAAAATGCATCGTCAATCCTTAGTTATGATCATTCAGTAAGCTAAAAGATTATCTCTTTTTTTGTAATATTTCTTGAGTGAAATATAAATTTGTGTTGATGTCCGAGGAACTGAGTTATTTGGCTAAACCTCATAAATATTTGGTGTATTGTTCTTTATTATTTTAAATAATTTTTATTTTGATAGTATAATTGTAGTTGTTATTCTGCAGTTAATTGCATAGGATATCCTGTTAGGTATATCTGGAGATATTCTGAAGAGTGGTTCTGTCTACGAGATTAGATATTCTCCATATTTGGACATAATTTAATTTATTGGTGTTCTTGAAAGCAAAAAACAGTTGCACACTTCTCTACGAGTTTGAGCGTAAAGAAAGCCTCAGTTGATACTACTGTTAAATCAACATGGCTTCATACCTTGATATGTGAGCATAGGGTTTGCTCTTCTTCCACTCATATCATCTGGTGTGGTAATGTTGATTCTATATATTTATCAGCATACCCCATTTTTCAAGCCCGAATGAAACTTTCTGAGATTGATATCTAAATACCATTTTCTGGTACAATTTATATCTACACATGATCAATTGACTGATGTTCTTACTAAACCCTTTTACCGCTTCCTCAATATAAATTTCTTCAGAACAAGTTTTGGGTGTGTTCTTTTCCCCTTCAGGTTATGAGAGTGTACTAGATAAAAGCTACCGCTTGACATCATGAGTGTAAATAAAAATCGATAAACCGATGAATTGAATCAAACCGAGGTTCGGTTAAGTTTGGAATGTTATTGGTTCTGTTACGGTTTCGAAGTTTGAAAAATCGATGACTAATGGTTTGATTTGGTTTTTAATTTTTTCAAATCGAACCGATCCAAATCGAACAAAATTAAGATTTTATTTGAAAATTCTCCTATTTAGTAATTAAATAAGTCAATAAAGTTCATGAAAAAAATTAGTCAAACTGAAATCAAACCATGTGGTTTGATTTTATAAAACTAGCGGTTCGGTTAGGTTTCAAATTTCTCAAATCTATCACTAACGGTTTAATTTGATTTTTTATTAAAAACGGAACCGAACCAAATCGTTACACTTCATTAGAAACGACTTTTTATATTCTTACCATTAGAAAAGGCTATTCCTATTTTCATTATTGGTAGATAAGACTCTTCATTTTATTTAATAGAATATTATTTGTATATATAATTGTAAGTTATCAATTCAATGCAATAGAGTGAGCCTTTTCTTGTAGGCTCATATGGGGCCGTCCTTTGAGAGAATTCTCTCTATATATATTCCAGCATCGTCTGCAGTTAACCTCACTGACTCGTATCTGAAATAAGCAAAGGCAAGAAAGATTAAGGAAGAAAAGAAATATAGGAGGGCCAACATGCCGGAACCCATGAACGGTGGAGATGGGAAGTACAGCTACAACAAGAATTCCAAATTTCAGGTACTAAATCATGAGTTGGGTGCATAATGTATCAGAATTATTGCTCCATTTAGTTGAATCTTTCTTATCCGTGTGGTGCTATATATACATATCGATTACAAGAATCTTCATAATGGCACATTTCAGGGAGTGGGATTTGAGATTTCCAGAACGCTAATTGAGACTTCAATCTCAAAGAATCTTGATGTGAAAAATATCGTAACCACAAAGACTTCATCAAACACTTTCTCTCTAGTTGATTTAGGATGTGCCAGCGGACCCAACACTTTTGCGGCCATGCAATCCTTAATCACCTCAATCTCACAAAAATACCATGCCCAAATGAACTCGGACTCTTTGACGACTGGTTCCCGACCTTTAGAGTTTCAAGTCTTCTTCAATGACCTTCCTACTAATGACTTCAACACCCTCGTGGCCACCCTCCCCTCGCCCCGATCCTACTTTGCAGCAGCTGCGCCTGGATCCTTCTTAGGCCGCTTGTTCCCAGCCTCATCCCTACACTTTGCTTATGCGTGTTATGCTATGCATTGGCTGTCAAAGATCCCGGATGAGTGTTTGGACAGAAACTCCAAAGCATGGAACAAAGGGAGGATTCACTTTACAGGAGGGTGTGAGGCTGTGGAAGAGGCACATGCAGCCCAATTCGGGAGAGATTTGGACAGGTTCCTGGAGGCTAGGGCTGAGGAAGTGGTGAGTGGAGGGATGGTAGTCCTCATCTGCATCGGCTGTCCGGATGATATGCCGCAAAGTTGTCTTCCTAATAGCCTGCTATTCGAGTTCATGGGATCAGCTCTCCTCGATATGGCAAAAAGGGTTAGCTAAAAAAACCTTACCTCGTCTTATATATATGTGCATATATAGGTGGTTGGCAATGGCAAAGCATGTCGGTTTTTCAAGGCATCAGTGTTCACTTAACTGCTAGTTACGTTCTCTGCCTGCCATAACTGAAAAAAGTAACTGCAGGGACTGATCGAGGAAGATCAAGTGGACTCCTTCAATTTGCCAGTGTATGCAGTGAGGCCTAAAGATATCAAGGCAGCAGTTGAGAGGAACGGGAGTTTCAAGATTGAGACGATGGATCTGCATGGCGTGGCATCAAGAATTGGGGCCCCTACATTGACTGAGTGGAAGATGAACCACTCCCACATGAGGGCCAGCTTCGAGCCCCTGATTGTGAACCATTTTGGTCAGGAGATAGTGAATGAGCTATTTCAATTACTTTTCCAAAAGACCATGGAAAATATCAAGGAGTTGGAAGAGACTAACATGGACAGCAACCAACTTCTTGTCGTGTTGACACACACGTGATTTACGAGCAGGAGTGGATCACAAAAACATGTCCACAGTTCTCCATTCATCATCACTATTATCTACTCCTCTTATATATCTCTCAAAAGCATTTCTACTGATATTCAACAAGACATTTTTACGTAATTATATTTGTCAAATAAGCTCAGTCATCATCCATCTTAATTAACTGCTGGGGTCCGCTTACAAGTGGACAGGATAATTCCATTGCTCTGACATTTTATTGAAGAAGTTGAGCACTTTCAAGTTTTAACTGGGAATGCGATCTCCTAAATGGTACATGTTCAAACGGTGGAGATGTAAATAAAGTTTCGTTCCATTAATATTGTTGAACGATCTTTAAGATTGACATGGAGGAAACTTATATAAAAAGACCAATATATCGGATAAGAATGAGAAGGTAACATTAGGTAGGGGAGAGCATTGTTTGGTGAAAATCATTTCACCAAACCGATATAGTTTAACCGAATTAATTCGGTTCGGTTAATTCAGTGAATCTAATTTAGTAAAAAACCGAAAAAAATTGATTAATTCGGTTCGGTTAATCAAAGAGAATTTTTTGAGTTCGGTTAATTCAATTATCAAAATTAACCTAAAAAGAAATTTATAAATAAAAAATTATTTTTTACATATAAATATATTGATTTTATATAATATATTTATTGTGTTCGGTTAATTTTAGTTAATTGGATTTTTAACCGAATTACCGGTTAATTATATAATTCGATTTGGTTATCGGTCAAAACTTTTAGAATTCGATTAATTTGATTTGGTTAACCGAACTGTAATTTGGTTCGATTAATCGACCGGTGCTCTCTCCTAACACTAAACAAATAACAGATACAAGACGACACCGTTGAAGATAGGCGCGAGACTGCTATTTACTTTGTTGAGGAACAACCTCATTCGCTGGTGCGGGAAGACATTTCACTTGCGCAGGATAACGCCATTTGGTACTGTAGTTGAAGTCTTGTTCTCCAACATCTAACTGTCGCCTCCGGTCAACTATGGCGATAACGGCTGGCTGAGTCCCTGCAAGCTCCATCGTAAATAGATTGTGAATGTGAAGCTTAGATAATAGAGAGGAAAACACAATCGACAAGCTGATCTTGAGATCTAACAAAGTAAGGGCAAATGATGTTCAATTGGTTCGATCTTAGACCAAATGGCAGACAATCTTCATGTGTTTTGTGCACTTATGAAAGACTGGATTCTGAGCAAATGATAAGGCAGATTTACTGTCACTCGCCACCGGCACCGGAGTGACATTTGTAACACCAAGTACTTTGAGAATGTTATGCACCCATAGAATTTCATCGGTGATATTAGCAAGAGCACAATATTCAGCCTCTGCATGTGATCTAGAGACAAATTGTTATTTCTTGCATTTCCAAGAAATCAAAGACGACCCAAGAAAGAGGTAAAACTCAGTCACAGAACGGCAAGTAAGAGAACAATCACCTCAATCAGAATCACAGACTGTAGGTAGATGAAGAGAAGAACTGCTAGAGTAGAGAAGATTCACTCCAGAAGCTGATTTGAGATAAGAGACAACCCAATGAGTAGCCTGCATATGATGAGTACAAGGTTGAGACAAAAATTGACGAAGGCAGTGGACAACAAAAAATTATTCTGAACTATCTTGTATGTTTTCAACATACATATTTTTTTTAAGTACACTGCTTTGAATTTTTTTTTGAAAATGTACAAAAAGGGTCGATTAAATGAATTATAATGTTTCAAATATCATAAGGGGTAACTACTTAATTAATCAGTTATAATACAAAATATATGTTATAAACAATCTCAAACTGTTCGTAATAAAAATAAGACTGTTATGATTCTACTTTTTTATTATTACTAATATTTTGTTAAACATTTCAATTGACTCGAAACAAAATTAAATTATGTAATTTTATTCTTAACTAGCACAATTGTGTCCCCTTAAGTTTTCTTCATTCGTGAAGATCTAAAGTACTGAAAGACACAATGGGATTGGCCGGGGAAAAGTAGCAAAAAAATTAAATTCTTCTTATCAAAGTTCATTGACTCGGACAAAAAAAGTTCGTGTTAAGGCTCCATTTCTTAGTAATTTGAGTCATTTTGTGCATATTTTGTTGTCGCTTATGCATGTTCTCATTAATTTAGGTCAAAATGCTAAAGTGGGAATTGGAGTGCAAAAAAAGCAAAATAGAAAGAACTCAAGCGAGAAAAGGGCAATTCGGTCATAATAGTATCATGCTATAGTAACAAGTATGATAGAAAATATAACTTCTTATCACGTTTTGAAGCAAGAAGGGTGGTGGGATTAAAAGATGGTTCAAATTTTTATCTTGCTTTTTATTATTAAACGTTATAAAAGACTATTTGTTATTATGATTTGCATGTAAAGTGATAAAAGAATTCTCTTTATTTTTAATCACATTTTTATATTAAACATAACCAGTTACTTAAACATTTAATCATGTAATTGTTTTTGTATGGCAAATAAATAATTTATTTAAATTTTTCATCATCTTCGCAGAATTAGAATGTTATCTTCACCTTTATAATATTGATGCATCCTGCACTGCCTGATACTTAAAGGACAGATGAAGTAGTAATAATACTCTTCATTCCACATTTTACATGAAATTTAAAAAGAATACATCAAATTAGGGGTGTTCACTATACGGTTAAAATCGTTAACCGAAGTCGGTTAACCGAAAATTTTAACCGCGGTTAACCAAAAATTCGGTTCGGTTAACGATTAATGTTATTTGAATTTTTGGTTAACCGATTAACCGATTCAAATCCTGTCGCTTAGTTTGTTGGACATTGCCGTTTTGATCTTCTCCCTTTCATTTATTTTCCTCCATTCGATTTCGATCTCGGTCAAGCTCAAACCGAAGCCGACGCCCGACAAGGACAAGCGACAAGCCCTCTCCGCCCGTCGTCTCAGCCCTGTTGCCGCAGCAGACGAGCCTCGTCACCCCATCAGAAGAGAGGGCAGTGGAATGAGGCGTCATCATCTGACGTTCTCTCGAATCGAGATGGGAAGCAAGAGTAGCCACTAGCCAAATCGACCTCAGAAAAGAAGGGTCCTTGAAGGTCGTTGTTGACTGGCTAGCGCAGCCAGCAGGAAGAGTGTGGTCAATTTTGGTCCGCTCCTCGCTTCGTCCGATTGTTTCTCCGGCCGATTTTCTTCGTCAGGTAGTGCTCTCTACGCCCTTTATGCGCTTCCACTTTTTGATGTTTTTCACCGATTGGAAACCCTAGCTTTTATCGCTTCCGCCTTGCTTGCTGCTTTTGTCGTCGCATCAAGTTCGGTGAAACCTAGATCTAGATGTTGAAGCTCTCTATGTATCATCGGATGATTTCTGCTTGGATTTTGGTGCTTGATATCGCATCTGTGGAGTTTTTTTAGCGGTTTTGGGGTCATTTACTGCTATATTTATGTTGCTTGTGCTTTAGATGGTAGATCTTCGTTGATGCATTTGTGCTTTTGAGTTTCCGTAGTAGCAATGTAAGCTTTATGTTTCTTTTGTGGCTTGACTTGATATTTTCGCTTGTTTATGTGGTTGTTGATGTGCTTTTTGGTTTATCCGTGTCTCGGACTGTTTTTTGGGATAAATTGTGCTTATATTCAAATGTTGGTTTTGATTTAACCAAGTTGGTTGGGATTTTCTGCATTAGCTGTTTATGACTTTTGGGTTATTTTTTGTAGCTTTATTTTGTGTTATTTTTTGTAGCTTTATTTTGTGTTATTTTTTGTAGATATAGCTTGGATTTGGATTTTGTAACATTTTGCGCATATATGTTACTGGTTTTCATATCTATGTTTAGCCGTCTATGTATCATTCAGCAACAATCTGCTTTTAATTCTGCTGAGCACTGAGCAGTATTGATCACCAGAATATCAACTTGATGAAGTGAAACTCGTAAATAACAAAAGAAGAGTCACTTAATGAAGCAAGTGTGTCAACTGGTGTAATATGCAGTCTATGTGTTCTAAAATTTTCCTGTTGTGCTCTCTCATTTGTTATGATAATGCATGCAATTACATATATTCACATTCTGTTGACCAGGCCCTTGGTAACGTAATTGTTTTTCCATCAGCTGTAGAGACATTGAGTTTGTGATCTTTTTGAATGGTTTCATATTTTGCTAATTACTAACCTACTAGCTTATTGTGTTCTATTGCAGCTATCATGGGTAGAAAGAAGAAGAGTGAGCAACCTGGTGAAAGTTCTACACCTCATGAAGGCATTGGTGCTGGCCGTGGGGGACCCCGACCCGTTCAACAACAAGCTGCTCACCCTGCTGGACATCAAGCTGCTTACCCTGCTCTGCAGCAGGGTGTACGACCACCTCAACAAGGTGGAAGAGGATGGGACCCTCAACCACAGCGCCGTGGAGGTGGTGGCAGGGGGGCTGGACCAAGCAACCCCCAGTTCCCGAGCTGCACCAAGCAACCCCGGCTCCATACCAAGCCGTGGTGACCCCACAAACTTTGTCATCTGGTCAACCAGCTGATCCTGGTTTATTTTAGTATTAACAGCAGGGTTTCTTTAGTTTCTTGACAATTCGGTTAATATTTCGGTTAAATTAACCAAATATTAACCGTAAATTCGGTTAATCGGTTAATTTAACCGAATTTTCGGTTAACTGAATAATCGGTTAACCGAAAATTCGGTTCGGTTAACGGTTAATGATTTTTTCGGTCGGTTAATCGGTTCGGTTAACCGAATTTCTTATTCGGTCGGTTAATAACCGAATGTACACCCCTACATCAAATACTTAACTATGAAATTTGTTTAATAAATAGTATTAATATCTCTTTAATCCACTCAATTTAATTGTAAATAACTAGCATTAGGTACTCAATCATAAAACTCTAATCCTTTGAAATCCTAGAATCCTAAAATGAAAAAATAAGAAGCAAAATAAAGTCAATTTATCTAATCTATTACTTAAGTTATATAAGGTGTCACCCTATTCTTGTATTTTACTTTTCATATTTGATATCTAGGGTTATTTATAAATAATTTTAGCTCGAATATATATATTTCTAAACCTAAATAAATTAGGATAAATATATTTATACTCCTTCAAATTTAAATTTTTTACCATTTAATCCACTGCTCCATTAATTTAGAGTATTTGAAAATGTTATCAGATGTCTCACTTATAATATACTTTATTTGCTAAACAAAAAATGAGCTCATTCTTCAGTGGATGATACTTTGACCGTGTGGATGATACTTTGAGTACTCTTTTAATTAAAAAAATTTGGAATTAATGAGATTATATTTAGTCAAATTTTCTGTTAAAATTATAAATTCTTTTGTCTACTATTGTTCACCATCGGATATTATACGATGCACATTGTGCATCAATTTTCATTGTTATTAGTCTACATAATCTGATGTGTGGTGATTCTTTTGATGCTGATTTTGTTAATGTCATTTTGGTGCATTATCTAGAAAACCACAAACTATATATGTTTCACTGTCGAGAAAAAAAAACTATATATGTTAACTATCTACAATTGTATATGTCAATCAAAACTCATCTATTCGTTCCTCAAACAATTCACCAAACCCATATGTATCTAGTGCTTCGGGTTCAATGTATGTGTATACGCTATCAACAGCTGGACTATGATTGTTGTGCGGTTCAAATATGGAGGATAATAGGATTGCTTCCTGTTAAAATTGACTGCCTAGAAAACATAGAAAATTCAAACAAGAAGAATATTCACAGCCTAAAAACACGTTCATAAACCCCAAAAAATGTTCACTGTCCAACGTTCATTAATCCTAGAAACATGTTCACTATTCTTCTCACTATTCATCAATCTAAAAAACTTTAGATTAGAAAATTCAAATCCATAAAATCTAGAAAAATATTCATACAAAATAAAGGCACATACAGAAAAATGTTCACTGCCGGATATCCTTCGTCAAACTAGAAAATCATAAAACTCAAATCCAGAAAACCAAACCAAGAAAAATATGTTCACTGGAAACGTTCAGTAACCCCAAAAATATGTTCACTATTCCCACACTACTCATCAATCCAGAAAAACTCACATTATAAAAGTTAAATCCAACAAACTTCGAAAAAATAATCATACAAAACCAAAATGAACATAGAAAAATTTTCACTACTAAATATCCTTCATCAAAACAAAAAATCATAAAACCGAATCAGGAGAAATATGTTCG
This sequence comes from Kalanchoe fedtschenkoi, assembly GCA_002312845.1. NCBI lineage: Eukaryota > Viridiplantae > Streptophyta > Magnoliopsida > Saxifragales > Crassulaceae > Kalanchoe > Kalanchoe fedtschenkoi. Next base: position 2,233,636 of record NQLW01000032.1, on the reverse strand, counting down.
TTGCCCAACAAACATTGACTGTCCTAAAAAAATCATTCATCAAACCCAGAAAATACCAACCTAGAAAAAGCAAAAAAAAACATATGTCATGTTAGAAAATTTCATTGCCTAGCAAACATTCACTATTCAAAGAGGGAATATGGTGAAAGTTGTAACAGACTACATATGTCTTAAATAAGTTAATCCTCAGAAAAATATATTTATCTCATGCACAACTAGAATCAAAATTCATAATGTGAAGAGTCAAAATCACATCCAAACATCTATACTAAAGCAATATGCTTACAATAATTTTGCACCACCACCGCTTTCAACTAGATTGCATACCGGGGTGGACGTCTCAGTTGTTCTATTCCTCTTGCTGGATTGGCCGGTGATGGTTCTCCCCATAACTTTCCTGCCTTGTTCATACCGCTTCCCACAGCTCCAAACCTGCTGCCACCGCTCCTACCCCGGAAGTGAGGCCAAAGCCCACAAGCCTGACTCCTGCTACCCACTACTCTTAAGCCACTTTCGACAAGCCTAGCAGCTCCGTCCAACATGTCCATGGTGCTGCCTATATGACTTCCGTAGCTTTTAGCCTTTTTCTTTTCTCGAGGAGTCTCTTCTCATCTTCTAGAGCCGCCAGACTTTCTTCCCTAGTGAATTAGTGACGCCGGACCTTCAAACGATCCACACAAATAGATAACACAAGATTAAATAATGTAGTTAAATAGTTAAAAAAGTTATGTCCACATTAATATAAACCAGCATATAGATCTTTAGGTGGGGGAGATTAGTGAGAAAGTGGTCACATGAGAGAGAGTAAGGAAGTTATATAATAAATAAAAGGGGAAATTGGATATGAGGTAGCTCTTCATATTCGTTAGGTAAGGGGATCGGGTCAAATTACATAGTTTACTAGTTTTCTTTTTTCATTTTAGAGATTTTAGGTTCTAGCATGTTAGGATATTAGGATTATAGAGTTTTAAAATTTTTAAATTTTAGAGTTTTGTGGGTTTAGGGTTTTTTAGGGGTTCCATACCCTTAGCCCCCGTTTGGTAGCATGTATTAACAAAGGGATAGGATAATTAATACCAATGTAGCACGTTTGGTTCACTATTAGGATAAGTATTATTAATCCCAAGTATACATTTTACTCTTTGAAATCAGGATTAATAATCCCTGCAAACTAGGTGGGATAATTAATACCGTTACAAATAATATTCCCTAATCTCATACCACCTAACAAACGTGGCCTTAGGGTTTAGGTTTTTTAGATTTTAGGGTTTAGATTTTTTTGGTTTTTTTTGGTTTTGTTGTATTTAAAACTATGTTATAAACATCATAAAACCTTAAAATAAAAAACAAAGAAGCAAAATTATGTTATTTTGTCCGATCCCTTACCTAACTTACATAAGGTGTCAACTTATATCTGATAATCCTTTAATAAAATAGGAAAAGAAATTCAAAAGAGACCTTGGACTACCACCACTTACCCCCGAACTACCACGACTTTCAAAAAGGGTGCGATGAAAAAAAATCAGAATGAGTTTGGATGTGTTTAAGATCAGTTTGTTTGATTTCTTAAATATAATTGATCTTATAAAATTTATTGAGAATTATGAATAATTGAGTATGAAAAACGTCATTTTTTATGTGCACCAAAATAATATTATTTATTTTGATAACCAAATGACGTAATTTTCACAAACTAATCCGAGTCTTATAATAATAATAGTTTAGGAATATAATCATAAATTTTATTTTAGAAAATCAGTCTAATTTTTTTTATCGCACCCTTTTTGAAAATTATGGTGGTTCAAACTGCAATTCGGTAAGTGATGATAGTTCAGAACTATTTTTGAGTTTTATCTCAATAAAATATATGTTGGAGTGAATTAAAATATATGATCAAGTGATTTATGTCTTCAATCAGATGAAGAATTTTGTGGGATATACGTTAGTAAAAAAATTAAATAAAGCATAATAAATATAGTTAAATAAGGAAGTCATATAATGAAAATAGTGGTTCAATGTTTGAAATGATTGATCAATAATTATCCACAATGTTCTCAATTTAAGATTGTTCTCAACTGATCTACTATCATAGTTTCAAATTCTAAATCTAATTATTGTACAAGGATCATTACAAAATAAAATTTTACATTTCGATAAATATGATCATAAAAAGAGAATATTATATACCCCCAATTTGTATTTTCCCTTTAAAATGAGTCTCTAATGTCATTTTTGAACCTTATTTCCATGAATGTTATACACTTTACAAATGGCAGGAGCTATCCATTTATTGTTCATCATATCAGACCGACTTCTGTTAATTTCTTGTTTATTTCTCGGGACAAAAGACATCGAGAATGAAGCATATATAGTCTACTGAATCGTTAACTTATCGTGATCTTCAGTTACTACAATGAGTCACCTCTTGATGTGGTGCCAGTTTAAAATCTTGGATAGCGATAAACTTGGCTTTTCCTCCATACATTTCTGGCAAGATATCAACACCAACCTCATCAATGAGTTGTTTCTTTTCATCTTCGCTACCCACTATCACAATCTGCATTCATTGTGGTTATCAAGATTAGGCCCACAATAACATGCTTGTCTGCCTGAAATTAAAGTTTTCATAAAATCGTTTCATCTGGAAATTTCACAAAATGCATATTACATTGTTGGTGTTAAATGTAAATGTACCAAATATATTTATTTACCTTCTCTAAAGTAGCCTTATCAAGGAAGCGAGCTACTATCCTCCACACCCTCACAAAAAATGGTGTCATATTCACGACAAAGGCTTTTGCTAAGCGCTCTGGATAATATGACTGCAAGAAACAGAAAGCGGAGGTGGAACAAATGAATCTGAATACTTATAAATCTCTTCAATTATTAGCAAGAAACTGTGAATTTCTGATCACAAGTAGATGTTTCTATAACCAGGTTACTGCAGTAAAGATTCACTAATAAGACTCAAAATCCTTTTTTTTTTCCTGCATTGTAGTGATCAGCTAGATTCTATGCGGGTATCCAATCTGCTGTAAAAGGCTTTTGACAGACACCTATCACAACCAATTGGTGAGAACTGAACACAAGCTTTGACTGGCCATGAAACAGTACGGTAATCCACAAGGACAAGTCATAACTCCCGAGGTGGAAACCTTAAGAAATCAAGAACGCAAAATGCAGATCCCTATTGGAATATTGGACATAAAATATCAAGAAGGTTTTGCGGATGTGTTGTCATCATGTGCAAGAAGAGTTGCTTCTTCTGAAACATGAGAGAGGAAAGGAAACATTTTTTTGAAAATCAAGTAATAGAGGAGCACCTGCAAAAACTGAAAAGCAGTGATCAAACCGCGAAGATCCACATTCTTGTATGATATTCCTTGTACATCAATAATACCCATCATCTTTTCATTCCCAGCTTCGCTTCCTCTAAAGGAACTGAAATAACAACAGAAATTAGAGTTCTATTGATCCTATCACCAGCAATGAATTGTTCAGATGATCTTCAAAGCCCACTATATACAGAAACAAGACTGACAATGCTGTTCACAATGGTGATATGCGGTATCCTGTTTCCGGAGTAAACTCTTCAACCAGTGATTAAAGACAATTTATGAAGAAGAGCAGCATGTGAAAAGATCACAACCACTTTCGCAACATATGAAATGACCCGCAACCCATTATCTTTCCCAATGCATTTAGGCTGGACGCACCATGCTAAGTTCAGTTGTTTATTTTATTTTTTGTGAAAGATCGAAATGTTAATTCATGAAAGGAAAGAACTGATCCAGTAATCAAACAGAATAAAGCACCAGCCACACACACACTCACAGATTAAAACTCTAAGGCTACACTACTGCCACTCTGTCCTCCTTATGCCACAGCCGCACCTTACCATGCTACCTTGATATAACTCATGAACACAAATTATGGACAAAACTAGGAATTCAAACTCAGTTTGGTTGCAGAGCATATGTACAAGATACCTCGAGAGTGTTTTGTCCAGCAGATAAACCACAAACTCTGCACAAGATAAAACAATATATGTCACATATCATTCCTGTATTGCAACTCAAAGAGAATACTCAATCTCTCTAGAAACTTTAACGTACTCCACACAACATAAATAGTCCAGCTAACAGGTATAGTTTGTCATGATATGAGCAGACACAATATTAGGCAAACAGTCCGGTATATGGTTATGCAAGCCTGTTTTAGGAGAACCATATTCATAGTGTGATCACTGGACCTAGTTATCTTATTACGTGACATGCCAAAGAGCAGCATGACTCATAAGTATAAAAAAAACTGCAACTTTTACAGTTCTGTCTTTGTATAGGAGTTCGCAGACTGCTTTAATATTTATTCACAAGATGCAGCTATTCAGTGTCTTTCACGTTGACAAAAGAGTGTAAGAAATATAAACGAGAGCTGCAAACCCTGGGTGAGAGGAAAAAGCTCTTGCTTCCAATAAAAAACAATATGTGAGCGGACTCGACGCAGCAAGAAATCAACCAATCATGTAAAAAAATATTACTAGACATGGGTGGGTAACATATTATATGCAAGAAAAACCAAATGATAAAAAAATCACCATGGAACTAATGCCTTTATTCCATTTATCTACCATGGCGACTGTATCAAGCAGACGAAAAATCAGCAATGCAAAGCCACCATATATAACACTCAGACTACTCTTTTGAGTATAAACAATTGTTTGGTAATAAAATACATTTATGTGAAGAAGCGTACTCTTGAACTGTGTATGATCCTTGGGAGGTCTATGCTTGCTACCTAGGACGATCATCAGCGGGTAGCCGTTCTTAGTCAAGCCCTGCAAACATACCTTCCTATGTTCAAGCTCATCGGCCACTTCTGACTCATCTACAAAACCTGATGGTACAAAGGAATGCCTCCAGTTGAACCATTGAACAAACATCTGTGCTGCTTTTTCTGGGTCCATTGATCTTGCTATCAGAAACCTCATGAGAGTCAGGTCTCCAAATCCCTTTTGTAAATCATCAAATTAAAAATTTATAATCAGATCCTGACTCATATATAATTGATTTCATAGACTCGAACGAGCAGCATGGAGGCAAACTTTCAGTAAATTGATGTACTGACCTCGGCAGAACAACCCAGCTTCTGAACTGATCTCTTCATCTGGGTCAATCCAAGTTCGTTGCTAGTTTCCATCTTTGGGGGAAAAGATCAAATTTTGGGTAGATCAAATACACTTTGAACCACAATTTGTGGGAGTTATGAAAGAAGATGGGTGAGGGAAAGAGTGGAAATTTATGATGAGAGTACGATACCGACTGGTATTAACATTTGTAGGGTAGGGAAGGGAAAGTAGATAGTAAATACAAAGAGAATATGTGGAGGAAGAAAAGCAATGTTGGTGATGGTGTGTTTGCTGGGTGAGGGAACAGGTTAGTACCTTGTGTTATAGTCAGCAGGTCAAATTCTATGGGAACATGTCTGAAACAGGCGCCAACCAAATTGTGCTTTCAACCATTTACTAACTTTTATAAGTAGGATTCTGGACTCAAACTGTTGGTTGTATTAATATGTTTTGGATTGTATTTGAATTATAAAAATAAAAATTCAATTGGATTCGGGGGTAGAAAAAATTGTGCTGATTTGAAGGGAGGGAGGGCTGTCGGGTTGAGGAGAAGTGAAGAGTCATCGGGTTGAGGAGGAGAGGGCAATCGAGTTGAAGAGAAGGTGAGGGCTGTCGGTTGAGGAGGAGTGTGCTACGAGCCGAGGGAGATGGATGCGGCTGTGTTGGGATCATATTTTGATTTAGGACGAAGCCATTAGGTTAGAATGGGGGAGAAAATGTAATTATTTAAAATAGTTTAGGATGAAATTATAATGTAAAAAATTTAATTACACACCAAAATAAAAAATTTGAAATTTCAAAATTCAAATATAACGACCGTAATTTTTAAACGGGGATAGTACATACCCCATTCTTGTAATTTTCCCTAAAAATTATCATTGATGCTCAAAAACCTATATGGCTTTTCTAATATAAATAAAGCCTAAATCACACTACTTTTGATGTAAATAAAATGACCAAATTCTATTTGATTTAATATTTAATATCCTTAAAAATGGCATATGTTGTGGGAACATAGTCGGATTTTTAATTTTTTTTGATTAGATAAAAATTAAATATTTTTGCAATCGAAATTGGTTCAATAAATAAAGCAAGTGATACCTTGAACATAGTGTGCACTCAATAATAAAAATGAATGGATAAGTGAGTGCGACTGTATTATGAAGAGGAGAGTTGTAGTATCTATGATGTGATATAAAAAATACATGATAAATGAAATAAAGCCCAAATTTAAAGAGGTCCAATAAAGTCCACATTTAAAGAGGTCCAAATGAAAGATCATGAATTGTTGGATAAGCCATAAGCTTTTCGGATCGTTGCGTGGTTATAGATTTGGTGGGGATGTCTCAGAGGAGGGAAAGAACACCTTCTCCAAGTGATAGTATCTGAGGAGGCAAAGGCTTCAGGTTGTTGGGGTTGCGCACTAATGAGTGGAGTGGGGAGGATTCAGAGAAGAGCGAACACGAGCAGAGATGATGCAGAGGAAGTAGAGGAAGAAGGAGATGATAAAGCGACAGGTGAATTGGGGGAAAAATCATTTAACCGACCGAGATATATGTGGGATTGGGAGAGAGAAAAATCAAGAAACATTAATATGTAAAAGATATTCTGCTAAATTTAAGGAATTATATAAAAATGAGAATTTAAAATCAAAATAGGATTGATCTTACTCGTTGAATTATCTAAGATCAAAGGACACAAATGGTTCACAGTTTACAAATCCAAATCGGTTTTCATTTGATCCACATTATATATCTGTGATGTTCTGCTTACGCGAAAAAATGAATTTTGATATATATGATTGATTTTATGATCTAGATGGGCAGTGACGACTGCTTGGTCAGAAATGGCAAAGCCATAAAGGGCTTATGCCGTAGTTGATACTTGTTCACGCATACACATTTGCATGAGAAGTGAAGTTTATAATAAAATTAGATGTAAAATAGAATGTAAAATTTGTTTAAAATAAATAATATTTTAACATTTTCTCACCATTTTCACCCTTAACTAAACAACGATAAATATGTTAAATTATATAAAAAAGTCATTTTGTCCAAATTTTCTTTCCACCAATTGTACCCAGACGAAACGCACCCTCAGTAAGAAACACACCAGCAAACCCTAAATTAAAAATTGCATCTAAGAATATTCTCTCGATACTTTATTAAGGAAAAATAAATAAATAAAAGTTAATTTCGAAATTCCATCATTGTTGAAATTATATGTGACGTGTTTCTTGCCCGGCTCGTTTCAAAATAGTCGACGATCGGATCAAAAATTCACTTTTCCTCAATTTTACGTCATCGGATTCGATCTCCAAAACCCTAACTGGCCATCAATCTCAGATTGGCTTCCGAAATGGAATTCCGATCCAGAGGCAGCAAGCTCAAGCTGTCTTTCAACACACTGAGCGAACTCAGCTCCAATGGCGACCTCGACGACGCACTGCTGATGTCGACATCATCAACCGCTGCATTTTCGACTTCCGAATCCATCGCCGCAACGCGGAAGCGTAGGAATAGAGGGTCCAGGAAGAGGAGAAAAAAGGCGACGGATGGAAGCTCCTCACTAGACGGTCCGATCGCGGAGGACGAGTGCGCTTTTGATGGAGTTGATGATTTGAAAGATATCCCTTGCGAGAATGGGGATGCTGGATTGAATCAGTATTGTGTTCAGAGTGTTGCTTGCCGGGAGGTTTTGGTGCCGGACGAGGGCAGAGGGAGGACCGCAGTGGTGGAGGAAGTGGCGGAGGCGTGGAGCAGTGGGAAAACGAGACAGAGGAATTGGAGTGGGAGTGGTGGAGGAATGGAGGAAGTCGCGGTGGTGTCTTCTTCTGGTGTTCCCTATGAAAATGGGAAGGAAGCGGAAGATAAGGGGATTGATTGCAGTTTATCATCCAATATGAAAAAATTTGAGCTGAATGAGAATGGGATAGCTAGGTTGGAAACTGTTGAGTCATTGGATTGGAAGCAAATCATGGCGAAAGATCCTAATTGTGAGTAGTGATTCTTTGTTACTTTTTGTTCCTTCAAGGCACGTGTTCAAGCTCAAGAATGTGTCTTTAAGATAAATGTGATATTATTGCAATGAAATGGTTATAAGATTATGCATGGATGAATAATATCTTAATTATAGAAGTATTACCACTGTATTGTAATTATCATTCTGGTATAATTCATGGGGATTTATTTCATTGGTAGATCACTTATCGGTGGAGACGTCGCCTTTTAAGTATTTTCTAGACGAAATGCGCAGTGGAAGTTCCTTAAAGAATACAACAGCTCTTGCTGATGAGAACGAAAGAGAAAGAGTGTACGATACAATTTTCCGCCTACCATGGAGGTGTGAAATGGTATTTTTTTTCTTTGTCGGTGGCTTCCTTTTTTTTTTGTAATTCATTCATACTGCAGTTTCAGTTACCTTACAGATTTGTTGTTTGATATCTGTCATGCAATTTTTCTCATCTCTGTGATTGATAATTTTGGCTGCTCTGACTAGCTCACTAAATTTTGTGTTTCAGCATGTTCCACGTGGGTCCTCTTGTTCTGCTATGTTTCAAATTGTTCTATAAATTGTGTTTTCCATCCATGGATCATTCTCATTTGATAGTCTTGTTAATGTCTTGATGTCTTTGCAGTTGATAGACGTCGGCTTCTTTGTTTGCTTAAATTCATTCTTGTCAGTGCTAACTATCATGCCAACAAGGATCTTGTTAGTCTTGTGGAGGCTTCTTAAAACACAGTAAGTCATCTCTGTCTCTCACTCACCTTGACACTCACATGCACACTCCCAGACACATGAGGACACAAATAACCTATCATCATCTTATCTTTGTATTATACTGATAACATGAAAAAGGATTAAAGCTTAGTTCAACCCTGAAGGGCAGAGCTGCTTCATCCCCAATGTAAAATTTCTAATCGTTGTCCTAAATTTCCAGCTGACAATTCATGTTCTATTGTTCACACTCGTTAGTGCCAAAATGTGTAGATAGTGAAAGTGTTACAATATTTCACTAAAATGATGAGAAATCAGTTGAATTTGCATGCCACTTGTGACTCGCTTCTAAATTATTAATATCACTCACAATTATGGTTCATGTCAAATAACTTTGCATTATAGCAGCCTATATGATTCATCAATTAAGTTTATCTATGTTAGTATAGTTGGATCTGCTCTCAAAACCAATTGACAATGAGTGGAGAGCCTAATTATTTATATTAGGATTGCTTGAGAGCGTGTAAAGTGCGATGTGGGATAAGCCACTGCTCTACACTTTCTTAAGGGCAGTAAGTGGGACCTCTTGCGGAGATACATAACTTTCACGTGCATATACTAAGTGTGAGGCGAAAATCTGCTCTGATAACATGTTGGTATAGTTGGATCTATACTCAAAAATAATTGTCACTGAATAGGGGAGCCTAACTATATATTAGAATCATCTGAGAGCATGTAAAGGGCGATGTAGGATTAGCCATTACTCAACACACTCCCTAACTTGGCAGAGTCTTTGTTAAGGGCAGCAAGTGAGACCTCGTGCGGAACTAGATAACCTTCACGGGCATATACTAAGGGTGAGGCGAAAATCCGCTATAATACCATGTTAGTATAGTTGGATCTGCACTTAAAACCAATTGGTTATGAGTGGAGGAGCTCAACTATATATTAGGATCAATATTTTGGCCTTCTCGTGTAGAGGTAGATAACCGTCACAGGCAAATTCAAAATGCGCAACTAAAACCCGCCCTGATATCATGTTAGTATAGTTGGATCTCCACGCAAAATCAATTAACAATGAGTGGGGAGCCCAACTATACATTAGGATTGCCTGAGAGCAAGTAAAGGGCGATGTGGAATAAGCCATTGCTCAACAATCTAAACGTAAGAAATGCATTTCTTGCAGCCATTTCAGGGTGCTTTCTGCAGCCGAGCTGTCGGATTTTGGTTGTTTTGCAGTGATGGCGTCCGGAGTTGCACTTTTAGAGCTAACAGGTGTTTAATGTAAAGCTGCACTTTTATGCTTGTAATGTCATTTTTGGATCCTTTTTGTGTTTCCTATCTTCAGATCTACACGTCTACTGGAAAGCTCTGCTTATTTTTCTCATTTCTGATGTTGTACTTCTACTATTTTTCAGACATTAGCTTAATATATCATATGATTCGTGGTCAAGGAACCATCAAATTGTATGTTTTGTACAACATATTGGAGGTAAGAATATGTACTCTAGAAAGTCTTACCTAACATGTAGATTCTAAAACATAAATTTTAACATGGATATTGAGTAAGCTTGGGAGTACATAAATTCTACTTAGGGCATTTATTTATTCTTTTTGAAGTTTAACTGGGAGTCCCAAACATGACCTAATTATGCTAATTAACAGTATGCACTCTACTGTCTACTTAACGTTATTATATGCTTAAGAAGATATGTAGGCTCCTATATTTTTATTTTCAGTTTACGATCAGGGACTCAGCGTAGTATGGGGATTTTGGTTTGAGAGACAAATAACCTTAGAACTTCTAATCTACTCCATGAACTACTTACTGTGCTGACTTTCATCTGCTTGAATTCACGACAGATATTTGACAAACTGTGGCAGAATTTGGGTGGAGATGTAATGCAAACCTTGTTTGGTTCAGCAGAGGAGCTTGCAAGTTCTTCAGAAGAAAATAAAAGAAAATTTATTGGGAGATACATATCTGACCTTGCAGTAGCTGTAGTTTCCTCAAATATCCTTTTTACTTGTCAATACACTGTCCCTTCCATTCCTTTGGTCACCTATGTGCCCCATGCACACAATATTACATTTTAATTCTCTATGTTGATATTTCTATGTTGAAATGTGAAGTAAAGGGAACTAGCAATTGGCACTGAAAGGAATACAATTTCTTATATTGCTGCTCCCATCTATCCCCTTTGGCTCCTTGACTATCTATACTTGTTCATTCATTTATCTTGTTAGCTCAGGCAATCACCTTTTCGACTTGTATCGTTGCGCACAATAATGCTTTGCTGGCTTTACTTATATCAAATAACTTTGCGGAGATCAAGAGCAGTGTCTTCAAAAGATTCAGTGAGGAGAACATTCACAGTATGGTTTACTTTGGTAAGTAACATTTTCTGGCATTATGATTCCTTGCTTGTTGGACCTATGAGCCACTAGTTCAATTTTCTTGTTTGTATTGCTTTGGAAGATTTATTACATGAAGTTTTTCGGCAAAACAGACATAAATTTGTGAAGTCTTCAGCTAAAAGGTTTTCTTAATGAGTATGTCCTGGTCTAGATAAATGTTCCATGCCTTTTCTGAAAGGTTTCTCTCTCTGGTCAAATGGGAATTAGTGAAACCTGAATGGATCTTATGTTCACTTCGGATGTGTAATGGATTCCATAATTCACGGGCAGCCTCAAATATACTTTTCACCATAGACTGATCAGTTTTTTCATTATTGCTAATATCTGATCCTTGTAGGATACTAATGTCAACTCTCTCCTTTTACCAGACTCAATTGAGAGGTTTCACATCTCCGCATTTGTCATATTTGTTTTGGCTCAAAATATCATGGAGGCTGAGGGGCCATGGTTTGCGAATTTTCTTATGGTTAGTGATGACCAAAGCCTAACGGTGTCTGTTTTTCATGACTAGAATAACATTTACTGAATGATGTTATTATTTTTTTCAGAATGCTGCTGTGGTTTACGTATGTGAGATGGTAATTGATATTGTGAAACATTCATTCATTGCCAAATTCAATGGCATAAAGCCGATTGCGTACTCAGAGTTTCTTGAAGAGCTCTGCAACCAAGTAAGATCCAACCCATTTATTTCTCTACTTGACATATTGTAGTAACCAAAAAGCTCTTGAAAGGATATCCCTTGATGAGGATATACCTTGATGAGAACAAGTGTTTGCTATAGTGCAAAGGACCATGTCGTGGCTTGGAACAAGTAGCATTGCTGAAGTTGATTGCTTCAATTGTCGTAATATAGTTCAGAACTTAAGTCTGAAGGGGCTAATTTTTTATTTTTTATTTTATCTTGCTTAAGCAGACATTAAATATAGAGACGGAGAGTAAGAAAAGCCGTCTGACTTTCATTCCTCTGGCTCCTGCTTGTGTGGTAAGTGGTGATGCGCACATAATAACACAACTGCAGGACATTTTAAGTGATTAGACTTACCAACATTAGCATTTTTGCATCCACCTGTTTACATCACATCCAAGTTATGTTACTCGGAATATGTAAATTAATGTTCATTCAAGAACTAGTTGAGCGAGAATGGATCCTCGATTTTGTTCATCTGTTACTGTTACGGAGTAAATTTTTTTGATAAATTTGAATATTTGTTTTTTATCATGTAATTGACAAACTTAAAAAACCTTTATCTGATTCTTGTTTTCAGGTTATTCGAGTGTTGACTCCAGTTTATGCAGCTCATCTTCCATTTAATCCGTTTATATGGAGATTGTTCTGGATATTAATTCTGTCAGCCATAACTTATGTGATGTTAGCAAGTCTTAAAGTGCTTATCAGTTTGTGCCTACAAAAACATGCAACCTGGTACATCAGCAGGTGCCAAAGAAGAAAGCTTCATCTGCATGCTGATTAATTTGTTGTCATGCATGTTCTGAGTATACATATATACATACACACAGCAAGACAGACAAATCTCTTGTCCCGAAGGCTCCAAGAGCTCCTTCAGTGACTTGAAGTTGAGTTTTTCACTCAGGCTCAGACTTAAACAGACCATGTCACATTTCTACAGGTGAACATATACTTGTTCTCTAGGGCATGGGAAGACAAATATATTCCAAAAATATTAGTACAGCATTTTTGTTACTCATAAAATTTTGTATCTATGCGTATCTGCATTTATGTTAGTTTCAGTAGAATTCACTCCATTTCAATAAAGCACACCTTATTTCAATATTTGATGATAATTTAATTATTTATTTATTTATTTTTGTGGAACTTCCCTTATCCCACAATAAGAGTTTGGATTTGTTTTTTCAGAAGGAATTTATTTTAATTACGAGCTCATTAATCTTCTTTTTGAAAGGAGATAAGTGTATTTAGTTACATTTATCTTTCTTTTTTCATTTTCTTAAAAAAATTGTTTTGTAGTGAATCCAAAAAGTTACAAGGAACAAATGCTAGGGGTGTTTTGATTTAGGGAAAATCTGATTGAAAGGAAGATTTGAGAGAAAGTGAAATCTATGATGGATTCCATTTTAGCTTTCTTTGTTTGGCTCAAATGGAAAATTAGAAGAAAAGTTTCAAAAAAAAATTTTATTTTACTTTAACTTTTCTTCTAATTTTCCATTCAATTTTCTTTTCTATAAATTTTTCCTAAATCTAACAAAAGAACTCTTCTAACTTTCCTTCAAACTTTCCCTTCTACCAAAATTTTCCTAAACCAAACACATCCTAAATTTCCTATGGCTTGAGGACATGCAGCAAGAGCCATTTTTTCATGCGGGTACAATTCGGCTAATGAGTTGAACGCTGAGGGTATGCTTGGTTTAGGAAAAATTTGATGGAAAAGAAAATTTGAGGGAAAGTTGATATCACCGTGAAATCCATCTTATTTTTTCTTATTTGGTCTGAGGTGAAAAAGGATGGGAAAATATTAAAACATTTTTTATTTTAAACAAATTTTCCTTCTCATTTTCTATCTAATTTTCCTACAAACTATCCTTTTCATTTTCTCCTCATATTTCACCAAACTTTCCCTCAACCAAACACAGCTTAAAAGCCTTATGTGTTTGCACTTTTACATTCTATGCTTCTGCAAAGGCTATTAATCTATCATCAAGGCACGGGAAGGGTCTTGGAGGGCGAATACGGCTGTCTTGCTGGTACCTTTTACAACACTGGTAGTCTGGGGATTCCAGTTTTAGCATCATGTTTGAATTGATCTTTTCAATGTACTCTTCTTATGATGCTCATTTTTCCCAACATTTCCTGCTTCTGAGCTTTCTTCCATCTCCACTGGCTCAACCCCCACCAGCCATGCCCAAATTCTGTTTTTAGTGGTATCCTTCAGTTTGGTGATCTCGTTTAGTACTATTGTCATCTTGTTTGTTGCCCACTTATATAGTCTTGTTATATCCATCTTTTCTCCTCTGAACATGTCCTGGTTCCTCTCCAGCCAAATACAGTAAATTCCCAATATCAGTCCTGCTCGTAGGCTTCTGTTCTTTGCAGTTGATTCATACAGTCAGTAATCTGCCTCAAGCTGTCCAGTAATTGTGAAGTTTGAAATATAACTTTTATGATGCAACTGGATATGTGGCAACTAGAAAATAAATCTTTCAAGCTCCATCACCTCACCATTCTTACCTAAGATACAAAAGGTTTATCAGTGTACCATGAACTGCCATACATGGAACAAACTGACGCCATGTTGAGGCCAAATCACTCCAAGCAATATGATGCCATTTTATCTTTTTGTTCCACTGAAATTGTAAGATATGAATGCATGGCAATTCTAGAGAAAGGCTTACCTGGGAGATTCCACTGCAGATTATATTGAAGCATTTTGAATCATCAGTAGCATCTTCCTTCAGTTTTAGAACTATATTTTTTACTCCTAATGAGTGCCATCCCTGACCAGCACAGCATTTGATCTTGTCCAGATTAGATATACATTGTGGCACCATTTAATTCACCCAGACTCTGTTTTTCAATGTCATGTCCCAAAATTAAGGCAACAATATAGTGTAAAAACCTCCTCCACAAACCACCTCCTCTCCGAAACCCTAGCCGCCACTGCAGAAGGGGTGCGGCGGTCGTCCAGATCTGGCACGACGGACTAGATCTGGCACATGCGCCCTCTTTCTCGGTTAGGGTTAGATCTGGCACGACGAACTAGATCTGGCTCAGATCCTGGTTATCGGGGATCATTGCGGCATAGATCTGAAGATAGTCTTAAATGTTTTGATGTTGGTTGTTTTTATGCAGGTGGTTTCATCACCCCGCCGGTCGGATCCTCTCCGGGATCAGCCTGCAGGCAGCAGCTTGCGTGAACTCAGCAGCTCCAGGGCATCCCGCTAATGGCCTTGTGCCGCTCCTAACCCTGATGACCTTGTAGGCTCCTCGAGTCATGCCTTTCAGCCGCATGCCGCCCCTTTCCCAGAACATTGTAGGCTCCTCGAGCCAAACTCTTAGCCTTTGCGCCACACACATGTAGGCTCATGAGCCGCGCCGCTCCCCAAAACCTTGTAGGCTCCTTGAGCCAAATCCTTAGACTTGCGCCACACACATGTAGGCTTTCGAGCCTCGTGTCACCCCTTGTAGGCTCTCCGAGGCGCCGCACCCTAGACCTCATGCCACCCTCTGTAGGCTCTCTGAACCCTAAATATTTTCGACAACAATCAATAAAATAAACATAGTATAAAAAAAAAAAAAACAGTCTTATTATTTTTGATTGGATTAGTCTCACCGGTTTCACTGCTTCAGGTGCGCCGTTCTCCGCTCAGAACACCAATCCGCCACAAAAGAATTACTAAATCTTCAATATTGGAAGCCGGCCACCAAATACCTATGCTCTGCGGGTGACTGAATTTGTCACCCAGTCTCGCAGATCTGCGATCGCTCTACGCAATAAGAGCATGGTGGTCAGATCGAATCCGGAGAAGAAGCGGTCGGCTGAGGGTGCTCCCAAAACTTCACCATGACCCTCCTCTTCCTACAACATGGAAGCTGCAGTTCGAGACAAGAGAGGACGGCGATGAAGATTATGGGTTTAGGTTTTAAGGTTGGATAGAATGTTTGTTTCCCCTTTACTAGGTTTGTGTTTTTCCCTTTTATGTTATTTTCGCTTTTAGAAACAAGAATGAAGAAATAATAGGATTCCTATAACGCATCGGATTTCTTGACTTCACCAATATAAATACAAACCCTAAACCCATTCACCACCATCATCCATCTCATTGTGCTTGCTTTAATAATGGAGGAGTCGTCACACTCTTCTTCTTCTTCTCCTTCTCCTTTAGTTGATTATTATTATCGACTTTCGTTTGCGCTGAGGCCAAAGGCCATCCGCGTCGTACTTGACTCGGAAAAGTTCAAATCATGCAACTTCGAATTGCTCCTTACCTACCACCAGGAAACCAGGATCCAAATTTTCCCTGAAAACCTTTCCACCCCTCCTCCAACTCCCATCGCTTCTTCTCGACAAGATATCATCACCCCTTACACTGTCTCCTATCGGCATTACATCCCGCTGCGAAAAATCCAGTCGACGCGGGGTACCAAGAAGACAGTGATGACCATACTGAGAGGCTGCGTCAGGCTGAAAGACGAGGATCTTAAACGCATTGTTGACTCTGTAGAGTCAGCCAAGCCCTTGTGGGAAGAGGAAAGTCCAGTTGTGGTGCTGGTTCATGTTGATCTGCGTGACATGAGCGTGGCGCAACTGATCATGCCCAAGGATGCATTGATCCGCCAGAAACTCACCTGCCCATCTGTAGGAGGAGGAGGAGGAGGAGCGAGCACGTGCGCAATATGTTTGGAAGAGTTTTCAAGAAGAGCTCTTGTGATCAAGACGCGTTGCGGTCATGCGTTCCATGGATCATGCATCGCCAGGTGGCTCATCAAGAGTGGAACCTGTCCATTGTGCCGCGCCCACCTGCAGAATACACAGCACAGCTCCGGAGCTGACGTAACGTAGCTGTGATTGATAGAGCCCCGTATTTGCTCTTGAATTCCGGCTTTTTCTTTTCTTTTTTTTTCTTTGTTCTTAAACATGCATCTACTCTACTGGCATAATATAAATTGTATTTTCAATCCGATTGTATACGAGAAATTCGTAGGTGCCACGTTACCCGTTGAAAAGTCAAAAAAAATTTTAAATTAATGATAAATCGTCATATATAATTTTGACTTTGGTCCACTCTCAATGGGTGGTATTCACACGCCACGTCCACCACCCAAGAATCACCGACAAAAATAGATAGATCTAACAGAAACTGTGTCGTGAAATTCCATAAGCTATCACTGGTTATTTGAAACCACCATATCACTGGTTATTTGAAACCACCATGTAACAGAGTGGGTACCACTGGGTGGACAGCCCCACAGTTTCCGTCCAAACCGTTACTATTTTAGTATAAAAATAATATATTTTTAATTTTTATATCCAATTAAGTTTTAAAATATAATATTTCTAATTTTTGTACCTCTAGTCAGCTTAAAAAAATTTGCACCATCAATTAAACTTAAAAATATTAAATTTTATTTTGTACCTCATTTAACTTAAAAAAAAATCTTTGTGCCTCAAAATTAAAATTTCTAATTGACCACTTCCAAATAATTGGAAAGTACCACACACACAGCTGCGCTGCTGTTCTACCTCGGCATGGTAGTGTTGTTTGCTTCATGGAGTTCTGCCTCAGCAAGGTCACTACTGACTTACACATTAGTAAAAAAAAAAAACACCAAAATTTTCCAATGACATTATCATCATGGCTGTTCTACCTCTGCGTGGTAGTGTTGTTTGCTTCTTCTTTGGTTCATGGGCGGAGACATGAGAGCCAGAAGTCATTGCTTCCCCAGCTCGAGCATCACTTCAACACTACTTATTTGGGGGACGAAGATTAAGAGCCGGGATTCAACCACCCAAGACTGCTGCCAGTAACGCATATGTAACAGGTCTGGATTTCAGCGGCAGGTGGCAAGTTCAGCGCCTCAAGTACTCTATTTCACCTCCCAAATCTCACCACCTCAATCTAGCTCAAATTTATTTGACACCACAATCTCCCCCATCTTTTGCCAAGCTGGGGATATCTGGTGCACCTCAACCTGTCGCGCAAAATTTCAAGGACAGATTCCTATTGAGATATCAAAGTTAACCAGGCTACAGACTCTTGATATCACTTCAACCTTCCTTTTTGGCCTCAAGGTTGACAACCCCAACTTACAAATCATAGTTATTAAACTGACAGCACTGACATTGTCACACTACACCAAGGTGGCGCAACGAGTTCCTAATTACAAGAACTGAAATGTAAATCTGTAACGAGTTCCTAATTACAATGGTACTGTAAACACTTCATTAATTGTCTTGCTTACATTTCTGTACTCGTAATAGTTCCTCATAAATTCCCAATTGTAGCCATCAAGTTCACAATGTTCTTAAAAACTTATGACTGTTGTCATATAAGGCTTTTGTCTTGCCAGCTTCATTACCTTTTCCAATTGAAAAGCGTGGCAAAGGAAAACAGGAAAAAACACTCTAGCTTCTCTCTAAAATACATCGCGGTGGACGATGAGGGCGGGGGCAGGGCACCTCCTCTTCGCACAAGCTATTGCTCTAACCCCAAACCTCCGGCCTCCCTATTCAAGCCTTTCCTGCCTCGTTTCCAAGTAAGAGCTCGGCCTGCTGCCTCTCTCGTCCAGTCGTCTCAGTTCACGGAGGCCTGAATCCCCATCTATGGGCGTTCCGGTTGCCGTCCGCCTGGTGCAAGCGCCTCTTACCTGGCTTCACGGAGCATTTCGGGGCCTCCCCTCGCAGCGTCTCACGACACCCCAAACCCTCGCAGGCTTGTGCCTGCGCCCGGGCCACCCCGACCTCTTAGTCCGAAAACCAGCTGCTCAAGATCAATCCAGCCCTCCAGAACCCCCGTGCAGCGTCGCCATACCCCATCGCCTCCCGCCCCACCTCTTTCGACCCTAACCCCCTCGGCCTTGTTGGATCTGCCGCCTAACCTCACCGGAGTGCTCATAAACCGGCCCTAGTGGCGCTAGGCACCCCCCTCCCGACGCCGACACTCATCCCCTGTCCGTTGGGTGTTGAGTCATCCATTCTCAACCTCCCCGACGTCGTATCGGGCAGATCTGCGGGTCGGGAGACTATTCGCTGGTGACTGCAGCTCCTCATGGTCGCCTCAGATCTCCTGGGGCTGATCCCATCGTTCCCAACATCCCCGGCGCCGCTTCCCTTCTGGTCGCCTAGGCGGCGAGATTGGCCGGCTTTAAGCAGTCCCCACAGATCTGATTAGCGGCCTTGACATGATTGGTTTTGGGTGTCTCTTGTAGGTCTTTTCCGGTGTGGTGTGGTTGGTTCATGCTCCCCTTCCGGGTGGCCTATGGCAGCACATCCAGCCCCTTTCCTCCCGGCAACGACCTGCTCCTCGGTGGACGCGCACTGCAAAGGCGGTCGGGTCAGTTCTGCTCCTCGATCCTGCTTCCGCCTCGGTCCTTTCTCCCACCCACTCGCCGCCTCCCGCCTCCCGCTGTCGCCGAGGAGCACGACACAATGCCCAATGAGTCCAAGCCCACATAACCATTTGAGTTGCAGCCCGCGGAGTCCAGCCCACATAACAATCTTGCAAGCTCCTCGCGAGTCATCCTTTATTATGTAGGCTCTTTAGCCAAAGGTCCTACGGACCATCTATGAATAATATATGAAAATTTTATAAAAAAAAAAGCTGAACCTAGGGATCTGAATATAAATATTTAACACCTGAAACACATTAAGTTCTCACAATGAAAGAATCATTGTAATTGGCTATTTTACAGTCAAAAAATGTCTGATCATTGTAATTCAGCTTCACAGTCAAAAATCATATCTACTTCAGCGTAGTAAATTGCCTGATCATCCCAATAATACCCAGCTATGAATGGAAAGAAAAATAATTTGGAAATCAATTGCTCATGGAGCACTTTTTTTGAATTATTTAAGAACTGAAATGTATTCTTGCTAATGCAACTGCCATACCTTTTTGCTTCAAACATCAAAAATAGCATTCTAACTAGACAACCTATCAAAAACAGTAGCCAAGACTCCAGCTGAAATCCCAGCAATGCACAAGTAAGTAACCCCGCGCATCCTCACAAAAAACACATTCAAACTCTTACCAATCTGCAAGGTCAATGTGAGTATCTGCAACCTGCCAATCTCCTCCATCTTCTTAAAAAATAGCATTGGCTTCACACCTTGTCGCAGCACAAAAGCCACGGAAAATGGAAACCCGAATGCAATAGCACTCTGCAAAGACACCTGCCATACAGGCAGGGACGAGGGCACGGCATATAAAAGGCAAGCCCCCAACCCCAACTGAGCGAGTCCAAGTAAAGCCAAAGCTTTACTGGAGCTATACATGGTCTTCATCAACCCCTCCATGACCTGTCTGGTTTCATTGGCTAAAGGTGAAAGATCTCGCTCAACCGTTGGCCCTTCAATCTCCTGGTGCTTGAACTCAGGGTTCTGACTAGGGTAAGGATTAGAAGATTCGGGGGTTTTCGGTTCGGGTTGTGGGCTGGACGAGGAGAGGTGTCTGATTGATGAGCAGCGATTAGGGCTTGTGATTTCCAATCGGGAGGTTTTCCGGGCATCAATCGAGAAATAATTATTCTTCTGCTTCTTCAGATCCATAACCGAAAATGGAACGCAGTTTTGGAGAAGGAAGTGCTGATTGGATTGGCTGCTGCTGTGTGAGAAATTCGGAGAGCGAATGATGTGGTGCTGCGAGCAGGCCCGGTAAGTACGAGATAGGGTCGGTGAGTGTGCGAGAAACTCACGAGTGAGCCGACGGGAAATGGATGCCGCCATATAGCTTTGACGCTCCGATGATGAAATGAAGAAGAGGTAGACGACGACGACGGAACGGTCACCGACTTGAGCTGGTAGAGAGAGCTGACTTCGCTTGTTGGGTCAACGGGCTTCCAGCTTGTAGTTGGGCTTCTAATTATAGTAGTTACGTAGTAACTCTTGCTCTCATTTAAATTAAGGCTGTGTTTGGTTTTGGAAAATTTGGTTGAAAGGAAAATTTGGTTGAAAAATTAATAAAATTTAGGGAAAATTACAGAAAGGGGGTACGAACTATCACATTTTTATAAATCACGGGCGTAACTATCATTTTTTGCAATTTACAGGTATTTCAATTTTAGGGTTGTTTTGTAAGTAAATATTTTTCAATCAAGTCCAGATCTAATTTAAACTAATTACAAACTCACCCTCAACAAAACTAACATAACCACTCATTCATTAAATTTGTTCAACCGTTAGCATTAACTTCATCTTAATTTACACTTGCTTACATTAACATGGGTAATTTAGGTTAGGTTAGTTTTGTTGAGGGTGAGTTTGTAATTAGTTTAAATTAGATCTGGACTTGATTGAAAATATTTATTTACAAAACAGTCCCAAAACTGAAAAACCTACAAATTGCAAAAAATGATAGTTACACCCGTAATTTGTTAAAATGTGGTAGTTCATACCCCTTTCTATAGTTTTCCCTAAAATTTATTGTTTGGTTTAGATGGAAAATGGGAGGGAAAAAAATTAGGTGGAAAATTGGATGGAAATGTGATTCTACTTATATTTAACAAGTTCAATGTATCTTAAACAAATAACCATTTTTTGAAGAAATTCAATGTATTTCATCAAATTCAATGTATGAAATGATGAAATGTTGATTTTTTTCTACCTATTTTTCATGAAACTTTCCATGATTATGAAAAATGAAATGAATTCCTAACAATTTTCCTTGATATTTTCTTTATGAAACCAAACAAAGGAAAATTAGATGCATTTCCTTTCAATTTTCCCTCAAACTTTCCTTTCCACCCAATTTTCCTTAAACCAAACACAGCCTAAGGGTGTCACTTGTCAGTTTAGAAAATTTTCTACATAAGCGTATGAAATGACAATCAAATTCTTGTTTTGCTTGTTTATGTTTCGTAATTAATATGGGTAAAATGGTCATTTAAATAAGAAAGATAAAATAGAATTTTCATGTGAAATTGTAAGTATATCTTTACTAATTAATGATATGATTTTTTAATATTTAATTTATCATTTTACCCATGTGAATCATTTCATAGAAGCTAAGGTAATAAGGAGGTATTGGACATTTCACCTGCTTCGGTAAAAAAAAAATTTACACTGACAAGCAGATTCTGTTTTCCCTTAAATTAAATGAATGTTTGTTGATTAAATTTAATAAATATGTGTTTAATTTAATTTTAAAATTTAGTATAAATATAAAAAGTATGTATTAGTATTATTGGTATAGATGGATTTTTTTTATAAATTATAATGATGGAATAATTAATTTATTAGTTTTTAAAATATGTAACAATATTAAAAATGCATTTCAATTGTTAAGTAATAAATAATAAGTGGAAAATATGTGTTGATTAAATGATGTAAAAAGATGATAGAGAGTGTACATTGCTTTCACACAAAATTGAGGATGGTAGTTTGATACTTATCATAAATCACTGGAGGTGTTCAAATTTAGGTCCGAACGGGAAATTGGATCGTACAATTGAGTTTTGTCCGGTTTTGATGCACTACTTATGAGGGTTTCAAGTCTGGTCCAAAATCCGAAAATTCAGATATACAACGGAAATAATGGACAAATTTTATTCACTTTAAAATTATTTATAAATGTATTTTTAAAACTGATTTGGACCGGACTGGAATGAAAATTGCACCGGAAATTGGATTGAGACGATTGATTTTGTTCCGGTCTTTGGTCATCTACTTTGAGCGTCTCCGGTCTGGTCCAAAACAAGAAATTCCGGACCGGAATGGACCTAATTGGTCATTTTTAATAAAATTAAGATTTATAATTGTAATTTGTTAATAAAAATTTCGGTCCAGACCAAAATAGACCGATCGGAACCAGAATAAACCAACTTTATTCACTTTCAAATTTATTTCTAAATGTATTTTAAACCCGATCTGGTCACCATTTGTTTAAAATATCTGGATTTTCATTATTATTAATATTTAATTAGACGTGTGTCAATGGATATTGATTATTGAAACTAAAATTAATTTGACGGCATATTGGGCTGATTCTTTAAATTCTTAGATTGCAAGTGATTTTTCTTATTATTCATATTAGTATTTGTTGATAAAAGTGAAAGAAACGACTGAATTAAGTTTTAGTACACAGTTATTTATCTCAACTAACTTTATTTATTTATTTTTGAAAAAAATAAAATTGTTGCAACCACTAGACTACTATCTAAATACCAACTTACTTTATTTATTAAAGAGAAATAAAAGTCTAAACTAAGTTTTATTACACAACTATTTAGCTTATATTACTCAATTAATTTCCAAATTGATCTGCATAAAATAAGGAAAAGAGAAGTGGTTTTAATCCATGAAAGTAGAGAAAAACCTTGCCGCCAATATTCTGAGAATACAATCACAGTTGAGTGATGAAATAAGCACAGCACCCAAAACTCTACTTGTCGCCTCCTCCAAACATTCCCATCATGTCTTTGTTGGAACCCATTTGCTTCATCAAGTTTTGTAACCCTCCCAGTCCACCTATTTGCTTCAACATTTGTGGAGGAAGGACTTTGCTCATATGTTGTGCATTCATGTTTTGTGACAGTGCACTCATCCCTCCCCTCTTCGGTATCTTTAGACCTTTCATTTTGCTCCAGATCTTGGCAAGGCGTTTGTACTCTTCTAACATCTCCATTACTTCAATTACCTGACGCCCAGATCCTCTCGCTATCCTCATGATCCGTGATTCCGTCATCAGCTTTGGATTAGTACTATCTAGCTCTGCAAGAGACCAACCCAACAAAGCAGAGTTAAGAAGCGCACAATGAGCATGTGGGCGGTAATTCAAGCATATTTACTTGCCTTCATTTGTCATAGAATCCATCATCGTCATGTAGCGCTTGATCTTTGCCTGGCTCTCCTTTTCACGTCCTTTAGGCATCAGTTCTGCACTAAATCCAGGTAGCATCGAGAAAACCTGCATTTGCAAGTTGTGTTTCAAGTATTGCAGGTTAGAAAATGCCACTTGAATAAGCAACACACACCGGATACGATACAATATGGAAAGAGTAACCTACCTGCCCAATCGGCCCCATCTTAAGTAAATTTTGAAACTGTTCATACATGATTCTCAGTGTAAAGTGGCCTTCAGACAGCTTTTGCAGAAGTTCGGGTTGTTGATCCATGGGAACAACTTCTTGTATTTTATCCATGAACCCAGACCAGTCACCCATACCTAATTCATAATTGATTAATAAGGTTGTCATAACAATTCGCACAAATAAATAAATTAATTTGATGAAACCTTAAAGTACAAGAAGTATATACCTAACAGGCGGCTAACAAACGGTTTAACATCAAAAACCTCAAACTCATCCATGTGTTCTCCAGTTCCGAAAAATATGACGGGACTTTTTGTGGCAGCAACCCTGCATATGCAGATGCAGTATGCACAAACTTACATTAGTAGGTTCTCCACAAGTACTGCATCAAGTAATATAAAAGTTCGCAAAGGTTGCTCTATCAATTACCAACTATGACGTTTCTAATCTTCTGGAAAACCTGACTCAAATTTCAAAATATGCACTAGGTTGAAGTAAAATTCATATATGCATCTCATGTTGATACCAGAATTAATTTATGAAAAAGGTACTGGTAGCCCTGGAAACTCCAAACAGGTGTAAAAGTCATTGGTACTTCACATGTTACCAGCAGAATCAAAATGCATATAAAGTTGATCTGCACAATGGCAGGCTAACCAAACAGGTTCTTAAAATCTCATCTTACATTCAATAAGAAATTGGATAATTAAAAGTAATTCTTTCTCTGACATAGGCATCAATTTATGGTCTGGAACCCAAATCAGTTCAACAGACTTGAGAAATATCACCATAAAGCAAATGCCACATAAAGCACGACAATAAAGGATATTTAACCCTCTAAAAACTAATTCAAGTAGCTGCTGCACAATCATGGTCAGAGATCTAAACACATAGTGGAGAAGTAAATAAAAGAAACGAAGCAGTCATTTTATCCTTAGTTGCACGGAAACGGATACGTCAAACGTGAATTTTCTAAAAATTAGGATACGGATACAGGAGGGATACAATGAATTTATATTATATAAAATATATTAATTAGTTATAATAATAGTAAAAATAATATTTAAATAAATATGCAAGTGCTTAAATTTAGGAAGTGTAATCACATTTGTATATAAATATTTTCTACTTTTAATTAATTTATTTCTAAATGGCGGTTTTCAAGCAAGTTAATTCCTAAATTATGACTAAGAGATAAAAGTACACGTGTTTAGACATGAAGAACATTAAACTCTAACGTCTTTGACACCTAAGACCCCCAGCGCAGCCACAATTTCACATGCAGAAAACTTCACCGATGGCATGCGACAATTCACAGGCCGCGGGGCGGAATTGGAATCAACCGCTGGTGTGACAGATCTGGATTCGAAGCCGGAACGATTGATCTAGGAGAGATGGATCTGGGTTCGATCGCCACGAAGAACACTAAACAGCTTACAAGTGGCACGGCGTATCCCGATGTTTCCGCCGTTCCCGTTTCCCAAACGTTTCAGGATACATGGAAACATTAGGGATTTAACGTTTCCGTGCTACCTAGATTGTATCATACAATGGTTTGTTGCTACATATCGATGAAGTGGCGTTGGTGAATAATCTTGGTACTCCATTGAGAGCTATTGACGAGAATGATCTATCCAACATAACTAGTGTGCTATTTTTCTAAAGGCTTGCCAAGAGAGAAACGTTTCCGGGCAAAGAAAGATACATGTACCCCACAAGGATCAAGACAAAATTTAGTTATTGTTTGCTTTTCGTCATCTAAAAGATGCAAAAGATCACAATCTAGTTGTTTCAACGTGAGTTTTGGGATGGGTTCTGACAATTTTCAGTGAATGAACTGAAAATGAGTGCTACGTTAAATGTGTTCAATCGGTTGGTTTAGTATGAAAAATACCTTAATCAATAACCATGCTTTGTGAAAGTTAATGTGAAAAAAAAACCAGGCCAGAGAAAGGTGATAGTAACTTTCAAGGTAAAGGACCCATAGTTTCCTTGTGCATTTTTCATGTATTCCAGCTGTACGCGAAGTTCCGAAAGAGTGGTCGAAAAGGTAAGTTATTATAAGGAGAATTGGTCTCATGCTATTATTTAAAGATGTTAAAAGATTTAAAACATGATCAAACTTAGAAACCATTATGCATGCCATATTTTCAACAAGAGTTAAAAAAATCGGAAAGTTAATATGATACTAAATGACATGGAAACTTACGCACTAAGTGCACCACCCCCCTTTGCATGACCGTCCATCTTAGTGACAATGACAGCTCCCACTGAAACACTTTGCTTAAAAGCTAGAGCTTGATCAAATGCAGCTTGACCAATGCTACTATCCATGACAAAAATCACAAGATCTGGTTTCTGATCAAAGAATAAGGTGGAGTTTCAACAGACACGTTCAAAGTATAAAAAGATATACCCAAAAAGACGTTAAACATGTGAATTAATTAAATACCGTTGCTTCGGAAACTTGACGCATTTCTTCAAATAAAGCAGCTTCTTGCTTATGTCTACCACTAGTATCAACAATGATAAGATCACAATTCTCTTTCTTAAATCTCTCAACTCCTTCGACTGCAATTTTCACAGGATCTGACTCCATATAGCTACAATACACGAGCAACATATTCAATCAACTCGCAAACATATGGCACGAACACGATTCAACCTTTTACTGGTAAACAATTGCACATGAGTTGATTCGATCAGACATAGGAACATAAGAAAGTGATTGATCCACTAACTGACCAAGAATGAAAAGAAATCAACTAAGAAAGAGTAGCATCTCTTTAGTAGTGCAGGGTCAGAGATATTGACGAAGGATTATCTAAAAGCAATAAAAATGTTGAGAGCGCCTAGGGATAGTGGTATGTTTTGGTCAGTAAGTCCCGATCACATTCAATTCTCAAGCCCTCCAAAATATGCATTCAGTATATCTATAATGCTGTTTTGTTGTTAAAGAGATAGAAAGTAATGGACTACTGTTTCTGTAAAACAATATCAGTTTGCAGTAATGAGAAAAGAACCATAATTGTGAGATGAGCATTTTATATGAGAAGTTCCAAAAAATAAGTGATGCAGTCAAAACTAAAGATATCAGCAAACAGAGTTCTAATTACACAAACAAATAAAACTGATATGTGCTATACCTACCAAAGGAACGGGTGAAGATAAGAGCTAAAAATGAAACAAAAACAGGAACTCAATTTGAAACATGACTTACCTCCCGTAAAAAGGAATCTTAGCTTTTGTTGCATTCTGCTTCAACTGATCAAAAGCACCTGCTCTAAACGTGTCTGCACAAACTAAAGCTGGTTTCCATCCTTTTTTCTGATGATAATAAGCATACTTTGTACATGTAGTTGTCTTCCCTGAGCCTACAGGTTTACACGAACAAATTAAAACACTGATGGTCATATTAAGGGCATTAAAAATTAAAGCAGCAACGTATAAATAGTAATATTATCAGTCAACTGTGGAGTAAGATTTGAATGAAAATATTGGAAATGTGAGCACAGAAAACCAGGTCCATGGAATGTATGGTATGTATGTTCATGTCAAAGTGCTTCACATTCTCAACCAAAAAACTACGTTAAAACAAGTACCTTGTAAACCAACAAACATGACAACACTTGTTTTCCCCTTTTTAGGGACAAAAGAAGGCTTTCCAGGATCAAGCATTTTGCAAAGCTCATTGAAGATAGCCTATAATCCATCAAAACAGAAAGGATAAAGGATTATGTGAAACCACAATGTTAACAAAGTGATTTAACTTTCATACCACACATATTGAGATATAATGAAAATGATGATTGTTTTACAAAGAAAACTAACAATCCATCATACCTTCACACATACTTTCTGTACACAACAGCATAAGTTGAATAGTGCAAAGATAAAAAACGCTAATCCAACAACCTTGCCTAAATCAACTTGTAATGAATATTAGGTCCATTTCTCTTCATTTAACCAAAACATCCCCCCCACAATGGAGATATCAGACTCTCCAAAAGTTTTCAATCATGCGCTTTACAGTTCCCTCATATTCTCAATTAAAAGATACTCATGCTTTTCAAACTGGGGACAGCCCTTCGTTCCTCTAAAGGAATTTTAGCTAAACAAGAGACCATAAGCTTAATAAACATAATAAGATACCTGCTGGATGATTTTCCTCTTGTTATGACCTGCAGCCAGATCGTCCAAATTGACAATCTTCTTGATATTAGTTTGCATGTCACGTACAAGCTTGAATTGGACATCGGACTGGAGGAGGGCTCGTGTGATCTCATTCAAACATTCATTGAGAACCTTCTCGTCAATGACGGTGGCACTGCTCATCTGCTGAAGAGCACGGGAAATGCTCCCACCCAGCTCTGCTAACACCATCTTTGTGTTTTTTTTATAAACTCAACCTACCAGAGTATACTACTGCTCAATAAGGTAGGGAATCCAGGAAGAGTCTGCTACAGCTCCAACGTGCGTGCCTTCACTGAAGAAACTCACATTAGAAAGCAGAATACATTAAGCACTCAATGTCTACTCAACATCAACAACCTAATATTATCAGGAGGATGGATTTGCACAGACAAAAAATCGAATCAGCTTCAATGAAATACCTGACAAATTTATCTGCACGTCCTTAAGGGTATGTTCCTGAGTTAGTTTTAGGAGGGGAAGGGAAGGGAAGGGAAGGGAAAATTAAAAAAGAGGGTGTTCCTGAGTTTTTGTAGGAGGGGAAGGGAAGGGGAAGGGGGGGCTTGGGGGGTTTAAAACCCCCCATTTTCAATCCATCCGAATTGGAGGGGGGGGGGAGGGAGAGGGAGGTGAAGGGGTACAATTACCATGTTACCCTTCACTAAAAGAATGTTTTGTAAATAAAAAAAATTTATGTGAGGGTATTTTAGTCAATATTTTTATTTTCTTCTCTTATCCCTCCAAATCCTTCCTAAACTCGGAAACACTCATTCTTCTCCTTCCATTTCCTCTCCTTTCCTTCCCTTCCCTTCCTTTTCCTTCCCTTCCCTCTCATCTCCTTCCCTTTCCCTTCCCTCCAAACTCAGGAACAGAGCCTAATAGAGTATTAAAAAGAATATGGGCCAGTTAATATATAGGTTGATGATGACAATCTAGGTTGGTACGCACCTGAAGCTACTACAGTTCCAAACAGATTACTTTTACAGAATGAACAGCGGGATTGAAATCAAAACCAAAACCACACATTCAAATCTCACAACTGAAACATAAACTACCTAGGGTTGCTGCCTCGTCAAATCACAAGAATTCCGTTGGCAAAAAATCACATCCGAAAATCTATGTAATAAAAACTGTCAATCGACAGCCGCCTCCGCTTCGATAGAGAGCCAATCAATGCCGAGGATTCAATTTCGCAAATCTGAAGGGAGAAAAAAAACTCACCGATGGTCAGTTCAGGGCGGCTGGCGGATGAAGACTTGATATCTTCTTAAAGATAATAATGAATGGATGGACGATCGGCGATCGACGAACGGGGCACTGCGGCGTGCAAACGACGATGGGAATAGCAGCGAGCGACACGAGAAACGGAGGGTCTCCGATTCCAATCTCTTTGCGATAAATTGATACACAATTGGATCGACCGGTTCACAAACAATACAACACAAGTTTTTAATTGAGCCGGAACACAGTCATTCAGCATAATTTTTCGAATAACTAGTTTTACGTTAAAATGAGGTTAATTTATTAGTAAATAATTATATTATAATATTTTAATTAATTTAAGCAAAATAATTTTAATTAATTAAATAAAATAAGGCTAATGGAGCATACTTAAAATACAAATATTTATGTAAAATCTCAATATTCTAGCTTGATTGGACGGAAGGGTGAGATGAGTAGGCTAAGCGGTTCAAATCACAATAATTTGAAAAGCACTAGTCAGTTACGCTGAGTTATATATATTAATAATATATTTAATAATTATTATTAAAAAAAATATTTAAAAATAAATATTTTTAATTAAAAATTTAAAATAATTAATCGGCTAGGCACTAGATGGAGCGTTCACCACCTAGCCTAGCGACTAATCGGCCGCCTAACTAGCTAGACGGACACCTTTTAGAACAATGATATAAACCACATGCGATAATGAAGACAAGCTAAATACCATCACCCGGCAATCTTAGACATACGAACCTTAATGTCTAACAGCAGAAGCATATCATCTCAAAAGCAAGTCATGAAGCGAGGATTGTGTAAGACTAATTCTATAATAATATGTGGTATCAAGAAAAGCACATCACTCGTCAAGAATTGAATCAATTGATAGTGGCGAAAGATCAATAACTTGGTGTGGCAGTCAAGAAAAAGTGAGAAATTTGTGTAGTGGACTCCAAAACTAGCATGAAGCAGATATCAAAAGGAAGAAACACATAACTAGACAACACTTGCAGGAAGTAGATATCAATAAGAAGAAACAAACACCTACACAACATTATAAATATGAGAAATCATAAAATAAAGAATAACTCTGTCAAACAACTAAATTTCAAATCAAATTCTCAAACACTTCAACATTGCATTAGTGAAAGGGTAATAAAACTTTCAAGAATTGACATCTCAATTTTGATTAAACCATTTTCACATTTTCTTAAGCTTTTATTAGATTAGTTGTTGATTTTTCACTAGGGAGAATCTAAATTTTAGTTTATATTTTTTATAGTTATCATACAACAATTTTCTTTAATTTTGTTCATTATATTTAAAAAAAACTCTTTTCTTTTTAATTTTAAGAAATCAAACATGTAGATTTGAAATCAAATCTTTTTATTTTTACTTGTCACAATGTAGGCTCCGCTTAACAACCTTGGCACATTCGTCGTGTCTGTTTGTTACCATTACTCAGCAAACCGTGTCGTATGAGCTGTATGAGCTGACTCCTTGGTTTTCTCTTGTAGGCCACTTTGGCCCTTCTTTGTTTTTTCTTTTGACTCCTTCTTAAGTCGTATGAGCTATTCTTTGTAATGCCCCGAACCAAGCTTTTTGGTTCCTTTTATAAAATTTCAAGGGATCGTCCCTGTTAAAAAAAAACCGTGCCATAATTATTTTTAAGTTTGTACAAAATAAAGCGGAATATATACAAACTGGCAATCCACACTACGGAAAAATGAACAATAGGCAGTACAAATTTCATAATTAATCGAATTTGCATTGTCTTAGATTCCCTAATGCAATAAACTAATGTAACGGGAGAATGAATTGCCTTATATTGTGACGCACAATATGTGCTGACTTTGATCCCCATTCAAGTAACATTGAACCGCAGTATGTTGCATATTGTGTACATTTGATGCCTAAGACAATACTACATTAGCGTTTGTGTTGCATATTGTGTAACATTGATAACTAAGGCAACACTAAGATAGTGTTGTCTTAGGACTTATCTTTTTTTTTCATCCTCTTTGGAACTCGTAAGACCCTACCCCTTTGAACTCTTAAATTCTTCGGTCCTCTGAACCTTAAACCCTACACCCTGACCTTCGACACCCTCTAAACCCAAATCCCTACCATTAAGAACCAAATCTCCAAATGTTTTTGGGAATCAAGTGCAAAAATGTAAGATTAGGTTTTCCGAACCACGAGGCATAAATCCGGATGTAGAATATCTATTAATTTAATTTTATTAGTTTCAATATAAACTTTTAGACACAAGTGTGGATCCAAATCAAAACACCCAACGAAAAGCGATTAGGGTTACCTCTTTTAATAAGCGCGACAATTGTCACGCCTCTACCGATATCCACATACGAGGAAGCAATACCGCACCCTTTGGAGTACTAAGCTCCCATATGAACTCTCTCACAAAATTTGCAATCGTATCGAATGACGTTTAATACAAAATAGAAACTCTAAGTTTCTATTTATAGTGAGAATTGTGCTTATGTGCTTTGGTCCGCGGGCTAAGCTCATCAGCCGGGTTACTGGGCTTGAACCTGTGGGTCATATCTAATAGGCATTACCCACGAGTCATATCCATGTGTTTAAGCCATTTATTTCATTCGAATCAAATGCGAGTTGAACCGGATCATATCCGGACTGAATTTTATTTGGTTTTTACTCAACTCAATATATGTCACTTGACTGTGTGCGATCCTATAGATTTATTCTTAATTATCTATAGGAAAAAGCTCATTGATCATAAGCGGCCCCTACTAAAGCATTATGATCTCTAATTAAGAATAACTGGCTCTTGAGGCAATCAAACCTTAATCAATATGAGTCAATTAATTGGTTTAATGGGCAGACACTTACAATGTCCCACTTGCACATAAACTAGTTATAAACAATCCCACTGCCCTGCAATATATTGAATGAGCAAACAAAGATGAGATTTTATTCTTATTAGGCTCATTCATGTTTCTCGATCTCCGAGTAAGACTGACATATTAAACAATTAACTTTTAATTTGCTTAATTATGACCATGCATTTCTCAGTCTTAACCCATAGAAGGGCCCTAAGATAATTCTCTCATCATATTAGAGTGTCAGATGCAACTTGTTGGCTCATATTACTCATCAAGATTCATAACATACTCGATCATCACCTTTATAACTAATGGATTTATTGGTAGCGTTTGATGATATCAAAGCATGCTACTCCTCAAGTAAGAAACTATGACCTCAGGTTAAGGACTAAACTCATATACTATAAGATAAACTGATAACACAAAATTAGGGGTGCAAACGAGCCGATGTACTTGCGAGCTGCTCGCGAACAAGCTCGGTCAATGCTCGGTCAAAGCTCGTTCGTTAATAAACGAGCCGAACACGACTAAATGCAAAAAATTATAACCTTTTTTTTGGGAGCAAACTTAATAAAGATATCTAAATTATAACCATCAACTAACTCACATGTTAGACTTAGTAATCATCACATTCCAAACAATGATTATTAACTAAAGATATTTTAGAATGATGTTATTTTGTTGAATAGAATCTTACATTCAAGTCACCTACTTGATGATCTGTAAATAATTTATCAATCATGGAATTTACACATTATTCAAGTCATAATATGAACTCAATAAATGAACTACTAAACCTGAAAACATGTTCCCACTCAAACAAACATTTCATAAGGATGTGGTTTAGTCAACTGTTTATCAGTTGTTCATGAAGAACATGACAATATGACTAATTGTTTATGTAAGTCTTACTTATAATGGAGCAATGTTCAACAAAACATCAATATTTGATATTGATTAATTTTTGCAAAACATTCATATCACCTTTAGAAATAATTTCACTTATGATATGAATGTACTGAAAGTACTTGCTTGAGATGTACTCAGTCTCCGTTGTAAAATTATTTAACATGTCCTTATTGGAAACTTTTCCTATATAAAACATCAATATTTGAAATTCTCATTATTGCAACATTTATAATATATACTTTCAAGCCTCATTCAAATAAAATATTTCTTCAGTGTTTCACAAGTACTAAATAGTATTCTCTATTGACTCTTTTTGAGAAATATTTTTTCAATCATAGATAAATATGTCATACATATGTACTTATCATAATGGTTTCGCTCCCACTAACTCTTGTGTAAACCTAGAGTTCTTCTTCATTTTAGCAATAATCAAATTTTTTTGATTTTATCTTTGAAATGAAGATAATCTGAAAGATACAGAAACTTACATAATTTCCAAGTATAATATGAAGATGTAAAATCATGAAATTGTGTCATATGGATCCTCTAACAGATGTTCTTACAGAAAATTTTATTTTTACATCTATAAATTTTAAAAAAATAATTATGACTAGCATTATTCAAATGAATTTAAGTACTGCAATCTGTTTCATTAAATTTTAAGTCATGAATTCAACTGAAATCTATCATCACATCTTAAGTGTTGGAACATATACAATTATGTTAGTCATTTTGACCCCTTACTTCAAATGATTATTACACCATTAAAAGAATAAAACAAAATGAACACTTTGTTTTGATCACACATACTCCATTTTAGATTTCATGACATAAAGTCATTTCTCAAAGTTAGAGTCCACCACTACTTTCCAGTAATTCTTAGGTTTATTGTCTTCTATAAATAAAATATGACAATGTTCGGTCGTCAATTAATCATATCATATATGTTAACGACTTATCACTTTGGACCTATGAGGTGCCATCACAAGAATAGTCAAAACTCATTGTGTACTATTTAATGTGATTTTTGAACTCTTTTGAGTTGCACTCCTTTTTCACTAGTTTTCTTGGGAATCACATTTTCTTGAAATCTGTACTTTGAGTGACAAACAATTTGCCCTCAGTGGTAGTATATAAACCCTAAATCTCTTAGATTTCTTACAAAAAAGTGTTTGTCGATCTTAGAAGATATGCTTAGAAATATTTCACAAAATCTCTAAATTTTAAATAAAGACAATCTTAGAATATTTCCAAGACGACTAATCTTAGAAAATTTTCAAGACATATCTAATATGTTGTCTTTATTATCATGTTTGATGGACTCCTACTCAGCACAATAATTTTAGTGCATACTCTTGAAGCTTAGTTGAAGATCAGTATGATTCACCATTAGTCAAACTAGAGTCGAAGGTAAAATCTCTGAGTAATCCAGTATAATAAAATTCTCACAAAACTATAACTCGTCCGCTAGGGATACTTGGAGATTTTAGGGCATGATGCATAATTCAAACGCATCTCTAATCCCTTAGAGAGTGAGTAGGGATATAATTAGTATTTTGATAAGTTTAATAAAAGTGTGACAAGGAGACTATTTCAACTGACTTGAGCACTTTTTTCATTACACTCATGGCTATATGCTTGATCTTGTTTGTTTGATGAACTCATTTCTAAGTGTGGATGATTTAATTGGATTATAATTTAACCGATTTATGCTTTCTTAGTAATTTGAGTCGATTTTCACTTTGTATTCATTCATGTGTGTTTCTTACTCTTGTAGGCTTAAAAGCTAAAAAGAACGGTCTTGAGTGCAAATGAAGCAAAAAAGAAAAGAATCATGATAAAAATAATCAGTTTGATTAAGTCACTATAATTCTCAGTTGAGTATAGAATTGCAATGGAATTGTACTTAATTGAGATCCATGGTTATCTCCTGTCTTTCTTGCACTCGACTGAGTACGAGAGAACATGGATTGATACTCAACCGAGTATAATAGTCCAGAAGCCCTATGTGATGTATTCAACTGATCATGTCTTTTGTCGTAAGACATACTCAATCTTGTATGTCACGGTAAAACATGTAAAACATTAAGGTTTTTGAATTCAAATTCGATTGGATTGGTGACCCAATTTACATTCTCAAACATGAATACCCAACAACATGATCACAATCTCTCCAACTCAGCATGATAATTGGAAGAGCAACACAACTCCCAAATTATCAATCAATCAAGAGAGAAAAGAACCCTACATTCAAGAGACTCATCGCCATCTCTAGTCCTTTTTGTGATTCTTATTTTTATTACTCACCACAGTTTTTTCTAATGTCATGGGTGAGTTTTCGCTTGAGGATCCTACGAATTTTGTAATGTATGTGTGTTTCAGTCATTAATTGAAGTTGATTCATTAAGCTTTGTGTCATGTTAATAATTTTTATATGTAGGCCACAACCAGAATGATTGTCTAATTAATTTTGTTTGCAATGTCTTAGATTTGGTTATATAATAAGATATAGAGTATGTATGATAAATAGAAGAATCAACTATTCTTCCACTCTCACATAAAACACTCAATTAACAAAGGCTTGAATCACTATTGATTAATTATGTTATTCAATTGCAGTCAACTTAGTTGAACAACCGAAATCGAAAATCCACTATTGTTTCAAAACATTGATAGTGTTTTGGTTTAAAAAAAATAAGAAGGAAAGAAGAATAGGAGAAAAAGTAAATTCCTCATGGAATTCATTTCATTTTTCTTTATTTGTTATGATAGAAAAATCATGAAAAAAACACTCAAATACTTTTTGTTTTGTTAAAATTTTCCGTAATATTTTTCATTCATTAACTTTCCCCAAACCAAATAAAGAATTCTTTCTATTTTCTCTCACTCACCTTTTCCATAAACCAAACACACGCTAAGTGAATTAATCGTGAATTTTGTTCTATCATCTGAATTATGTATTCAATTAGCGAGACAAAAATAAAAAACTGAATGGCCATCTGATTTAATTGTAGTAACAGACCAAAATCAAATATTACCTTAAAATATCAAATAAACTTCACTGCGTATTTAATCAACCTATCACAAATATCAAGAATTCATATTCTACATCACAACAACCAGAACCCCAGATTTCACCTCATGCCACAAATTAAGTGTTGAATATCAACAAACCACACCCAGCTGCACTTGTATAATAAAAATACAGCCATAAAAAGGAGAAAACGTTTGACTGAGTGCAATAATCTACATTTTACACATCAGAAACACACAAATGGTTAGACCGATTATCCTCCAATGATTATTTTTCAATCCCCCACTGCTAAAGCTCCTGTTGCTGACAGGCCTCCAAGCATGTAAATAAAAAGTGAAAGATGCCAACCCATTCAACCCGTTATCTTTCTAATGGACGGGGATGGTAAAGGCATGTCTGGCTATGTTAAATATCTTGAACACATCACACTAGGACACTGGAGGCGAGGCGAGGCTTAATGATTTTACTTTGGCAGCAATGGAGCATTTCCTTCACTGGGTGCTTCGTGTTAATCCAGTCCTTGCAGAAACACTCCTGGGGAAACAAACAACATCAGAAGTGAATCTGGAATTCATTGCCCTGAATTTGTATCACAAACCGCAACATCCACTAAAAAAATAAATCGAACTGTCGAACAATAATAGATAAGACTCATTTAAGAATTGATTCTCATATATAAGACTGATCTTCGACATCTTTAGCAGAGCTAGCTCTAATTTGCAATGAAATTAAGAGCATCTCATCACATTGTGCCTTGAAGACAGATTTAACCATCATGATGGGTATATCGGCTAGAACACAATGAAGACAAGATTGCGTAAAACATGAGACATCATGCTAGTCAGCATGCACTAAAACTCATTCATTTAGCCTTTTGTTTCACCATGAAATCACTAAAGGTAATTTGTAAATGACTGATATAGTTGTAGACTAATATGTGTCACTATTGTACACAATCAACCTCCACCAGTTATGATTTCACTAAAAATTAATTGTAAATAAGAAATGACCAATATTTAGTCAACGAATATTCTTTACAAAATTATTTGACTATATAGTGCAAGGGTCATAGATCAAGTACCTGCTAGGAAGCAGCTGTGAGGCACTGGGCAGACCCTTAGATGAAAATCGCTTGGATCTGTTTTCATGTTCTTTTTCCACCCGTATGGCAGCTACCTCCTTCTCCATCGCAGCCACTTCTCTTCTCATTTTCTTGGCCTCCACCTCCATTGCTTTGGTCAATGTATCTACTTTCTTAGCCAGCATCTAAAGACATGAA
Organism: Kalanchoe fedtschenkoi; assembly: GCA_002312845.1. Lineage (NCBI taxonomy): Eukaryota > Viridiplantae > Streptophyta > Magnoliopsida > Saxifragales > Crassulaceae > Kalanchoe > Kalanchoe fedtschenkoi. The sequence goes on along the minus strand of NQLW01000032.1, from coordinate 2,196,151 downwards.
AGTTCATAAATAGAGTAAATGGACAAACAATTATGACTTGCGAGCCAAATGAAATATAATTATGACTGAATTAAACCTCAATTGCGTCATCCTTGTCTTTGAGGCTTTGATCCTTTTCATTACTGGCTTTCCTCAGGGTAACAACCTCCTTTTGCAGCAAATCATACAAAACAATGGGTACTGCCTCTTCTATTTCCGCTGTTGGGAACTCTTTGGTTGATTCTTCTGTGGTTTCTTTCCAGTTATCATTTTGTTCCACTTCCTTTGTTACATCAGATGATTGAACTGGTAAATAATTACGGACTGGCCCATTTAAGTAAGCTCGGCCCCTATCTAATGACCTCGTACCACCATCAAACGACTTTGACGTCCCTTTGGCATTCTTTAACACTGAACTGGTGCCAGAAGATCTAAGCTGAAAAGAAGGTAATCTTTTGGGTAAAAATCCATTGGAGGTTAACTTGGACACTTCCGCTCCACCCAAAGACTGTCGACGCCCATTGCTTATACTCCTCCCCTCGGACGTAGTACGGTTACTGCTGAAGGATGATCCTCTCAAACTATCTTCGATTACCTTGAGTCGAAGTTGATACTTGTCCTAACAAGATCACATGCACAAAATTCAGGTTCAGAGATATCACGAGTCGACATGTACCGTACAAATAAGTCACAGTTGACCTACTTTTAGTTGAGCTTCAGATTTAGCAGTTCGTTCAGCAATTGCAAGCTTGTCACGCAGTTGCTGCATTTCCCCCTAAAAAAACACAAATATTTTCTTGTTGAAAACTGCTGAAACATCCACAAATGCACCAAGCGACTGTTTGAAACATGAAAACAAATGCCATGTGATAAAAAGAACACAACTCACGGACCTGGAAGAATCTTCGTTCCTCCAACCACTGTTTTACAGGCATAACTTTGTCATTACCATCCTTCCATTCATTTGCCACAACAGTTGCCACCCTATTCGCCGTTACTTTGGCACGAGCCAGCTCTCTGTCAAGAGTTTTTCTCTCTTCCTGATGAATGTGTTAAAGATTAGGCTAAATATGCAAAGCTGTAGATGTATCTTGAAAAAATTGAAATTGTACTAATTTATCTTGAAATTGTGAATGAGAAAAGAATTTTTAAAAACAAAATATGTAAGGTTGAGAGGGAGTAGAGGCATTCAGATAGTACATTCATCTCTTGAACTTTTCTTTGGTAATCCCTCACAGCATTTGCAGCAGCACCACCAGCCAGAACAGCCTCTTCTAGCTCTCGTACAGTTTGTGCGAGCTTTTCAACCTCTGCAACTTTTTGGCGATGCATTTTGTCTAAAATTTTATTTTCTTCCTGTTACAATGGAGAATGTGGATAATGTACAGAGCTTTGTGGTTAGAATGCATAGCACCATCGATGCCACACCAAAATAAAAAGTCGAGGCACAAAAGATGCTGGTAGACACTAGACAGTATAATGACTTTTCCTACAGTAACTGTTATACCTGACAGATCTCAATCTGTTTCATCAGCTCTTGATTTTTGTTCTGCAAATCATCCACCATCGAGGCTTTTGCCAGTGCAACTTGAACAGTCCTCTCAGCTTCAACTAAAGCTGCTTCTTTAGATTTAGTCAAACGATCTAATGCTTTGTTATCATCCTGCAACTTTGCTATCTGAAACGTGAAAATAAATAAATAAAAATGTCTGTTCAATAAACATCTTGAAGTTTCGAAAAATTTGTAGAGATGGTATATCATAGCAACCTCCTGCCTAGCCAATTTCAGTTCAGCCTCTAGAGGTGCAAGAATTGCTTCAATTGGTGGCATATCATCATCTTTCTGTGCGGCGTGGACTCTTCTAAGGGTAGCTTCTGCAGCAAATTGAGCTGCCATGGAAGCTTTCTTCTCGTCATTAATTTTCTTGATCTCAAGATTCTATCATGATAATTAGTTAATCATCCAGCCCAGAAGAAATAACAAGAAAACAGGAAGCAGTTTGAAAAAGAATATCTGCATACTTTGGTTTCTAAAAGAGATTCTGTTAACTTGAGTTTATCATCTACCCTCATCAATTCCTCTGTGAGCTGAAACACAAAACATGGAGCAACAGAAGTGAGCATATAAGAGGACATTTTTTAAAAAATCTAACAATATCAGAAACTCAATTCTACAGATATGACAAAAGAAAAAGCATAAGCAAATTGGTCAGATAGAAATCAATCATATCATATAAGATAACAAACCTGCATCATCTAATACAATCCACCTGGCACTCCACATTTAGTTTCAAAATCATTCATCATTATTTTAAAATACACCTTCCTAGCAACTAATTCCTACTGCAAAGGCAAGGTGAAAAAAATCAAGGTGAAACAGGAAAGGCAACTGCTTATGCCCAAGATTGTGTAAATCACGTGATGCTAAGGTAAGTCGATGCTTTCCTACAGACATTTCTAATTAGCTCCCTAGTTCAAACATATTTCTTTTCCACCAGGAGCGGTACTGATACTCTTAATACTATCAATACACCAGAGTTAGCAAAATATTAGTAACCCGAGAGTAGCTACTAGAAGTAATAATTTTAAATTGACTGGAGCAAATAATTCTTCTAAATCTGAATAACTAAATCTGAAGTACAGGAAAACAAATGAGCTGGAACATAACAAAGAGCCAGAAATACACGCCGGGACCTACTAAAATCAGAGCAAATAATAAATTTGAAGAACTTCAAAGAAATTGTAAAGATGCCTATGTGAAGCCACAAGTGTCATCAATTACATTTTGCACTAGAGCAGCAAAATTATGAGCTAGTGCTTTTCTACAGCTTCATTGTTATATGTCTTCCATTGGCATAAGGGAACACAATACAAAACTCAAAGCCTGTGAATAAAGTAGAAGACATTTTTATCTAAATTGTTCCTTTGTGAGGTAGGGGCTTTTAGATTTGAAAGTCAACTCATGTTGGTTGCATTAGGGAGTGGCAAAAATATTTGACTCCAAGTTTGGTATGGAGGCATTAAGGGTCACTAGTGTCTTATAAACTCGATTATTGTTTACTTAACAAGAAATCTAGAAGTATATTTAATAAAAAAGGATGATAATCTTCCTAAAGACTTTTCACCATGATCGAAGATACTTTCTATGAAAAGTTCACCTACGAGCTTCATTCTAGTACCTAAAAGCCTATTTCAATCGACTGAATGTGAAAGCAACTTTTAGATGAAGGTTGATGTCTACAAAGTAAGCCAGTTCACAGACATAAGCCCCTAAAACTGGAACTTGGAAAGATAAATGTAGCATTTGGCTCAAGAGCTGATAAAGGTTTTCCCTTCCTCAAAATGTTACTGTGGTAGAAACTCTGACAACAACACATACATAGTTTTGGCTGCATCGGGGACAACTACATCTCAGGAATCATAATGATTCTCAGCTACCAAAAAGGAAAAACGAACGTTCACAGGTATATATGTAGATAAAAAAAGATGAAATTATTCGCAGAACTCAAGAAGCCCACAAATGACAAAAGTCGTCCATATGAGGACAAACCTCAGGACTTTCTACACTCCATACACAGTTTTACTCCTGACGAATGTGACAATAAGACATAAGCAACCTGATTGCATTCTCCATGTGAGGTCATATCTAGAATACAAAACAGCAGGCATGCATATTCTCATTAATTACCACTAACCTAATCGAGATTCAGAGTCTCCAGCACTGTAAAAGGATGCGGAACTACTGGTCAAATGACACGGTATAACTTAAACAAAAAATAAATTCTCAACTCAAGAACTGCATTCCTAGGAACACCAATGCATTTCTTAAAGACAAGGCGTAGTCACAGAGATGAGAAGTGACCTCTTCAACAGCCTTTTCTCTAGCACGTTCAGACAGCCTCAGTGCCTTAATCTCAGCTTGAGCTTCCCCCAACTCTCTATCCTTCTCTGCCACACATAAATTCAAACATACCATTAGCCATTGCTCACCCATCACAACACATTATATTTTAAATAAACAAAAAATAAAAAAAAGTGAAACAATAAACGCAGCAATCTGACCTCTCACTTCATTCTCCAACCGATTGAGCTCCACCTTGACCGGATCCGACCCATGAAGCAAAGTCATAAACTCATCGGCATCCATACTGGGCCTCATCGTGGCCCTCCTCCTAGTACTCTTCCCGTCCTTGAACGATCCCGACCTTCCACCACCTCCTCCTCCACCTCCTACATTATTATCCCCACCACACCCCTCAGCGAGAGACGCACCTCCTCCGTCACCGTAAACCCTCTCCATTTCACCAGATCTTCAAACTCCCCTCTCACATACGAACCCCCAAGATGAAAAGGAACCCTAGAAACCCCACCAGCCGATTTCAAACTCAACCCAACCCCACGTTTACTCGAAATCTCAATCCTCAGCAGACTCAAACAACAAATGCAGCGGCAAAGGTAGCCCCGTAGCCGGATGCGGAGGTAGCTAATCGTGCAATCAACACACCGACTGGTTGTTGGTGGGTCATCAGATCAGCACATCTGGCGAGTCGCTCTGGGTCCAGATTTGCGGGAATGGGGGAGTGAATGAGTTGCTTGTGATTGAAATCTGCTCGGATTCGGTCAAGTTGGCTGCTAAGCAGAAGCATAGAGAGAGAGAGAGCGAGTAGATTATAGTACAGCAGTAGTAGTGCAGAAATAAGCAAGTGAGGAAGCTCTGCTGTGAGAACCCATTTTTGTTAAATTTACTTTTTTTTTAAAAAAAAATAATAATAAAAAAATATTATTCTTTTTATATTCGGGAGAGAAAGAGAGAGAGTAAGGCAGTGTGTTTGAAGTTTGGATTAGATGAGATCAGTAGAAGTGAAGGCGAAGATAAGCAGGGGGTGCGTAGGGCGCACACTGTCCCTCTCTTCCCTTGCATACAGCAAGCAATCTTCATGTGTGTCCGTCTTTTTCTCTTTTATTTTTTTCCCTTTACTTTCGTAACTGATAAACAAGCACTTGTTTTAAATTAATGTAATAAAGAATATTAATAATAATAAAATAAAGAATGGAGTAATCTTTCAGAAACAGAAACACTCAAAATAAATGAATGTGGTTGTTTTGGAATTCCGAGACATTAAATATATGAACTATCCAAACTCTAAAATATTAAAAACCAGAAACTTATTATTCAGGTATTGTTTAACCATTTCAATACTTAAGTTGCATGTCGAATTGCAAAAATATCAATACACAGTGTTGTGGAATTAGAAATTTTATTTTGGGTACAATTTTTTTAAGCTGAATGAGTTACAGAAATAAAAAAAATATAATATTTTAAAAGCTTAATTGGGGATAATTTTTTTAAAACTGACTAGGGTACAAAAATAAGAAATATAATATTTTTAAGCTTAATTGGTGGTACAAAAATTAAATTTTTTTATTTTTACACTAAAATAGAAATACTTTGGTCTGAACCTGGGTGGACAGTTGTCCCCGCTGTCTAACCAGTGGAACCGCCACTTGATACACATACACCTGCGAGAGACTCGCGAAGGTACTCGGTTACACCTGATCAAAGCTCGCTCGATTATAAATAAGTCAAGTACGAGTAAAATTTTTAGGATCGTTGGATAAAAAGGATGAGCTTGAGCAACATAGTACTCGACTTGTATGTTTGTGAACAGACTCGTTTAATACTACATGTTTAGTACTCGAATAATATGTTTAATACTCATTTAAAGCTACCAAAAAGGTTATAAGTGTCACGGGCTAGCTCTCGGACTAGCTCGTGCTGCAATTGTTAGCTCAAACAAGAGTCAGCAAGTCAGCCTTTATCGCGCAACTCGAGTACCTTTAAGGCAATACAGGATCATATTAATAATATATTTGTAAAATGGGCGCATATCATAATATCATGTAAATCCAGTGAATCGAGAAATCGATTAAAATAAAAGGCGCATTTCATTGATCTCAAAAAGGATTACAATATAAGTAGGCATGTGGGCACGCCTATGTAAAAATTTGAGACTCGAAGAACGTACCTTATCTGAATGGATTAGCCCAACTACAATGTTGAACTATCCACTCCCCCGTAAAGAGCGAATGAGACTTTTTCCATTTCCATAGGAACAAACATGACTACTGCTTGTGCTAACATACTTTTTTTAATAAGGAAAATAAACGGTCATAGGAGTAATAATGCCCTGGACAAGTTTAGACCATGACACTCTCCCCCACTCAGTTCGTCGAAAATCTCGGCGATGTAGGCTGATCTTCCTGCTAAATGGCTGCTGCTGGTTCGCAGTGGCTTCTTCTACTCCTTTATTCTTCCACTTGATCAAGTACTTCTTCTGTCGCATTCCAGATTGTTAGTGGGTGATCCTCTCCAATAAGATGTCTTCAATCTTCTCCTTAAGTTTTGTAGATAACTTGACTCCTAGTCTCTTGGTGATGCTTCTCGTTGGATCTTCAATGTCCTTGTAAAATGATTTCAAGCAGACATGGAACACCGGGTGAATCTTCATATATTCAAAAAGCTCCACTTCAAAGGCAAAATTTTCGATTTTTGTGATGATTGGGAGAGGCCTTCGTACTTCCAAATTAAGCGTTTGTCCCTGCCTCTAAGGAGTTGTTCTTGAAGCACTTTCACCAACACTAAGTCGCCAACTTCTAATGGCTTTCTCCTCTTGTCCGCCCATTTCTTTATCCTTTTTGAGGCTTTCTCCAAGTATGCATTAGCTACATCGTTGTTTACCTTCTATTTTCTTGAGAACTTGAACGCCCTTAGATTTTTCTCAGTGTATTAACCCCATAAAGTATGTGACATAAATGGTTGTTGGCCCATCACCGTTTCAAAAGGACTCTTGTTGGGAGTCAAACTCCTGTGTAAGTTGAAGCAAAACTGGGCATTATCCAGCAAATTGACCTAGTTTGTCTAATTTGTATTCACAAAGTGTCAGAAGTATTCTTCTAATAACCCACTAAAGCGTTCTGTTTATCCATCAGTTTGTGGGTGATAACTCGTCGACATCTTAAATTTTAAACCCATCAACTTGAAAAGCTCTTTCCAAATGTGCCATGTGAACCTTCTATCTCGATCACTAACAATGCTTTGTGGCACTCCCTAATATTTTATGATGTGTCAAAAGAATAAGAATGCCTTCTCTTTTGGGAAGCATGATTTTGGGATAGGAATGAAAGTAGCATACTTGGAGAATCTTTTAATGATAACTAGTATGCTTGAGTAGTCTCCAACTTTTGTTAAGCAAGTGATAAAGTCCATGGACACACTTTCACAAGGTCTTATGGGGACTTTTAGAGGTTCTAAGAGACCAGAAGGTCGGTTTCTTACCTTGTCTTGTTGGCTAGTCAAGCAAGTCTTTGTGTAACATGTAACATCCTCTTTCATGCGAGATCCAAAGTACTAACATAGGATGAGACTTAAAGTCCTTTGCCAACTGGGGGGCTAGCCCACAAAGTATCATGACAGTCATGCATACAAGTTGTTCACTTTCAATACATATATCTTTCTTCCCACAGATAAGATCAACTCATCCTCGATTCAAAAACGTCGAGTCTTCCTCTCTTTGATCAATTGCTTGATAGCTCTTACCAATGGGTCATTATCCAACCCATTCTTGATTTATTCTCCAAGGGATGACATTACTCCGCTAGCCAATAAGTGGGTTAGCTTACAAAGACTTGCAAGGTTGGCATTTCGGCTTAACGCATCTGCAATTTGATTTGTCTTATCACTTCTATGCCCCATCACCACATAAAACTCAACTAAAAGCTCTTGCCATTGGGCCTGTTACTATGAGCTTCAGCTGAGTCAAGATGTAGCTCACTGCAATGTTGTCAGTTCGTATGATAAATGAAGCTCCCAACAAGTAATGCCTCCATACTCGTAGGCAATGAATGATTGCCAACAACTCCTTTTCTTGAACAGTACATCTCCTATCCACATCTTTCAAGTTACGACTTTCATAAGTAATTGGATAACCTTCTTGCATCAATACTCCTCCCAACGCAACATATCCAATTCTTTTTTATTTTATATGTCTACTCTTATTTTGTGTTTTAATTGTTATAGTCGATTTTTCGCAACCTGTGTTTGTTTTCTAGAAACGAAGAAGAAAGCTTCCTTTTTAATGTATTTAAATTGATTTTTCTATATAAAATTCAATGCTAATTTATTTTATTTTATGTGTTCAGATTTTATGAAGATACTTATATAAATCTTAATTCGAACACTACCATTTTTGTAATCGTTTTCTCATAACCGGTGAGACGAATTTTTTAGTTAAATGTATTCGAATTCATTTCTAATAAATATCCCTGCTAATTTATTTTATGTTATGTGATCAGGTCTTTATGCAAGAACCATAATGGATTGAAGTTGGTTTGGAGAGCTTGAAGAAAATTATATAAATATGAATTCGACCTATTTTGAATATGTTATTGGTTGTCACACGGGTGTAACAAATTCAAATTTAATATAATCATTATTATCTACCATTTTATGCATTTTCATATGTTCTATCATCAAATTAAATATTTGTTGACATAAAGAAATCTCGAAGTTCATGCTATTGATATATTTTCTATCATTGCAAACATTGTTTAATTATACCCGGATTATTTTTTATTGAAATTGATCAATATATATTCAAATCAATTTAGTAGTCGAAACATGTATCGATATTTACTATTAGTTAGCAATTCATATTTAATATTGATCAACTTTCCAAACCAATCATTTAATATATCTTATCATTACTTCAAAACATATCCAAATATCTACTATAATAACATTATAGTGTCTGTCGTGCTCTCAGTCGGTTCGGTTCGGTTTAAAATCAGTTGGTTCGGTTTGGTTTGAAATGATAGTGCTTTGGTTCAGTTTCAAATTTTAAAATATTATTCGGTTTGAAACGGATCGATTCGGTCTGGTATGAAATGTTAATGATTTGATTACAGTTTCAAATTTAAAAAACAAATGACTAACAATTTGGTTTGGCTTTTGATTTTTCTAGAACAGAACCAAATCGATCCAAACTCGTCGGATCGACGGGTACCTTTCCTAGTATCAAATACTTAAATATGTCTATCCAATTTTATGCTATTGTTACTATTGATATATTTGCTTTCATTGCAAATATTGTTTAATTACAAACATTGTTTAATTATAACCGATTTATTTTTTTATTGATAAATCAAATTGATCTATATATATTCAAATCAATATAGGATTTGACATTGGTAACTGTTTATAATAAACCGGCTCGGTCACATATAAGATTTTTGAAATTATATTTAGATTATCACTCCTAAACAACCATTGAATATATCCGTAATTGTTCGAGATATATTATTCTAAATTTATCCTTTATTTAATGGGCTAATTGTATCCACAAATTTTTGATAATTTCACAAATGATATTTTATAAATAGTCTTATTTTTATTTTCAAATTTTAATCTATTTTTAATTAAACAACTAAATCTATAATGCCTAAATAATATTTTCTCTCGAATCTCTCTTTATTTGTTATCTCTCAGTTATCTCTTTATTTTTAACAACTTTGTTTCCTTAATCATGAAATAAAATCTGATTTATGTATAAGTATATACCAATATTATGTTTTGATAGATGCACATATATATATAAAATAATAATAGATGAATTTTATCGATCAATCAATTTAATATAATTTTGGTAACATACTCACGTCCCATATGTATCCACAAAGATATATATCAAAATATAAAAGTTATTATTAGGGGTATATATAGAGTA
>NQLW01000032.1:2161521-2181013 GCA_002312845.1 Kalanchoe fedtschenkoi | reverse complement strand
GCATTATAAAACTTAATGAATGTAGTGCGTTGTTAAATGAAAACTAATAACTTATATTGATTCCCTACCACAGTAACACAATTGCACATGTCTTGTTCTTAGACTAACAACCTACTAAAAGCATGTTAGATATATATGATTTATATAATTGGCTTAAGGATATGATGAAAATAGAGTAGGAGTTGTATATGATATCATGATTATGAATTAAACGATCAGGAATCAGATGAGTTAGGTATAAAATAAACTGAATAATTTGACCTCATCAACCCCTTGTACGCTGTTGGTTAAGCATGAATTTGTCCATTTGTCTAATGCATTTCAATAATAGGTAGTTGGGGCTGCCTTGAGCGATACTTCCACACAAATTCTGAAGAAATCCAATGTACGTTTGGATGTCATTATGGAATTAGGGCATATAGGTCTTCCATCGAACTACCAATATAACTCAATGCCTCTAAATCCAAAAACATAAATCAAACCTGGAAATTTGTCACACAGATACCTCTTTCGCCAAGGTCATTGTAATCTCAGAGTAAAAGAACCTATTTTTTGAACGAGATTGATCGATTATCAAAAAACTAGGGGTCTCCCCAATTATCACTTTTAGTATATCAAATTGAAAGTTGAAATTGAAAAACAGAAAGAGATCATTTGGTAGAGCAGGGTCTCCTCTTTACACAACACTTCTAGATTTATAAGATATTTGGTGTGAGGCCCATAATTCTTCATACCAAGGTAAACACTCGACCATTAATTGCATGCTTCTAGATCCTTTAGTGCATGTTTGATAGGATGTATTAAGAGACATATTGTATTATTTATGCTTGAGAAGTTGTTTGTTAGGAAATAAATAATCGATATTATTAATACGCATCACCCAAAAAAGAATGAAAATGTAAAGAAAGAGGTGTATTATTAATACTCATGTGAGAGATGAGTTAAATAACACGTGCCTTATTAATACAGAGATAAATAATGCATTCTACCAAACGTGCATTTAGTCCATCAAAATCGTGCACGCATATCTAACTCAAGACTTGTCAGAGAGAATCTAACCAGACTTTGATAGACAATTTTTCACCAGTGTCTACGCCTAAATTACTGCCATTTCCCTTCACCCCAAATACAGTTAAGTAGCCACAATCCAAGAAGATTCATTCGAAATCTCATCGTGGAAGCAGCAAACTGAAATGAGCCGAGAAAGAATCAGTCATAAAAACCACCGCTAGTTGTAACGGCTAAAATGAATACGGCGGTGAGTGACTACATTGCTTAGCCCTCGTTTGGTAGCATGTATTAGGAACGAGATAGTATTATTAATACCATGGTGATGCGTTTGGTACAAAATAGGAATACGTATTAATAATGCGGGGAGAGAAAATTTACCTTTGGAAACCTGTATTAATAATACCTCCTTAATAGGTGGTATTATTTATACGGGTATTAATAATACACGTATAAATAATACGGCGTACCAAACGTGCACTTAAGACATGTATAATAATAATATGAAAATTAAATATATTTAATTAAGTTATTTACAGTGTCGTATTATAAAGTTTTGTTACAATTCTCAAGTACAAAATATTTGTTTAACATTATTAATCGGTAACACTGTCATAATTATTGAATGGGTTTAGTAGTTTTATTATCATATTTTATATACTTTTCTAAATATAATACTTCCTTCGTCCTCTAATACATGTCGTTTAATGTTAATTTGAGTAGATTAAGATAAAGTAACTACTAGCGGTTGAACAAATTTAATGAGTGGGTGGTTGATGTTTATTTTTTAAAATTCGTGTAAAAAGTAAAATTGATAGATTATTACTGATGATGAATGATTTTTTTATTGACTATGACAAAAAAGTAATTAATGCTTGAGATTTGAAGATAGTTTTTGATTTTAAATACGTATTGAAAATTATTAAGTAACAAGTAAAAGTGAATCAAAAAATTCGGTTAAGTGATATGTAAAAGATAATTGAGGGAGTAATAAAGTAATTCGCTTGATAGATTTAGTTTGTCAGTTTGCGCATGATCCGTATTGGAATTTTGGCAAGCTGTTTTCCATTGAAATTGAACAGAAATACAATACCAACCAGCCAGCTATGGTCTCCCAGCACGCCTTCCTCGTACTTCACCAACATCCAACACCACAAGTCCCAACTAAACTCCGAATCCGATTCCAATTCCTCTTACACTGCACTCGCCTCCCCGTGAAGCATCTCTCTTTCCTCAATTTATTCATCAGAATGTTCAGATTCCAAAGAGAAAATATCCGAAAGCGACTCTGATTCCGCTTATTTTATTATTCTTTTTTGTTTTATTTATAGTTTGGGGTTGGGAGGGGAGTGAATGGGTGAGCGGATCGCTGTGATACCGGCATCAGTGCTTCGTAATCTGTCAGATAAGCTGTACGAGAAGCGTAAAAATGCTGCGCTTGAGGTAATGCCTTTTTTTATTTTGTGATTTTTCTTGCTGGTGCAGATGGGTTTCATTCTTAAGGTGTGGTGTATCTGCTTTGGTGGTTAGATTGAAGGGATTGTGAAGCAGCTTGCTAAAGATCATGATAAGATTAAGGCCGTGATTAAACTACTAATCTCTGAGTTTACAAGCTCCCAGCATGCTAACCACCGCAAGGTTGTGTGGTATACACTGGACATGCATCTATCATTATTGTGGCTGTGTGGTCATTGATGTGTATGAAATCAGAAACATAGACTAAACTAAACCAAACTAAAGAGGAAACTGATTGAACTGAACTGAAATGAGATGATATTATGAAATTCAAGTAGCGCAACTTTTTTTGTCTTGTTGTGTGAAGGGAGGATTGATAGGTTTGGCTGCTGCGACCGTCGGATTAACTTCTGAAGCAGCTCACCATCTTGAGGTATGATCACTTTATAATTGCTTTTTGGGTTGCGCACTGTAAATGTATATGATAGTCATCACATCTGCTAAAACCTTTGTAACACTGATTAGGTAAAGTGAACTGAAAGATTGAAATTGCTAGTTAGCAGAATACAATTTCTGTTTTTTTAAAAAAAAAGAAATATGTGGATGTACTTGTTAAATTGGATCTCTTGTAACCACTGAGATGAGAGAAAAAATATGTAAATTCAGTAACTGTAATATTGATGAAGTCAAATACAGTCTTTAACCATTGTGATATTGAATGCAGTAAGCATGTTTTTTCAACTAAGAACCAATTTACACACACATACGTGCATACATATTTCTGCATTTTTAGTGTTGAATAATACTGTTTTCGGTTGCCTATACCACTAAGTCTGTTGTCAATGGGAAATTTGTAAAACACATTACTCCACAGAGTGCTAATCCACGACTAGTTATTGCGTTGTTGTTTCATTGTAAACGTGATGCATTATATATCTGATGGAGTGGCGTACCCACACCAAGATAAAAATTGTTGAGATGGATAAATATTCAAACAAAAATCAGATGCTGGCATTGTACAAGCAACAAACTGATCATGTTGTCATTTCGATATGAATCTAGCATTTCAATATCAAAGAGAATGACTAAGTAGATTGTCACTTTTCGGAATACAGAGAGATTCATGGATCAGCGTCTCTGCAGATCTCTGGATTTAACTGGATGGTGTGAGTTTTTATTAAAAGTATCCTTGTTAAATTCTGTCAGTGAGACTTTTTAGCTAGGTAACGAGCATTGTTGGATGAAACATTAGGATTGTTTAAACCAGAACAGCTGTTATATGCAGCTGCGCTCATGATTCACTGTGTGAAAAACTCAATCTGGAGAAAGGGTGAATAATGACATAATATAGTACTATCTTACCAATTCATCTATGTTAATTATTGGTCGTTTCTCCATTAAGTTGCTACCTTTGACAGCAAATTGTACCACCTGTACTCAAAGCTTTTACTGATCAAGATAGTCGAGTTCGTTTCTATGCTTGTGAAGCTCTTTATAACATTGCAAAGGTGAGAACGAATTGTTTAGGTCTGTATGATGGCTAATTCATTATCATTATAATTATAAATTATGTCTATCGTATTTTCAGGTTGTGAGAGAAGATTGTATCGTCTTCTTCAATGATATTTTCAATGTGCTCTGCAAACTTGCTGCAGACTCTGATACCGATGTGCAAAGTGCTGCCCACCTCTTGGATCGTCTTGTTAAGGTTCGAGTTCCTGTAGTTCTGTGGCATCATAATCATTGGTTGCAGAAAGAAAATCCCAATTTGTCATCTCATATCTTATTGATATCTAGTAATTAATGTACATCTTGATTACAGGATATTGTGACTGAAAGTGATCAGTTCAGGTCAGGCAGTTTCTATTTAGTCTGATTTATTTGCATAAACGCCATGTCAAACCAATTCGCTTTACCTTCCTCTGAAACTCTTATTGCATTTTTGTGGTATTTGTTATGTGAAAAATTATCAGCATTGAGGAATTTATACCGTTGCTGAGAGAGCGTATGAATGTACTCAACCCATTTGTTCGTCAATTTTTAGTGGGATGGATCACCGTCCTGGATAGTGTTCCAGATATTGACATGTTGGGATTCCTTCCTGATTTTCTTGATGGTAAACACATTGATTTTTGTTGTATAGTTAAATGCAGAGTTGCTTAACTTTTTTCATATTGTTTGAAAGTATGCGTGCTCTTACAATTGTTTACATGTATATAAGGTTTGTTCAATATGTTGAGTGATTCCAGTCATGAAATAAGACAACAAGCTGATTCAGCCCTTTCAGAGTTTCTTCAAGAAATTAAGAATTCACCAGTCAGTGTCTCCTTATAATTTCTTTACTTTTTATAATTGATTTATCTTGACATCCATTTTTTTCATAATCATATTTTTTACTTGTTTAAATGACTATGTTGGTTCTTTGTCATGCCTGTTATCCTAGTCTGTAGATTATAGTCGCATGGCTGAAATTCTTGTCCAAAGGGCTTCATCCCCTGATGAATTCACCCGTTTGACTGCCATTACATGGGTATGAACAAATGGATCTAACAAGTAAACTATCTGAGCCGAAATTGACGAATTATTTCTTTCCTCTTTGTACATATTCTTAATATGCTTCGCTTGTTTTGGTGGTCTTCATAAATCTTCCTTTCCGTGTCTCCCTGATATAGATAAACGACTTTGTAAAGCTTGGAGGAGATCAGCTTGTTCCTTATTACGCTGATATTTTAGGAGCCATATTGCCTTGCATTTCAGACACAGAAGAGAAAATCAGAGCGGTCTGTCGATTGTTGAAGCTCAATTACCTTATATATAGATTCATGCATAAATCTTATTCAATCATAATATCCATTTATTATTCTTAAGAGTTATATTTCTGATTAGTTAACTTGACTACTGACATCAAGGTTGCTCGTGAAACCAATGAAGAACTTCGTGGAATAAAATCTGAAAGAACCGAAGGGTTTGATGTGGGTGCAATGGTCTCCATTGCCAGAAGGTCTGTATTGAATATATCCCTCTCTATGTCTGTAAAAAGCGGGATAGATAATGACAGTAACTCATTGTTGAGATGCTGTCACGACACATTTTCAGGCAGCTATATAGCGAATGGGAAAGAACTCGTATAGAAGCGCTACTTTGGCTCTTATTCCTACTGAATAGATATCGGACCGAGGTGATCTAGCTGAACTCCGAATCATCTGGCTCTTTTGCTTTAGCATTCTTTCAGCTCTCATAACTATTAATTGATCAGCTTTAGATGTGAGGCGTCCAGCTACTTAGGGTACGAAGTCAATTTCATGTGTGTGTAAACATAACCTCGAGTATGCATCCTTCATGTCACCAAGTGATGATAAGCTGTTGAAAAATAACTGCAGTGTTTCCCAACCATTTGAACTCATATTTGACTGCACGTAAATCCTTTCAGATAGCTTGCCAAGCAAACTTATATCTATTTTACCTTGTCAATGTATGTATAGAGAAGCCCATTATAATAGATGATTTGTTGTTGTGTTAGATAATCATGACTGAATTCAAGGTGTTGGGCATAATGGGCATGGTTGTTTTACATCACCATAATGCTGCTCATCATTGATGTTTATATATATATTTGGGCTCCTCACCTCATTATTAATTTATTTTAAGTATGGATCCAACAAGTCACATGCTATCATAGCAAATTTCACCTCATCTTTTTAAAACATGCCTGTGTTAATTAACTAGGTCTTCACAAGGCCTCATTTGTCGAGGTTAACTAGACATTAACTAGGCCGTCACAAGGGGGTTTTGTCCATGATGGACAAGGTTTTCCCACATAGCCCAAGTGTAACTCATGATTCACTTTTATATAATGGTATAGTTGGGCTCTCCCTCTCACTGTCAATTGGTTTTTAGTATGGATCCAACAATTCAAGGCTACTATATTTAAAACTCTGATCATATGGAAATCCAACATAATTTGCACTGTGATCATCTGCAAAGCCAATGTGTCATTATGTGAAAGTGAAAACATTACCCTATAACGTCCATAGATCTGGTAAAAGATTTCACTGTATATGATTTCACTAAATCTTATGTGTAAATGAAAACTGTAATGACAACAGAAACCTATCCTCAAATTGTGCTGGTAGTTGATTTTCATTCTATTTCAAAGCCAGGTTCTTTACTTCCTGAACGACATATTTGAAGCTCTTCTTGAAGTGCTGTCTGATCCATCAGATGAGGTATTACCCAGAATACTCGTCGACGCTTAAAGATATAATTGTAATCATGGTTCTCTGTTGTTTTTTTGGTTTTAACTCTTAAGTTTCAAGCTCAGCAATTCACTTCCATAACATTTTTTCTTCTTTTATAGGTAGTTCTTTTGGTCATTGAGGTGCTAGCATGTGTCGCGAAAGATCAACAACACTTCCAACATCTTGTTGCATCTTTATTGCGAATCTTCCAGTTTGACAACTCTCTTCTCAAGAAGTGAGTATTATCTTAATGACAGATGCTCATTTCAACTAGGTTCTCCAAGTTGCCCAATGCTTGTAGTGGCTTGTCAATTTCCAGATTGTGCTGCATTGTTCAGTTGTATATTTCCTCTTGGGTCTCATGTTATTGTATTTTGTTTCAGGCGGGGTTTTCTGATTATTCGACGACTATGTGTACTTTTAAATGCCGAAAAGGTGTTTCGTCAACTGTCCAATATACTGCAAGGAGAAGTTGACTTGGAATTCGCATCACTTATGGTTCAGGTTGACTTTTTTATTTGCTTATTATCTCACGATAAATATATTACTGATTCTACTTATTGTGAATTTGTTGCCACTTAAATGTTATAAGATTACCCTTCTACAGCCGAACTATTCAGGAAATTATAGCCTGAACTTTTGTTGTACCTATTTCAGGCCTTGAACTTAATACTGCTTACTTCTTCGGAAGTCTCTGAGCTTCGAAGACTTCTAAAAGATTCTCTAGTGATGCCTTCGGGAAAGGACTTCTTTGTTTCATTGTATGCTTCATGGTCTCATTCTCCGATGTCAGTTATTAGTCTATGCTTGTTAGCGCAGGTAAGTTTTGAATTCTGTCTTTATGCAAAATATGGATGCTCTCCCTTTCAAGAGAATGACTGTTTTACATTAGGATCCAACGCATGCATTACTGGTTGACTATTGCTTTTTCCTTGCAGAATTATCAGCATGCTAGCATGGTCATTCAGTCTTTGGTTGAAGAAGATATCAATGTTAAGCTCTTAGACCAGCTGGATAAGTTAATCAATTTGCTGGAGACTCCAGTATTTGCATATCTTCGATTGCAGGTATGCTACCCTTCGAGACTGAGGTGTCTAAATTCAAATGCTCAGTTTGAGCCTAATTGCTGACTTTCATCTTGTCTAGTAACCAAGTATACATATTAAACATTTATATTTTTTTTTCTTAAGTTACCTATATTTCAATTCAGGCTTAGACCTCTAGAAGATGGCTGTGGCCTTATATCCAATCAAAAGGAAGTGTTTTAACCATAAAAATCAGTCTCCCCTTTCGAATTTGAATTCAATCTGAAGATGCACTAGCTCAACGAAATGGCGATATCAGAGTTTTATTTTGCTATTCTTTACTTTGTCTTCATTGTCATCAGATAGAGATAATCTTTTTGTAAATTTAACTGATGGGATTGGATAAACTTATATATAGATGCCACAATTGAATTTCACTTGATTTTCTGATCAGTACAGTTTTTAGTTTATTTTATAAACAATTGTCATCAGTTACACATTTATGGCTAGTTCCCATGTGCAATGAACAATGAGACCTGATGGTGCTTGATACTCCGATGACCTATTACTTTAATATGCAGAAGATTTTGTTCTTTTCATTGTCCCACCTCACTTGAGATTATTTCATTATCATTCGGTAATCTGTTTCTTTTCTACCTTCACTCTTCTGTATATGAAATGTGTTTGACAGTCGATGATTTTTGGCCCTCTCAGCTTCTTGAACCTGCGAGATATGTATGGTTGTTAAAAACATTATATGGCCTTCTCATGTTGCTTCCGCAGGTATGCCTTGCTATCTGTCTTACTTATTTTTTTCTCCTTCCATTTTGGTTTATTTTAGTTCATTTTCTTTTAGTAGATTCTCATGGACAACTGCAATGATTTTTCGTTCATTCAACTATATAATAGTATGGAACCATCTTTCAACTTGTTGTCTTTTCAGTTCTGAAGATTCCGTCTTTCTTAAGACTCAAAAAATGACAAAGCAAACAGAAAGTCACTCTTAATTATATATTCTCAACCAAGTTTTATTTTTAGAATAGAGAAATAGGTCGTTATGAAAAAATGAAAAAAAATATGATTGCTTCAATATGTATGAAGGTTATCAGGAATGTTTTCTAGTGCATGTACTTTTTATCTATTCTCATGGATTATGTCACTGTTGGCATATCTTTCTGGATGGAGATTCTAACGAGGAATATATAGACGAAACTCAATTAGGTCATGTACTTAATTGTATTTCTTGGAGTTAATACTATGCCAAATAATGAATCACTTCATGGTTAAAGTTCTCTGTTATCCTTGTCCTACTTCTTTTCAGTTATCTGCCATCCCACAATATGTAATTGTTTATTTGCCCGCTTGAGTGCAGCAAAGTGCCGCCTTCAAGATACTAAAGACTCAACTGAAAACCGTACCATCATTCTCTTTCAGCAATGAATGCTACAGTTCTCAAGGTGCTTGTTATACACAATGTGGAACAAATACTCCTGAAGATGGCAACACAGAGAAAGAAACAGCTGATAATCAGAAACTAGACTTCACCTCGATATTGCAACAGTTTGAGCGCATTCAATCTAAGCATCGGGTGCTTGCAAAAGATCAGAGAGTATTGTGTAAAACCCCAGCTTCGCTTCTAAAGGTTAGTGGAACGCACCACTTTCTTTTACTCAGTTTTAAATCGTCAACTGGAACACCACTACAATACGAGTTCTCATATAGTTGGTGATCACCTATTAGGATTTGTGGTAGTAAATTAGATATTATAGTATACATCTTTGGCTAAGCTTTTATGATATTCTTCAAAAAAATTCTAATCATTAATCGGTGGCGCTTGACAGGACGTGCAAAGAGCAGATGATTCCCATATATCATCTAAGCCAGACAAAGTGATACATTTGTCAAGATCAACAGAAAGAGCTATGGGGAAATTGCTCATCTGAATTCATTAAATTATTTGGGGCTTGTGCGGCAGTGGTCCAGATCTGCATGGTGATGCAATTTTGTCAAATTCATGTCTTGAATGAGATAAGCTTCAAATAGAGATTATATTGTATCAATATATGTCCTTATGTTTCTGTTGTTTTTGTAAAATGAAGGTGAGGGAAAAGTCTGGCTTAGAGGGATGAATTGGAAATATGCAAAAAAAAAGTATACAGTTTGGTTCCTATTCACCTACTTTATTCTTGACATCTCACTTTATTCATTACCATTGTAAATTCTAATTCATACTCGACTTGGCTTTTTTATCCATTTTTTTTCCAGATTTTCTTTTATGTTCGTAATAGTTGCCTACAATGATGCATCTAGGGGTATAAATTCGGTTATTGACGGACTGAATTGTTTATTCGGTTAGCCGAACCGATAAGAAAATTCCTCAATTGTTAACGGAACTAAATTTTCGGTTAATCGAGTATTTGGTTAATTTTAACTGATTAACCAGAGCTAACTCGGTCAATTTGGTTAAATTAACCGTTATTTTAACTGAATTTTGGTTAAACGGTTATTTTAACTAAATTTACCGAGTTTTTGACCGAATTTTCAATTCAAAATCAAAAATTACCGTGCTATTGCTGATAATTTTTTACATTCAAAATAAGTTTACAACCATGATGATTTAAGCATCAAAACAAAATTAGACAACTAGTATTGATGCTCAAAATGGTAGATGTCTGTTTGTCATTGCTCATGGAATCATCTTGAAAAATCAATAGGGCATACTCCGTAAATATGACTTCATAACGTAGGATTTCAATAAATAATCTATGTGCAACACACCAAGTCAACAAGATGCTAAGTAGCATACAATACCAAACACATTTCTTTCATTAGACAAGTAGTCCAACTAAAGAGTGTTCCAAGCAAATAAAGTATAGATAATCATAAGCAGAGAAAATTAACAATGAAGTTGAGCCCAAACAAGATGAAAAAAGTACCCACGTGGAGACTATCATATACTAACAAGGAAGAAAATCTCTTTAGTAAACTATTATGAAGAGTATCTACCCAATAATGGCTCAAAAAATCCTCCAGTCCCCCCGGCGTCAAACAAGTTCAAGTCTCAACTACACAAAAGTAGATAATTGAACTTTTTAATTTTTTAAAAAAAACCCTTAATATTCTACTTGTTCAAATCATAGAGAGAGGCGAAAAATTATGACATTCCCCAGTTGTTCAGTTGAAGATGCAACTGGGCGGGGCTGAAAATTTTCATATGATGGAAAACTATTATGGTTGACATCCCAGTGACCAGAGGGTATATGGAATGAGGCCACACAGCCAGCATAGAGACCTTTACTGAAACGACTGACTTTACATACATTTATCGGAGCATATGCGCTCATTATAGGACGCATATTTTCTTGTGATCTGAATTGTACTCATCTGAATCAGATATATGAGCTGAATGCATAGTAGACCAAGAGAAAGACTTGCTTCCCGAGCCTCTTCTGATCCGCCTTTGTGAGTCACTGCTAAATCTCTGGCGAAACACAAAGTAACACATGATGGCTAGAGTCCCTATGAGAATTGGTGCAGCCATCAGGGTTATGGTGATGGGCATCCATGTTCTTCCTTTTCCAACTATAATGAAAGCTATTGAGAGGAAAGCGCCACAGGTGCTGATGGCTGCTGCCCACATCAGCTTGTTAATCACCGACACAACCTGCTTCTGTGCACTGGTTTCCCATGCTACCAATGTGATTTGCACAACGACCACAGCCAGTGATATGAAGAGTGAGATAGCATTTAATATGAGAAAAATTTGGAAGCCCACGTTGTCAGCTATATTAGCTCTCCCTACTTCAGGCCCCTCCATCAGATACTGGCCAGGTAAGTTGAAGATAGCGAGAAAGGCTATGGAGGCGAAGAGTACAGCAACAACAGTGACGGAGTTGGTTGTGTTTTGGACTGCATCCCTGTGAAGCTTCCTTAACTCTTTTGCAATTCCAGAGACTCGTCTTTGAGTCTTTTCATTCTGTAAGAGTTGCGACTGAACTTCGTGTTTAATGTCACTCACTGTCCTTTTTAGTTCCATTGCTTCATCAACTTGACCGACATGTCTAGCATGTTTAGCGCCAACCTCTGCTAAAGCTTCCCTGATTTCCAATGTAGCCTCTCCATATTGAAGTTTGTCAGCCAAATCCATAGCTGTCTCTTTCTGGTTATTTATGGCATTGACATCTATAGATTTGAAGCTCAGTAGAAGGCTCAATATCTGTATCACATTACAAGAAAAGACCAGTCATTGTTTAAAAACCAGCACGAAAAGACTAGATAAATACCAATCATTGGATGTTCATAATCCTGAAATGGAGTTTGCACCATCACTCCACAATGTCGAAGCCACATTTCACATTTTCGTAGGCCACAATGTTGCAGTTTTTTTTTAGGGCAGTTATATTTATTGGGGCTACTCCAGAAATTCCGATTTTTAGAATCTCCCAAATGTAGCCTCAGATCCACTTCAAAAAAATTCGGCGGTACTTAAGAGTTCAGCAGTCTAATAGCATTTCCGTTGCAGATCAAGGTGAGATGAAGTCATTTTCATTATTTGACATTTAGCCATACATAGTCGTATTAGAATCCAGACAAATTTTTGAATTTTTATAAATTTGTAAGACGAAAAACCCTATGTAATTATATTGAAGGGCTTAACTTTTTGCACACGGAATCGAAGGAAATACTACGTATAAACTCAACATATGTTTCTAAAACTGATAAAATTTAGTCATGGAAAGTGTTAGTGTATGTAGTAGCTTCACTCAGATAGTTATAGTCTCTCCTACCTTTTATCGTTCAAACAGTATACTTAAACAGTATACTCAAATAGGGACACAACAATGTTTTCATTTTCCTCTGAGCTAAGGACAACCACATTGAACTTAATCAAAAAGTAAGATTTGTGTCATGCCAATTCTTCATAAACCTCATTTTCATAATTTTTTCACTCACATTGAACAAATCTTCTTTCAACTCTGCACGCGGGATCCTCATGTCATATTACATGAATCTTCTTTTTAAGTATCAAATAAAATATTTAATATTTGATTTTACATAATAAATTGATAGTTTAATAATTAATTATCTATACGCTTAATGTTTATTTATAAAAAAAAAAATGGAATGTTCGATCTAACAACTATAAAAATATAATTAATATCCGTTGAATACATGTTAAAGCTCAAATTTTATCATGTTTGTAACAAAGAAACGCGATAAAAGATATTTAGATAAATCATTTATAAAGTTTGAAACATAGAAATGTGATAAAATATATTTAGAGAGATTTTTTTGCCACGTTTGGAATAAAGAAACGTAATAAAAGATATTTAAATAGATCTTTTATCACGTTTGGAACAAAAAAATGTGATAAAATATTTAAATAGATTTTTTTATCACGTCCGGAACAAAAAACGTAATAAAAGATATTTAGATAGATTGTTTATCACTATTGGACAAAGAAATGTGATAAACGATGATTTAATGTAGATTTTTTATCACACTTCTTCCTTAAACTTGATAGTAAATCATTTTTTATAATGTTCTTCCTTACAAACATGATAAAAGATCTATCCATGAACCGCTTCATGCAGATGGAGCTGCTTCATGTCAGAGGACCATAAATCATCCTCCCACATCAACACAAATCTATCACGTAAGGTTTACGGTCTGGCATGAAGCTGTCCATAAATACTTAATGTGCATGCCTTAACGCCCATAATGTTCAGAATATTAAAAATTCAATTCTTCAACGTCAGGCAGCCAGTAATTAGGTCAAAATATGATTATTTCCTCTTACTAGTATTACTCAATATTAAAAAAAATTCAACAAAATTGCATTTTTTTAGATATTTAAAACGATTGTGCTTAATGATGGTGTTTGTGACTATACTACGACGGCAACAAAAATATATTGAATCTACAGCTAATTGTTTCAAAGCCCGACATAATTTCGACTACTCAACAACCTCCGAATGTAGAAGAGAAACTGTAAACCATGTATGTCTATCAAAATTTCAAGAATACCTGGGGACGGCTTTTTCTGGTTGAAATATGCACGGCAGTGTTGCCCTTCTTATCCCGTTCATTCAAAATGGTACCGTCAGCAAGCAACATCTCTTCCACAACAGCTGCACTATGACCTTTTACCGCCATATGAAGCGCAGTTTGGCCTTTTTTATCCTTAATACAGATAATTCCAGGGTCTTTATCTATCAGTAGCTTCACCATATCAAGAAGGCCATACCTAGCAGCCGTATGCAATGAAGTCTTCCCATTTTTCCTCACTATGTGTAGTGTGCTAGCATCTACATCTAACATGGCCTTCACAACATCCAAGTGGTTCTTTACGGCAGCAGTGTATAGTGGGCTGGTGTTGGTCAAGTCGCATATCGAGCAAAGCTCAGGCCATGCATCCAATAGTTGCTTCACGATGTCTTCAAATTTAAAAAAAAGGGAAAAAGTTTTATCAATTTTAAATAATGCATAAGTAATTCTGGAAGCAAAGCCTGACAACTATCAATCAATAATCTCAGTGATTTCATTAATAAGCAGACTACCATTTCATTAGAAGAAACACAAATATACTGCTTAACATCACATATGGAGGCCGGTCAAATGGTTAGTCAAGATGTTTGACTGTTTATGGCAACTGACAACCACCAACCAGATTAGAATCTGAATGGGCCATTTCCAGTCCCAATCCAGAAAAGGTCAGCTGAAGCCACTATCCTTGATAATAATACTTGAATCAAAAGATAAGAATCAAAGCATAATAGCAGAAGAGATAATTCCACAGACAGTTGGTAGACTCAAAGCACTCTTATTAGTAGTGTGTGTATCATGATCAACTTACTCAAGTGGCCATGCTTTGCGGCAACATGAAAGGCGTTCATATCGGACCGGGACCTGATCTTAACAACCTCAAGATCACAAAACCCCAAAAGATACCCAAAAACCTCCACCAAATTACCCTCGGCCGCTATGTAAATGAGCGTCTCTCCAGCCTCGTTCTGCAGCGACATCAAGGCAGAGGAGGAATCTCCAGCAGGGTCGTCGAGGTGGGCCTTGACGGACTGCAGATCGCCGGATCGAACTGCGGTGAAGAGGGACTGGTGGTTGATGAACCTGAGTGGCTGTGGCTTCGACTCCATCCCTCAAAACAGTATGGTGTTAAAATTTGATGAGGTCGGTTTTGCGAAAGAAAAAAAGGTGAAGGATGAATGAAAAGGTGGAGGAAGAGAGAGAGAGAGAGTTGAGTGGAGAGTAAGAGAGAGAGAGAGAGGGGGAAGAGAAAGGTTGACAATCTGACAAGACTGAGATTCTATTTCCCTAAACTAATCCTTCATCTTCTCGTGGACTAGTTATTTGTAATATGATTTCGACTGACGATAAAATTTTATAATTCAGGCAAACCACACGACTGCATCAGCTTATGGTAATCTACTCCCTCTTATTTTTATGTATATTTATGATTAATTTGAGTAGATTGAAATATATTTAATATTAAGGGTTGAACATATTTATTAAGTAGGTAATTAATAGTTTTTTCATAAAAATTTATGCAAAAAGTAAAATTGGTAAATTATTACCGGTGATGAGTTGATTTGTTATTGTCTATGATAATGAAGTAATTAATGTTTGATATTTTAAGATAAATTTTTGATATTAAATATGTGTTGAAAATTGTTAAGTGATAAGTAAAAATGCATAAAAAAATTCGATTAAATGACATATAAAAGAGGACAAAAAGAGCAATTATATAAAGGGATACAATTTATTTTTTCCAATACCAAAAAGTATGTTCTCTCAATTCTAA
Source organism: Kalanchoe fedtschenkoi (assembly GCA_002312845.1). Taxonomy (NCBI): domain Eukaryota; kingdom Viridiplantae; phylum Streptophyta; class Magnoliopsida; order Saxifragales; family Crassulaceae; genus Kalanchoe; species Kalanchoe fedtschenkoi. Next base: position 2,165,468 of record NQLW01000032.1, on the reverse strand, counting down.
TTTATTAAATATTGAATATATTCTTTTAAAATTTTATAAAAAATAAATTTAAGTAAATTATTACTGGTTCATAATAATATTTTGAAAAATAATATAATTAATTAATTAATATTTAAAATTTACTAAAATGATATCGTTTTGAATTGTGTTGAGATATTTTAGAGTTTTTGGATTTAATATTTTAGTGTTTTCAAGGTTTTGGATGTTTTTTAGATTTTTAGGATTTAGGGTTATAAGGTTATGAACTGACATTGTTTTTTATGGATTTTGAAACATTCTATAAATACTATAAAATTTTGAAACCTATAAATCTTAGAAAACTCTAAAAAACTATTCTAAAACTTAACAATCCAATAACTTCAAAAATTATCTAAAATGACATTGTTTTACCCGTTCAAATATATAACTTATATTCACTGACAGGATATATACGCCAAGCTCATAAAATTTTGTACATATCATTATTGTAATTTGTACTTATTATACTCATAAACCACAAAAAAAAAATCTAAACTACATCGTTCCAATAGAGCTTATTAGCTTTTTTATATAAATATTGGTGATTTATAGATCTTTCTTTTCTTACGTTTGTTTATTTTTGTCTAGTGAATGGAAAACAGAGGAGAAAGTGCAGTGGAAAACAAAGTATGCGACAGAATCCATATATATATATATATATATATATAAAAGAAGGATCAAATGTAAATAGTAAATTCGTTGTAAGTAGTGGACAGATCTAAACCTTCCACTGAGCATCTGAGAAGCCACATTGGGTTGTGGGTCTAAAAAGGGGGCAAGATCAATAATCCGCTGATGAATCCGCTGATAAACCCGACAGTGCATCCGCTATCCTGATAAGTACGCTCATTCCTCTCACACCAAATATCCCATAAGTCACACCCAACTACTACAATAATCATGAAGTCCATCTGACTCAAAGCATGGCGACATGAAACCCAAGTCCATCGGAGCTGGAAGATGCTGAACACCCTGGGTTTATCTAGGATTATACTGAACCAGCTCCCCACAGACTAAACCAAATCCCCATGTATGAATAAGTGGTCCAAAGACCTGTGCTCAGTACAACACTAACACCGGGAAGCCATGAAAACCCCTCGCCCTTGCACTCGCATGACAACTATAATAGCACCTACCTGAGCTCAGTGCAGCGCCTACACAAAAAAACTTTCATTGGAAGCTAGGACACCCAGATCGAATCAAACTCCAAAAAATCATACTGAGGAGAAACCAATAATTGGAAGGTAGTTGAACAAAAAGATCCACAAGAACTATTCCTATAGCAATATCTTTATGGTCATCATCAAAATGGACTCTGGAAAGCTGCTGACAAATATTAAGAGGAAGAACCTGCTGGATCTGCGACCTCAAATGATACTCATGAACAGTTAGAGCGATAGCCATCTCGGGGATCTGCTAAAGTGAAAAAGCATGAACTATCCTCGTACTATCCTTCCAAAGAACCACCCAATCTGGGGATGAATGATGAAGAGTAAGGACCAAACAATTGACCATGGGAGAACCTGAGGTGCGAGACTCATCAAGTAACATGGGATGGCCATACTTGCTCACAATGAAACGTGAATAAAGGGACAACTGACTTTAAAATCGCCAAGCCAATTTTGCTTGAAGAGACTAAATCATCTAGAAGATACTCTGAATGCCAACTCCTTCCTCCTAGACTGAGCTACATACCTTCTTCCAGCTAACTTAATAAAGCTTCTTAGCCTTGTTAGAATCCCAAAGAAAGGATTATAGGATAAAGTTAATATGAGCCAATACTGTATGAGGAAGTAGAACAAAAGCCATGATATGAAGGTACGATGCCGTGAGAACAGAAAAGATCAAGGTGATGTGTGTTCCAAGGATAAGTCTAGGGCAGTCATGGATATAGAAAAATTGTTAAACTGTGTAAATCTCATGTTTTTGTATTCTACTTCATTTTTTCTTTCGTTCATTTAGGGTGTGTCCGGTTTAGGAAAAACTTATGGGAAAAGAAAATTATATGGAACTTTAGAAGGAATTATATGTTTGGTTTAGAGAAAGTCCAAGAGAGAAAAATCAGATAGAAAATTAAGAGAAAATTTTTATTAACTGTTTTATAATTTTTCATGACTAACCAAATAAAGATAAATAGAATCCATGACAGATTTATTTTTTCTCTTATTTTCTTATTTTTCTCATTTCTTCTAAACAAAACATATGATTAGATTTGCTCTAGAGTGAATGTGTGTTCTAAACTGACATCTTTCTTATTGTGTTATTTTTTCTTAAAATTTATTGAGTTAATGATTTGTCTATAATACTATCTAAAGGAAGCGATTAGGAAAACAATATGTAATCAGTTAGTAAAATAATAAAAATTATAACACTTGACCCATTTCGACCTCTGCCCACCTGTTTGACACCATAATTTGAAAGCTAGTAAGCAAGACTTTGATTGGTTATAGTGCAAACAAAACTTCCCATGTACACGGTTAGTGATCAAACCACTCTTTACAAAGATCACATGTGTTTTTTGGTGGTTTAGGATCACACACTCCCTCCACTTCTTAATAGTGAAGTCACACTCGTTGCGGTCAGCTCTCGCACGGCTCTAACATATCTATACTAATGTAGTACCATTCTTGGTAGTTGTTAGACAACACCTTAGACTACATGGTCAACACCCTATTGGTCTCACCTATGTCTTTCCAACTGAGTTCAGTAGACAATCCTTAAGCCCGTTGGTGAATGTCTTTAAGTTGATTTTGTACAAGTATAAATAAATAGATCAAAGATCCTTAGCAGTTTTGATATGATCTACTTTTTAGAGTAAAGAAATTATAGTGTGATTTTTCATCGTCGGGAGTTTTTTGTGATTGAATAATTTAGATACGCCTTAATATCTTTATTGTTCATAATCGTCAAATAATCCTGGTGAAAATCATTATCAAAACCATATGGACCAAGAGAGTTTTTAGATTGATTTGAGAGAACTTTTATATTTATTTTGTTAAGAATCAGATAACCTGTAATGTCCCATGAGAAAATTATAAGTTGTCTTTATCAAGTACAGATAACCTCGAATGTCATATGAGAGCACTATATGTTTAGTATGTTAATGCATATTTTAAAGACTTTCACTTCATAAGATTCTTTCCCCTCATTCTTTTCAGATTTTATAAAATTTAACGTCAAGATTGTAAAATTTGAAATGATTAAGAAATAAATTTTTAAGAATAATTAGAGAAATTGTGTCTCACTCTATATTGACAAACAAGCTTCGCCAACCATACATGTTTCTTGAGGAGAAAAATAGACTTGGTTGGGTGAAGGAGGGAGATTAAAATATGCACTTGTTCCATATGGCGATGAAAGTGCATTAGTCCTCAAGCTCATGTCAAAATTAAATGGTGTGTGGACTGATGATAGGAATGAGATAGGTCAGACAGCGGATCATCACTTTGAAGTTATGTTTGGTCCCAGTGAGCCCACTGGACATTCATCTGATAAATCTTTTCCTTGCTCTTTATCTCGTGAGGATTATGAGCATCTCACTTAATTTCCAAGCATGGAGGAGGGGAATAAAGTTGTGTGGGGAATTGATGTATCAAGTTCCCCCAAGCCAATGACTTTAGAAGTCTATTCTTTCGTCACTCTTAGAGATCATTGTGCAAGATTTGTTGATAGCAGTGACGTGGTTTTTCCATCCAAGTTACTATCCCCCTCCGCCAGTTACCTTAAATCACATTGTGCCTCTACCAAAAGTGACCACCCAACCTCTCTTGGGGATCTCTGACCGGTTATTCTATCTAATGTAATTCACAAGATGCTTTCCGAACTTCCTCAATATCGCCTCAGTCACCTTTTTCTTCATCTTAATAGCCCGAAGCAGGTTTCATTTGTTTTAATTAGAATCATCTAGGAGAAGATGGCTCTAGCACATG